>LR749618.1:788979-816495 GCA_902729485.2 Mus minutoides
CTAGGCATGCTGGGAGGGACCAGCCCTAACCAGGGGTCACACTGAAGCCTGGGAAAACCCCATGTGTAGGAAAGCAGAGTGCCCCAGTTCTCATGGCCCCTTCTTACTCGGAGTAGAAAGTCAGGCTGCAAGGTCTTTGAAGTCGGAAAGCCTAGGAGTGAATTCTGACGGAATGGCATGACCTGGGTGCGTGGGGTAGAGGTGGGGATCTATCTAAATCTTCTGAAAGCCTAACCTTCTTGTATACAATGCAAACTGTCATAGCAACGCTTCTGCAGGTTGCTCTGGGTAACCACACTTGAGCTGTGCTTGAAAACAGGCTCTTCATCCTTGGCAGGGCTAGCTCCTGTCCATGGTGGTAGTAATACAGGCGGTGGCAGAGGTGATGGTGGGAGTGGTACTGCTGATGGTTGTGATGGGGAAGGTAGCTCTGGTGGTGGGGCGGGTGCCTGCGATAGTGATGATAATTATGATGCTGGTGGTAGTGGTGGTAATGGTGGTACTGGTGGTGGTAACAGTGGTACTGATGGTGCTGGTAGTGTAGTAGTGGTGGTAATGGTACTGCTGCTGTGGTAGTTGTGAAAGCTCATGTATATGGAGGGGCAAGTGAACAGTTCTTTATTATTTTATACCCTGCTACCACTAATTCACTATCACTGACAAGAGAATTAATGTCCTAAGATCTTTTAGATACAAGTGCAATGCCACTATATATCAAAACTCCAGGCTAGATATGTGCAAGCAACTTACTAAAATGTCAATTTAAAAGCTTTGGCAAGATGATCCAATTCCTTCTCATTAATAGAGTTAGCCACTACATGTATGTAGTTCTTTTTAAAATATGTGCATACATAGGGAAGGGGAGGTACATATGAATTCAGTGCCCACGGAGGTCAGAAAAGACCTTCAGATCCTCTGGAGCTAGAGTTATAGGCTCTTTTGAACGCACTGATGTGGGTGCCAGACTCCATCACTCTCTGAACTCAGATACTTTGCAGAAGCAGCAAACATTGAGCAGGGAGACTGCCCTGAGAGGAAGCCTCCACTGGTTCCACCCACCACTTCTGCTTGTGAAGGTAAGGCACTCTGGCTGCTGTCTGTCTCGATTGGCAATGAGTGGTTAGGAATGTTACGTCTGGAATCTCTTGAACCCAAACAATGACACCAGGACAGGATTCTAGGAAGACACCAACTTTTAGAAATGAAACTGTAAAGAGAGTAGAACTTCCAAAGACTTGCAGGCTCGTGCAAGGACTGGTGAGTTTCTTAGTGAGCAAACACTATTCCCATCACTGCAGCGTGACTCGGGCGGGCATAGCCTGAGTGTCCCATTACCATTTACCTGGGAGCTACATGATACTTCTGACGCAAAATCTAGCGGAAAGCCTATTTCTGCTCCATCATAAATCAAATCATCCCACCCGTCTCAGTTAGGACTCAAGCCCGAATCCAAGAACTGCATGCAAAATAGAATATGAATTATTCTGACAATGGAAGCTATCTATTGCAACTGAGAAGAGGGAGGCTGCCCAGACCTTTTCCCAAAGGATGTGGATTCAAGTCCCAGAGGCTGGGCCTAACCTTCATTACTGAGCTGCGTCTTCCTGATTCCAGCTTTTTTGAGGAGTTGGTCAGAATGTCTGTCTGCAGTGGGGCTGATAAGGCAATCTGATTGCTCATGTGAGTGCCTAAGCAGTTGGGTGGGTCCTTGAAGTCTGGCAGTGGGAGGCCTGTTAAGGTGAATAACTGTCCTCCCCTTTTGTGGAATGTCCTGGAACACTTGAAACTTTCCAGCATCACCCTCTTAGACAATCATTCCCCAATCTCCCGCCAGAGGTGTGTTTCATTACTGATTCTAAATCCATCAAGTTGACAAGATCAGTCATCACTCACTAGTTGACTGACTTGTCTCATCTGCTCAAAGTCAAAAATCTGTAGTTAAATCTGATTTCGGTGTATTTTAAACGTATCCATCACATTTTCCTCAATGTCCTGGTTTTGTTTTTAAGTGTCCTCCAAAGGCTCATGTGTTGAAGGCTTGGTCCTCAAGGCCATGTTCAGAGGTGGGGCTTTGGAGAAGCAACTGGATCATGAGGACACTGGCCTAATATATTAGTGGACTCCTCAGTCAGTGGAGGTGTGGAACTGGGAGGGGAGGAGGACTTCTTGGAGGAAGTGAGTCACTGGGTACAGGCCTTTGATTAAAATATTCTGTTTCTGGCCTGGTTCTAAGTGGGTCTCCCTCTACTTCCTGGCTTGGGTGGGGGGAGGTTGGGGAGGGAGGAACAATGGTGTGGAAGTTTCTGGCTATGTCATGTGATGTTGACTCACATGGTGTTTGGCTAAGACAGACTCATGTGGTGCTTTGCTGAGGCAAGACCTGTGGGTGGACGAGTGCTGTTTGGAGAGAATAGAAATGGACCCAATGGACAGTAACGATGTGCTTGCATTGTTAGCTGTGCAACGTTTCCTTAGTCTCCTGTCTTGTCTTTGTTCATCTTCCCGTAGTTGAGAGAGGCACAACAGAGAACTTCCCCTGGTGTTCTGGCAGGTTCTGGTCACTCTTGCTGACTCGTGAGGCCTGGCTGTTTCTCCTGGATTGGGCCACTGATGCTCATTTGGGTTTGTGTCCTGACACTACTGAACTGGACTGCTGGAATCCTGACAAACAGAGATGGAATGGCCCTGGAGAGCTGCTTCTAAACAGGTCCACACACCCTTGGCCTATTTACCATCTTTTCTCCCCTACCTTTGGTCGGTGGGCTTGAAGTGGGGTTGAATCGTTTGAGAACCCTTATTAAAAGTAGGTTTTGAAAACAATCTAAGCCTATAGAACAACTCTGTGCCTTTCTGACATGGTGTTCCAGCCTGGCTTCAGACCCACACAGATGGAAGCAGCTGACCATGGCTTAAAACCTCTAGAGTCGTGACCAAAATTAAATCTTTCCTCCCTTAAGTTTCCTTTCTTGGGGATCTTGCCACAAACAGCAGCAGAATGCCAACATGCCCAACGTCATGGTTTTGATAGCTATATTCTTCATGAAGCCACCAGCACTAACTATGTTTCCTTAACACCCTTATATAACACACCCACCCCTACCCAACCCCTAACCTGTGGCTTGTCATGCCATATGGTGTGCACACTTCTTGTCTCTAATGTCCTCTAGATAAGAACTCCTTGGGATGGGGAGAAACAGATTTGTGTTCTGTGACTTCCCCCCCCCCCAGCCCCCCATGCCTTGGGCAATCACCAACAATGCAGAAGTGTCCAGGAAACTCCTGCTCACTCAGTCTGCACTCAGGTTTTGTGTGTCGAAAGTACTTTAAGCCAACATTTATTGATGTTAAAGACTTGGGTAGGAAAAGAAAAGTACTTTCTTTTCACTCACGAATCCAAACAGGGTTGCGTAATTTGCATGAGACAGCAACATTTTAAAGCAGGCCTTCAATTTCTATTCTCTGCTTTTCTCCTGCAAGCTAATTTTGCTGTCAGAGGGCCAGGAGAGTGAAATGCTTTAATTAAGCCTCCCTTGAAGCTCTGTACAGCACAAGTCATGCGCGGAAGCACGCTCTTTTATTCAGGTGTTTTTCCCCCCTCCTTCTGTGGCTTGGTGTTTTGAGTCATTGCTCTTTGCTCTTTAAAAGTCAAGACTTTTAGGCTGGTGAGACAAGAAAGTATAATGCCCACCTCTGGCACTGCTCATCTGGAGTGAGCAGGTAGGCATCCTGCTATCACAGGCTACCTACCATTTCAGGAGCAAACTGAAATGGTAGCCTAAGATGCTGTCCTCATTGAGCTGTGCTGGGGGCGGGGGACTGGGGGGTGTTGATGAACAGAAGCCTGTGCCGTAAACAAAAGAAGATGGTCATATGATGAGGAGGCCATATTGGACCATGTCGCAATGCATGGTGGGCTAAATACAGCCAAAGGAGACTGGGCTTAACTTGAAAAGAGAGCACACACAACACAGCGCCTTGGGGAATGAGTCTGGCTGGCTGGAGGCCAAGCAAGGACTGAGTTTCATCCAAACAACAGGAGGCCTCTTTCTCCTCTGCACTGCCCTCCAGGCAGCAGGGTGTCTTGGGGAACACTCAACCTACAGACTCCTGGTTCTACATGAGAACTGGACATACTAGTTCTTGAGTCTGTAATAACTCTTGGTGTCACTGAAAGCCCAATGACATGGTGAATGGGCCTCTTACAGAGGTAGCCAACATTTATGCCTTAGTGGGAACAAAGCATAGACTAAAATTGTATCTGCTCAATCAGATGACTTTGGAAAGCCTTTCCTGGACCCCCTGATACTAGACCTAGTATTTTCTTTCTTTTTTCCTTTGTGAGTTTTCACACACACACACACACACACAAACACACACACACAAACACACACACACACACACACACACACACACACGCACATGCATATACTTGATTTTCTTAGAAGATTCTATTTATTTGGGGCTCATGATTTATACAGCTGAAAGATAAAGAGGTCTCAGAAACTGGTGCCCTCTCCATACCCCCAACACATACATGCTCTATGTATTTATATTAAGTGATATTACATGAGACCTTTTATGGCCATTAGGTCTCACGGGGGTGGGGGGTTCTCGTAAGGAAATTTTTCTGGGAAGCTGATGCTGGGCTGTGGCCCCAAAGGCCCAGGGAGGTGGCCTGGATTCCCTTCTCTCTCCCTCCTGGGCCCCACGGGGTTTTCTCTTTCTGAGCCTGCAGCTGTCCTGGCTGAGGGGCCCACACTACAAAGCCTGGGGCATGCAGTATACTCCCTGGGGGACAGACAGAGTCACCAGAGCTTAGCATGACTAAGAGGTCAAGTTTTTGTTTCTCACCCCTAGGCCTCCTTAACAAAAGCCTTCCTTTATAACATTTTGTTTTAAATTAAGAGTCCGTCACACTATGAAGATGCAAGGAGCCATGAGTGGTACTTTCCCACGTTCTGGCATGAAATCTTTGCAGCTGTCCTAGGCCATAGATACGGCCCTTCTTTAATAGACTAGGATTCTGTGGCTCCAGGCAAGGGTGCAGAAATACCTGTTGCAACTGGCTCCTGCATGGAAATGTCCTCCTGTTCTTGCTGCAGGATAACACATGAACTTCATGAAAGGCCTAGGCCTTGACTTGTAGGTTGAACTCCAGAGGCTCGGGGTCAGGTTTGATCCCTGAGTTGACTGTTGGTAGTTTTGCAAGCTCTGAAACTTTTGTAATTTGGTTTCCAGGAAATCTCTTTACTTGTTGTTGAAAATAATCAATATATGGGGTGTGTGTGTGTGCGTGTGCGTGCGTGCATGTGTGTGTGTGTGTGTGTGTGTGTGTGTGTGTGTGTGTGTGTGAGAGAGAGAGAGAGAGAGAGAGAGAGAGAGGAGTTTCAGATGATGGTTGAGAAAGGCAAGGAAAGAGAAGATAGCTACAAAGCCAAGCTCATGGTCAAGAGGCTCCAACTCCATTCTAGATCCTGTGCTTAGCTCTTTACACAGATGGGGTCTCGACATTCTCCATCCTTGAGCCTTTACTTCCTGGTAACACTGACTGCCTAGCAATCCGGGCTCTCCTAACCTACACAAAGCCCTAGATACCCTCAAACAAACAGCAACTCAATAGACTGATAATGAATGTATTGATATACACACATATGTATCAACTAGAGATTAAAATTTCCTGGACAAGCAAGTTTGATGCTCTTGGGTACCCTTCTGTGGTTACCCACAAACACACACACAGTATTCTACAACTCAAAAGAAACAATGAAATCATGCAAGGTACTTTGTTAAGTAAAATATGCCAGACAGGGGGCAAATTCTACAACATTTTACTTACAAGGAATGTCTGTCAACATTTCCTCATTGTGACAATTAACTGAGATGAAGCAGAGAGGAAAGGCTTACTTTGGCTCACAGTTGCAGTGATTGTTAACCAATTGCTGTCTGTTTTTGATTATTTTGGGGTCTGTGGCCAGGGGAGAAAACATGGCAGAAATTGCAGAGAAAATTGACTCAACTCAGAGATGGGGGAGGGTCAGTTATGTCATAGCTTCATCCTTGTTGCTGACCAAAGCAATTCTAGAGGATGAGTTTATTGGGTTTACAGTTCCAGGTTACAATTCATCACTGTTGAGAAGTCAAGGCCACAGGAACTTGAAGCAGTCATTCACATCCACAGTCAAGAGCAGAGAGGGGATGAATGCTCACTGCTCAAGTCAGTCTTTCCACTGTTATTCAGCCTAAGACCCAAACATAGGTAATGGTACCACCCATGGTAGGCAAATCTTCTCAGTTTAAGTAATGTAATCAAAACAACAATCACCCTGCAGCTGTACCCACAGGCCTACCTACGCTAGACAATTTCTCATTTTGCTTACCTTCCCAGACTGTTCTGTCCTGCATCTATTTGAAAATTAAAACTGACAGCTAAAGTCAGGGACAAGATCCTTTAAAGAAACACTCTCCAGTGACCAGCTTCTTCCAACGAGGTCTATAGTATTTAGTATTGGTTGGCAACTTGACAGGATTTATAATCACCCAGGAGACAAGCTCCTAGGAACATGTATGAAGGGTTATCTAGATTAGATTAGCCTCTGAGCATGCCTATGAGGAACAATTATAACTAGGCTCAATAAGAGAATGCCCACACAAAATGTGAGCAGCGCTTTTCCTGTGGAATGAGATCCTGGACTGAATTAAAAAGAGAACAATGAGCTGAACACCAGCATTCATCACTTTTTGACTCTTGATTATGGATACAATGTATCCGCCTGCATCAGACTCCTACTACCAAGACTTCACTAATCTGAATCAAAATTAGGCGCCCACCTTTAATCGCAGCACTCGAGAGGCAGAGGCAGGCGGATTTCTGAGTTCGAGGCCAGCCTGGTCTACAAAGTGAGTTCCAGGACAGCCAGGGCTATACAGAGAAACCCTGCCTCAAAAAAAAAAAAAAAATTAGGCCTTCCTTAAGTTGTGTTTGTCAGAGTATCCCATCACAGCAACAGAAAAGGAAACCAATACAAAGCCCTACCTATCGATAGCCCATTCACTACGTAATCAATCCACCAATAGGTTAATTCATTGATGAACTTACCACTCATGTGATCCAATTCCTCCACAGTTAAACCACCCCTAGGGAACCACACTTTCAATACTCCAGTTTGATGTGGAGATGGGGGGAGGGGCACTTCATATCCAAACCACAACATGTGGACAATCTCTCAAGTGGTCAAACTCATAGCAGCAGAGAGTAGAAGATTGATTTTTTGGAGCTAGAGGATGGCCATAGGGGACATGGAACTCAGCGGGAATATAACTACTGTCCATGAGCTAAAAGGACATGCTAGGGAAAAAAAGTTAACTTCTTGGTCAGGCATAAGGGAACATGAAAGTTAAACTTATGTATATTGCTTTCATCATATCAATGGTATCATGGGTGCAAACACTAAAATTTTGCATTAAATTTTGCAATAACTTGTATGGTGTGCATCAATATAACTCAATAAAGCTATTAAAATAACAGCATTTGGGAAAGACCAACCAATTATCAAAATAAAAGCAAAGTATGTTGTCAGACTGCTCAGCAGAACAATAACCCTGGCTTTTCTTCTTGTTTGTCTTTCTGCTGTTGTCCTGTCATGTTAAGGACATATTAGGTGACAGAGATTGGCTTCTGAAACATTAGTGGCTGCTCTCTGGACATTTTCCAGCAGAAATATCTTGGAACAAGCCTGGGAGTCATAACAGAGCTGACTCAACCTATTGCTCTCATCTAGTGGCTCTTTGGCCAGCTAAGTTGTCCACAGCTCAATGTCTCCATCTATAAATGGGCACCAAGAGTCCTATAACATAGCAAGGCTGTGAGGATTCTCTGAGGGGGTCCAGTGAAAGTATTAGACTGATCCCAGAGAGCATACAATGTAGAAACCTTCCTATTCCTCTCCTTTGCCCTGTGCACAGTCTCATGGATCCGTCTGACACCATACATCCATTTCAGAATAAATGTCCCAGGTATCTGCCGTCTCCCCTAGGTCTGAGGAAATAACCCATTTCTTTAAAAAACAATATGAGGGGGAGATGGTAAGAAGGGTATTTAGAGACCTTCAGGATGAGGCTATCTCACATAGGAGGGAATGGAGTAAAGGCGGGTGGGTGGCAAGCCCTTGATGTAGGAGCACAGCTCAGAAACCTGCTTAGAGCATCCTTAACCCTGCATAAGTGAGCCATCTGCCTGCCTAGAAACACCATTCTCTCACCCACGCAGGAGAGGCGACTCTTGCTGAGACCAAAGGACCATCTCTCAATAGAGGACCAGAACCAGTGTTCTGTCAGTGTTTACTCATGACAGCTGCAACCAAACCATACCTGTGGCTTACCTTTCATAACAGATGTCCTCTCTGTCTTCAGTACAGAAATATTTTCGAAGCAGATGCCAGCAGTATGTCGGTGCCAAAGCTTCATGTTTGCAAAGCTGTGAAGGAATGAGAGGAAAGCATCAACCTCACAGGGGCTCTCTATGTTTTCTGAGAGAGAAGGGTGAGTTTCAGGAAGGGAGGAGGTCTCCGTGTGAGTCCCCCCACTCATCTCAGTGTTTGCTTATTGGAAAGATTGAGGCCAAATTATAGCTATACTTCTACATCAGTGGTTTTGTTAACCAAAGTAGAGAGACCGTCCAAGTGACTAATATTGGATCTAAAGGCAGTGTGTCTATCTGCAAGCCATTTTTGCTCTCTAGTTGAAAGAATTCTCTGCTTTCATCTATACACAGCGGGACTGGGAGGCCTTCTCAGTATGTTTGAGTGTTGTTCAGTAGATGAGCTGTTTTAAATTATAGCTATACAGAATAACTTCTGGCTTCTTCTTTTTAATTGTGGTAATGGAATCTGGCCCCAAATCAATTAATACAGACTCTCTGGAGAGTCTAAGGTGGGCATGCAAGCTACTTGTCTGTAAAAATGGAGGAAAAGACTTGCGCTGTACAGCAGTCCGGCTTATTTGGTCCATTCTGCACCTCTGCACTACTATAGCGTTTCAAAGTAGAATTTTCTGAATGAACCAAGTCATCTTACTGTACTGGTTTCAGCTCTGTTCCTGTGATAAGATACCTTCACAAAAAGCAATTTAGGGGAGAAGGGGGCTTATTTCAGCTCACAGTTCCATATTTCTCATGGAGAAGTCCACTGTGGGGATTGTCAAGAAGTCAAGGCAGGAACTTGTCCCATCAGCTAGTCCCCTCTCATTCACAGACAAGGGCAGAGAGAAACTAATGCATACACAGCCTTCTGCCTAAGGAATGGTACCTCCCAAGGACATTTGGTGGCCATCTCCAATGATACAAAGACATTAAGCAATTTTCCCCACCCCTCATCAAGTTTGGAGTTAAGTATTCTGTTTATATCATTTTCTGCTGGTATTCGGTCATTTCTATGTATCTAATACTTTAATCTATTTTAATCTGTATCTTTAGCTGCCCTAAGAATTGAAGGAGTTTAGAACATTTCCATTTCATGCTTCCATCCCACCCCATCCCCAAGGTTCTTCAGACCATCATTATATGATGCTTGGTTTTATAGCTCCACACTCTTCATTATCATCTCATTATCATCATCTCATCATCACTGTTGTTTTTGTCCTAGAGTTGATGCTCCTTACATTTTGCTCATATGTTTATTGTTTGTTTAGCATTTAATTCTCCTTTAAAAATATCTTAGTTGAAAAAATATTAGAGAGAGTCCCATGTTTCCAATATGACCTTGAACTTGTTATAAACCCAAGGATTAAGCTTTCTAATCCTGCCTCTACCTCCCAGGTAACAGGCGGATATGCACCACTGCACACGGGTTTAAGTAGTAGTGGAAAACAAACCCAAAGTTTTCTGTATGTGAAGCAAGTACTCCAAAACGAGGCTACACGCCAGCCAGAATTCCTTGATTCTTCACTAAGACTCATACACCTTTATAAAGAGCATTTTGGGGGCTTAGGGTAATGGTTTGTTAGTGGTAACTGCTTAGCACTGTCTTCTCCAAAAGCCATTTTTCATTTTTACACATATTCTTTAAAGCATTGCCACCAGGTACAGAACTTAAAATTAAGTATTTTACATTAGTAGCTTATTTGACAACTTTATTCTATGTTTGTGGTCCATTATTCACCTTCCATTTCTAGTGATAGTGTAAATTACACAACAGATATGGAGGAAATTTTTCTATACATATATATTTGTACATATGTAAGTTGATAATATTTTAAATATATTTCAAATTTTAATTTGGCATATTCCATATAATGTCACTTCGTGTCTGGTAATTGACTTTCAGTAATACTCACCTCAACAAACTGGCTTTTTCAGCATGATTACATGGCTCAAAACTTTCTAGTAGCTTGTATCCTCCCCAAAAGTCAAAGCCAGTCTAGAGTGTGGCTGCACAGTACATCTGTAATTCCAGGATTTCAGGAGTTCTTGGGCTACAAGATTGTGAGTTTGAAGCCAGTCTGAGCTACATAAGTGAGACTCTATTTTTAAAAACAAACAAACAAACAAAAAGCCACTGTTGTGGTCTGCTATGCCCACGAGATCCTTTATCCAGCTGAAGTGCAAGTTTCTGGTTGTGTCATGTGACATAGACTCACATGGTGTTTTGCGGAAGCAAGGAGAGGGAGGACACATGATGTTTGGAGAGTGTATGACCAGCAGACAGTGACAGTCCGATTACGTAGCTAGCCTTGCAATGCTTTGTTGACCTCATATCTTCACTGATCTTCGTTTCATTGAGAGAACTCTTGGCGTTCCAGCTGGTTCTGGTCGCCCTGTTGACTCCTGCTGATTCAGTAGAGGCCTGGCATTTTCTGTTGGATGATGCCACCATTTGCAGATTAGTCTTTGGTGACACTACTGAACTGGACTGTTGGTATGTTGACCCTACTGAAATGGACTGCTGTTATCCTGACAAACGGAGAGTAGGATGGCCCCAAAGAAAGACTTCTAAACAGGTCCATATCCCCTTGTCCTATTTACCACCTTTTCTCCCCTACCTTGAACAGTGGGCTAGAAGTGGGGTTGAATCATTTGAGAACCCTTATTAAAGTAGGTTTTGAAAAATCTAAGCCTAAGGTGGTACCCACCTGGCTCTTGTCTACTTCATCTACTGCTGTCTTCCTCATTCACATCTTTCTAAGATGTGTTCACTGAAAGCTCGGTGGGATCACAGTTCTGAGGCTAAGTCACTGGTGATGTAGATCACTGAAAGGCGAATGTGTTAGTTCACCTCCTTTGCCATTCATTGTCATGTTTTTGATATTGTTACCAACCCACTGAATGAATGATCCGGAGCCTCAGTGAGAGAGATGTCTTTTGTCTTTTTCTACAATAATTTTGCATATTTTTCTCTTTTGGTTTTGTTGATAATTTTAATCAAGTGATATATGGTAGCTCATTGTGAGAGTAACCTAAAAGATATTATTTTATAAATGTAGGATATTTTTTTATAAATGTAGGTTATAGCATTTTGAGCCCTTCACTGTTACGTCGTATCCTGTTTATGTGATCACTAGAGGCTTGTTGCTGCTACTTGACAACTCCCTTCCATTGATCTGGGAACAATTGTTCTGTCTTTCTTCTCTGCTGTAACTTTTCACTCATTCAGTTTCACTGCTGTGCTTAAGTAACCTCAGTTGTTTGGTAGAACCCTGGATAGGATTATCCTTCTTAAGACTGCATTTTATAAATGAATCTTGCCTTAGCAGCGAACTTCATAAGGAAATTGTTTCCCTTTTGCTCATCTCTATGCAATTTAAAGCTAATCTTTTATTTATTGTCATTAACTAACCTTTAAAGCATGAATTTAAGAGCTTTTTTCCAAGTCTTACAACTACAGATATTTAATGTTTGCATCAATATATTAACATTTTAATTTTTCTATGAATAAAACACGATATTTAGTAAAATGCATCTTGAACTGAAAACATTAATTGGCACATACCTGGAGACCTTCTAGGATGATGATGACTCATGTGGAAGAGTCAGGCTGCATCTAAAGATAAAGGAAGAGGACAGGAATGATGGCTATCTACAGAGAGAGAAGGTTCCTGTTGAAGGGCAGTACCCTAGTTTCATTTCTCCCGCTGTGATAATGAAGTTGCTGACTCTAAGCAACTTAGGAATAAAGGACTCAGTTGGTTCACAATTCTATGTTAAATGTTTCAGTGAAGTTGAGCAGGAGCTTAAGACATCCCATAAACAGAGCAGAGGCAGAACAAATGCGTGGATCCTTGCTCTCTGCTAGCCTTCTCCTCTGCCAGGGCTCCCAACACAAGGACTGGGGCCACCTACGCTGGGGTGCATCTTCCTACGCTACAGTTAAGATGATCCTCACAGGCTGACCTGAGCTACTAAATTCCTCATGAACACTATCTTCCTGAGTGATTCTCATTTGTGTCAAGTTCACAGTTAAAACTTACCAGTACAGGCAGGAAACAGGAAATAATGTCTACATGGAAGCAGAAAAACTTCAGAAACACTTTATAGGGTTAGAAGAGATAGGACAAAGGATTGGCCTAAATGGACCAATATGGTTATGCCCTTGTCCAGCTTAACCACTTAGGTCAGACAGTCTTTTTTGGACAAGAATCTTTTTGGAGAAAATATCTTTAAATGCTGGCTGATGTTTGGGAAGTCCTCTCTGTCTACTTTACCTGACTCTCAGTTTAAGAATTCCTCATTCCATGACTTGATATTTTCTCAGAATCCACATGATTGGAGAAGAGAAAAGACTCCTGCAAGTTGTCCTCTGACCTCCACTTGTGTGTTTGTGTGTTTATGTGTGTGTTACACTCCTATCCTACCCCCCCAAGAAATAAATGTTTTTTTAAGACTATAAAATAAAACTTTACTAAAAAAAATTTTTGCTGCATGAAGTCTACCACCAGTAAAGAACTCAGTGGTGGGAAATACTATCCAGTTATTTCAAAGGCTTTGGTTGTGAATGAAATAGCAGTGTCTGTCATGCTTATAATGTGGCATTCCACACTATTCTTGAGAATAAACACCTATTTTTATTATGATGATATCTTCATCTTAGTGGTTTTGAACTTCAAAACATTTGTATCTTGACCAAAGACTCGATTTAGCTAAGAGCAGACTACTTTGAACTTTGGAGGCCTGGACATATCTATGCCCATGCAGACCCCCATGAGCAAACACCTTCCCTTTGACAATATTTGAGCAATGACTAGAATAAAGCCAGAGGGGGAATCTATGCTTATGAAATGCCTTGTTAAAAAAGAGTACACATGGCTCCAGCTGCATACAGAGGATGGCCTAGTCGGTCATCAACGGGAGGAGAGGCCCTTGGTCCTATGAAGGCTCTATGCCCCAGTGTTGGGGAGTGCCAAGGCCAGAAAGTGGGAGTGGCTGGGTTGGTAAGCAGGGGGATGGGAGAGGGGATAGTGGGTTTTCAGAGGGGAAACCAGGAAAAGTGATAACATTTGAAAAGTAAATAAAGAAATATCTAATAAAAATTTATTATTATTTAAAAAAATCCTTTTCCCACAACTCCTGCTTTGAAGTTTCTAACATGAAAATGCTCTCTAAACAATACCCTATTCTCAAAGAAAGTAGATGCATTGCTAAACTTATGAGCTTGAACAAAGGACCAACCATTTGGAAAGCATTCCTCTATCCCACCGTGATCCTCTAGAGAAGGAAGAAGAAGACAATAGACAAAGGAAACCTTTATTGATGGTGTAGTTCTTACTCCAGTGCAAAGACTTTCTAAACAAGTGGCAAGGCAAAACAATAAGAGAGTCAGCGGTGATATATCAGAATATCTAACCACAAAAAGAAACAAAATTTAACAAAGATAGCACAACATCTTCATTGAAACAAAAGCAACAACTTTGTGCAAGGCATTGTGTTGCCTCTTAAAGATTACAAACAACTAGTAACCATGACCCACTAACAAAAAGGGAAGAATATTTTGAGATGAATTTTAAGGGAAACATTTGAACTTAGCTTAAACTTCTTATTCTTAAGATAGCACAGAATCAAGAAGAGAAGTGTAAAGAGACTATGATCAAAGTTCATTCAACTAGACTATTTTAGATGAACTGAGTCTTTCACCCAAGATGTATTGAAGACATAACTCCTAGTCCCAGTGTGACTACATTTGGAAATAAATTGTCAGTAGATATAAACCAATTGTAATGAGATCACGATTCAGTAATATTGGTGCCTTTATGAGAAGGGGAAGCAGACACATGGGATCAGAGGAGACACCAGGTGTCAAGAAGCAGACCAGAGTCACGTACGTGTCTTTAAACAAAGGATTGCTAAGACTTGTGGCTACCATCAGAATATACGAAAAATAATTCTTGGGCTGAGGATGTCACTAAGTTAGCAAACTGTTTGCCTGGAATTTAAGAAGCCCTGGGTTGGATGCCTAGCATTGCATAAACCCAGCATTGTACTGCATGCCTGCAACTCCAGCAATTGTGAGCTGGAGGCAAAGGGATACAGAAAGATTCTCTTCAGCTTTGTTGGTACCTATTTTGTATTCATAGCCTCCGGATCTAAAGGATAAAGGGTTTCTGTAGCTTTGAGCTCCCTGGCTTATGGCTCTAGGCACTCTAGAGATTCACCTCCCTAAGGTCTACGGCCTGTCCAGAAGGCCCTGACTCCTGAAAGAAATACATCATGGGTGAAGCCAGAGTCCTGTGCACTAGGGGGATCTTGGGCCCATGTAAGTCTGCCTTGCTGGCTCCTCCTAAGGTCATGAGAATGATAGACTCTGGAAGACCTTGATCCCTTCTGGGGACACCTGACCAGTGGGCAGCGGTGATAGATCATGTAGAAGCCTGAGTCTGTAGCTATTCTAACAGTAGCAGCAACCTTGCTCTTTAAATGAAAGTGGGAGTGGCCCAGGAGGCAGCAGAAGTAAGGGTTAATGCCTAATCCATACCTGATACAACTCAATTCCCAGACTTCTGTTTCTCTTAGTGTTCCTCAGCTTTAAACCTCTTCCTTTCTTTATGATTGCTGTGTCCTTTATTCTTACCCAGGTGACTTTTCTTCCCTTGATGTTATATATAAAATTAAATTTCATCTTATAAGCTTTTATATAGTACTTGCTAAGTATTTCTATTTTTTGATAACAAAGGAGACTTTCCAGAAAAGTCTTATGTGCACAGCAAATAAGCACAAAATAAAGTTCCCATTCACCCTGCATCACATATTCATAGGCGGGGAATTTTCTCTCTGTAACACCATGCACCAGACTGTCACATTTTTTAACAAGATCTTATTTACTTTTATTTTGTGTGTATAACCGTTTGCCTGCATGCATGTATGTGCAGTACATGAGTGCAATACCTTCAGACGCCAGAGGGGGCATTGGATCCCCAGGATCTTGAGTTACAGTCAGTTGTGAGCCACTACGTGGGTTCTAGGAATAGATCAAGGCTCTTCTGCAAGAATAGAAAGTGCTCTTAACCCCACTGAGGTACCTCCCAATCCCCCAAAGTGGCACATTTGTTATAGACTGTGAATATGACATTACCCAAGGTCATTGGCTCACATTAACATTCACTTCAGGCATTGCCTGCTGTGGTGGTCAACCTTAGTTGCCATCTTGACAGGATTTCGAGTGCCAGAGCAATAGGCCTTTGGCGTCTTTGTGATGGATTTTCTACATTAAGTGAATTGAGATGAGAAAGCCTACTGTAAATGTGGGCAGCACCATTCCATGGACCCTGCTGAATAAAATGGAGAAAGCCATCTGAGCACCAGCTTTCTCCTCTCTCTGCTTCGGTACTGAAGATGCGATGTGAACAGGCACACACTCATGCCACCTTACCTTCCCTGCCGTGATAGACTGTACCCTTAACCACAAGTCAAAATAAAACCTTCCCTCCTCTTCATGTTGTTACCTGGTATTTTGTCAAAACAATGAGAAAAGTGGCTTAAGACCCTTTCTCTGTGGCTTGGTGCACACCATGTGCATACTTGTTATCACAGAACCACAGGGAACAGCCCTCCTCCTCACTCTGCCTATTCAAGTCTCCTCCCTAACTAACAGTAGAAAACATCAATTTCTCTGTTCTCTAACTTTTTCCAGAACATAGGCAGAGATCGAAGAATCTTGTGGAAGAGGGGGAGAAAGGATTAAAAGAGCTGGAGATGTCAAAGAAGCCACAAGAAAGCCTACAGACTCAATTAATCTGGGCCCATAGTGACTCACAGAGACTGACCCACCAACTAGAGAGCATGCATGGGGCAGACCTAAGCTGCCTTAGTAACAGATGTAAATCTTGGTCTTCATGTGGGGCCCCTAACAACAGGAGCAGGGACTATCTCTGACTCTGTTGCCTGCCTTTGGATCCCTGTCCCCTAACTGGGAGGCCTTGTCTAGCCTCAGTAGAAGATGTGCCCATTCCTGCTATTACTTGATATGCTAGGGTGAGTTGATATCCATGGGAGGTCTCCTCTTCTCTGAGGACAAAGGAAGATGGGGCATAGGGAGAGGGCAAGAGAGAGAAAAGGACTAGGAGAAAAGGAGGGAAAGGAAGCTCCGATCAGGATGTAAAGTAACTAAATTAATTAATTAATGAAAAAATAAACTTGATCAATCCTTAAAAAAAATCAGGAATCCCACAGTTACTTTACCCTTCAGACTGGCCATTTTCACTAGCAATGTACAATGGCTTATTCTCCATAGGTTTCCCTTGTTCTATACTTTCTATTCAGGAGGACATAATTGTGCAAGTGAATCTATATATAACACCACATATGTCGTATGTATTGCAGATTGTATGTCACCACGGAATGTATCTGACATGTTCCTGAGTAATGTTATGGTCCTGGGTACACTGCAGTTTCTTGGTTCTGATGTTTTTTATTGATACCCACCATCTTTTCATGACCATTGTCCTTTCTTGGCCCCTGCCCCTGCCCCTACCCATTAGGCAGTCTGCCTTGCTTACCATCCAACTAGTGTAACAAGGAGGGGCCCAGATTCTTCAGCTGCAGTCACTGCTCAGATGTTCTCCCCACAGTTTCCATCTTGGGCAACAGGCTGTTTGTTTAATCTCATTTGTGATTCCCAAACTTCCAACATCATCTTCTTTCCTCACAAGGCTGTACCATTGGATTGTCCTTCAGGACCTGTAAAGGACAACAGAGACCCTGGCTCCACACATCTTAGATGTCTCACTGACAGACCTCCCAAATGCTAAATAGTATCTCTCTAAAATTTCTGGAAATAGCTGGGGGCCTGCATTATTATTGAATATAAACAAATAATTTATTCAAGTGCATGTTACCACCTAACAATTTGTGAGCTAGAGAACAGAATAAAGGATTCATTTTGTTATTTAAAATATAAGAGGACAAATGGGTTTTCGATGAAATTTCCTTGTGAGAGAAACACTGACCATAAAAATAAATTTATTGGAAAGAAAGAGTCAGTGAGCCTACACATTAGCAAGAATTTTCCACATTTCTGCTGAACATCAGAAGCTAATTGCACCCTATTTCTCCGTCTTGCAGACAGGCCAGGTGTTCCCATCAAATCAATAAGGAGAAAATGTCATTAGACGGTGTCACTGTCTCCCACTGGGGGTCTCACAACACTGAGTACAAGCGAAAGAGCTGTCTGAAGTCTCTGCAGCTGGATATGCCTGAATATGTCACCCCACAAAACATTGTGTCTGAACGAAGGCGTTCAACAGGTAAACAAAACGCTACAGAAAGAGCTCCGTGAGCTGTGAGCGGCAGCCTGCCTCCAGAAGACAGATCAACTCGATTGACACATCAGCCAAGAGGCATCTGCTCTGCACTTCGGCAACAAAACGGAGCTAAATTCTAATTCTCTAATTTGCAAGAGAAGGCTATTTTTAAAAGCCTCTCCAGGGTGTAAGGCTCTGATGAGCTGGTGAGTAAAACTGTCTAGCCTCTGGAAGCAACATCCCATAGGGAGCCGGCAGGGCACTGGCATTCAAAAGCTCTTGCTGATTCCCAGGGACAGGATTCCAGCTATTCTCTGAAAGCCTGCTTACCAAAGTGGTATGAAGGACCAGGAAGTACAGCTTGGTATTGAAAAGACAGTTAGCTCTGCCTCCACCTGCAGCATGAAGCTTATGGAGAGAATATGCTGCTGGCGTGCACGATATGTAAAGTATGGTGGTGTGAGAAGCACATCCTTTGGATAAACTAAGATAGAGGGCAGAGGAAGAGAATGGTAGATGTGTGGATTTAAGACTGAGAACAAATTGATCAGCTAGCAAGAGTGTTACTGTTTGACAGGGCTGTGGGTGAAGTGTGTTTAGAGGAGAGGGCATGAGAGCGTGATGAGCTAGGGTGAATTAGAAGGATGGCAGCCATCAGGGCATTTAATGAAGTTCTGTTATCAAAGGCAAACATTCTTTCCCAGGAAGGAAACTCAGCATTTTCAGAGGCTGTTGTGGAAGCCAAAGGAATATTTTAGGTTTGATTTGAAGTTGATTTTGAGCCATCCTATCTAAGCCAAACATATATAGAGATGGAATGGCTTAGAGTACATGTAGTGAAATTTGAAGGGATTCGGGAAAACGTTTTCTAACTCTCAAACACTCTATAGGGCCAGACCACTCTGCTCTGCCTCTCTGGGTTTCCAGCCAACTAGAGATTCATTCACATCACCGGTGGTCTCCTGTGAAGCCCATACCAGTCTTCCCCAGAGCATGAAACAGCTGCCTAGTAGTTCTGATCCCTGTACAAGTTAGAGTATGCATCCTTAAGATATTCTAGGACCTCGCTAATATAAGGTAAACTTAGGTAGTAGTGGATCTTTAGAGGCTAAAATGGGGCACAAAAGATAAATTTGAATAGGAGGAATGTTGAATGAAGGCTAGTTGGATGGACTTCTATGATGGAAATTTTACGCCACAATTTGAGGATGAGGATAAAGATGCATTGATAGAATAGAGAGGGAAAGCCTAAGAGACCTGGGAGGAGGACTGCTGCATGCAGACTGACTGCGGCGCAGGGAGGCTATCAGAAGCAAACTGCAACTTTTTCTAAGTTCATCTCTACAAATTAAAGCTACCGTACCATCCCCTTCTCTTCATTTGTAGTTTCACTTACCAGTTTTAGGGAGACAAAGGCCAGCTGTGATCTGAAGACTGTAAGTGGACCTTCCAGGACTAAAGCATTCAGTTTACATTGTTCACGAAGAGGAGCTGGTGAGATGGCTCAGCAAGTAAAAGCACTTGCTCTACCAGCCTGATGACCCGAGTGTGATGCCTGGAGCCCATGTAAAGGTAGAAAGGGAGAACCAACTCCATGAAGTTGGCTGATCTCTGAAAGTGGCCCATGGCGTGTCTCTACACACTAATAATAAATGAGACATAAATATTATTAAAAGTTAATTGCACATTATTCTTAACAGCATGATGAAGCCTCACAACATCCTACTGTGCCTTGATGGCTGTCCTCATGGCTGGTGCTCCTCTGGTGAGTCCTCGTGCCTGGTGCTCGAGTCGTCATGGCTGGGGATCTTCTGGTGAGTCCTCACGCAGTCTGGAAACAGCTCTGGTTTTCCTTGCCCTATATCCTGACAAGTATTCACAGAACTAACCACACATGAAGAGACAGCCCAGCCTAACCAAATCCTCAGCCAATCACATGCCCGGGTAGCCCAGCCTAACCAAATCCTCAGCCAATCACATGCCCGGGCAGCCCAGCCTAAGCAAATCCTCAGCCAATCACATGCCCGGGCAGCCTTGGAGCTCACCCTTCAGGTTCAGGGTCTGTCTTTGGAAAGGTTGTGTTGAAAGCTCAGACCCTCGGGTTTCTCTGTAGACACCATGTATAAAGGCCACAGGAAGAATCATCGAGCAGCCAGGCATGTTCATCAAAGTGATTCACCTCTCCAAACAGCACCAGCCATTATTTATCTACAAACAAGAGTGCCCATTCATTTGAGAACTCCCTAGGTTTATAGATCACTTACAGCCTTTAATCTCTCTCTCTCTCTCTCTCTCTCTCTCTCTCTCTCTCTCTCTCTCTCTCTCTCTCTCTCTTTCTCAGATAGTTTTATCTCAACTTGACACAAGCTAGAGTTATCTGGAAGGAGAGACCTTCCATTGGAAAAAAAAAAAGCCTTCGTTAGATCTAGCTGTAACACTTTTTTTTAATTGATTTTTTGTGAGTTTCACATTATGCATCCCAGGTCCACTCATTTCCCTGATAAACAGTGTCTATTCCTCTTTGCTTCCTAACAGTAGACTCACTATGACCACCTACCCTGAACTCCTGCTGCTGAGATAGGTAATAGGTAGACAAGTGGGAATTTGTTAGACAGAAGTCATTGCTGTAACTATGGAAGCTAAAGTTCCACATTCAGCCATATGTAATCTAGAAACACACAGAGGTGATAGTGTGGTTCAACTTCAACTATAAAAGCCTGCAGACCAGAAGAATGGATGATATGACCTATCACTCCAAGTTCAGAGACTTAAGAACTGGAAGTCAGTAGTGCATGTGGCCATTCAAGGACAAGAGAAGCTGAATATCCAACTCCTGAGGGAAAGCTGGAGCTGGGTGGCGGGGGTCGGGGGGGGGGGTGACACCTGGAAGTGAGACCTCTTCTATTCAGTCCACAAATGTAAATGCTAATGTCTTTGGAAGTACTTCTTTAGACCACTAAAATCTTAGCCAGGTATCTGTGAACACCTGTCAGTTAAGTTGACAGCAAAAACAAGCCCTTCACATACTTTTAATAACCATAGGGCTCAGTACTAAACAGTTCCAGTTCCCAGGAGCACAGGAGGAATGTAGATAGTGTACATCTTCCTGGGAGAGAAGCCTTTGTGTCAAGGCAGGGCCATCTGCCTAGAGGCAAAACCCAGCCAGGCTGACAAAGCAAGAATAAAGCAGGCGATGATGATGATAAATTCTAGTAAGGGCAGGGAGGAAGCTCGGTGGATTAAAGGCTTCTCTGCCAGTCCTGCTGATGACCTGAATTTAATCCCTTGGAATACAAGACAGAGACAGAGAATGAACTCCCAAACTCTTTCTGACCTCTAGACCACACCTTCAAATGTGTGTCTACATGCACCATACACACACAGACACACACACACACACACACACACACACACACACACACCATACCCATACCACATCCAAATCACACACACTCTACACATTCCCCACCACCACCACACAAACACACCACACACTCACACTATACTCAAATCACACACACACACACAGTCACACACACACTCCACACATCCCCCCCACAAACACCACACATAAACACACTACACACACCCCACATAGTCTTACACACACCACATACATAAACACAACACACACATGCCCTATATCACACATAGACACATACACATGCAGTCTCACAATAAACACACCACACATAGTCTCACACACACCACACAAACACCACACACACATATGCATGCACACAGAGAGAGAGAGACAGAGAGTCAGAGACAGAGGGAGAGAGACAGCGAGAGCACACTTAGAGAAGCCGCTTCCTTTTCCACTTGTGCACCCAGGATGGGAGGACTTGGCAGGACATCCTGTTAGCCAAACCCTTCCAGACAGCCCAGTATCTCAGGGCCAGCAAAGCCCAAGCTGCCCTTGTCAGAAGCTTCCCAGCTGACCTTGAGCTCACCGTGTTTTAGTGGGGGGAACTCACTCCATATGCTCCAGTTCCTCTCTGGGCGCTAGTCAATTGAAGCCTGCAGGAAGAGCAAAGGCCTCTGATGTGGGGCTGAGGACTCACTCCACATTTGTTCCCACACAGCACACAGTTGCCAAGGCAAAAGCAAGCAAAGAGTAGCTGCTCGGTCAACTCCAGGGGAAGTGTCTGCTTCTCTCTTGCCTCTCTCTTGCTGCATTTAAATTTCACTCGAGATGTTGTGTTGTGTTGCATTGTGGCTGTTGTGTTGTGTCATTTTTGCCATTTGCTTGGTTTGTTTTCTTTGCATTTGAAGTGCCAACTTCAATGCAAACATGTTTTAAAAAGTAATTTGATTTTGTAACATTATACTACAAACAAAGCCATTAAAGAAAAAAAATGTTGAGAAGAGAGGAAAAGAAACTCCCACCATTCAGAGATTATCTTTAAATATCTGTATTCACGGGGCTGCTGTGAATCCATTTAACACTACCAAACTGTGCATTTTCGAACAGCAATGAAGTTGCACCTTACGTTATGTGTAATTACAACCATAATCCAAGCAGTCAGAAGTGCACCCTCCCTGTCCCTATCCTTTTAAAGAATAGCTGTATTCCAAATTTGCAAGTACCGACTTTACCCTAAAGGGCAGATTGGTTATTCCTTCAGAAAGTTCTATTGGATGCTAGGAAGACAGCTAAGTTAATAGAGTGCAGCTAACTAAACATGAGTTAAATCCCACCGATGCCCGTAAAAAGCCAGGCATGGTTGCTCACATTTGCCATCCCAGTGCTGTGGTGGTGGTGGTGGTGGCGGTGGTGGTGGTGGGGTGCGTCCCTGGTGCTTGCTGGTCAGCTAGCATAGCCTGGTCTAACCAGCAAATTCCAGACCAAGGAGAGGCCCTGCCACAAAAATCAAGGTGGTTGGCACCTGAGGAATAACACCTGAGATCCTGAGATTGACATCTGGCATTGAACACACACACACACACACACACACAGTAGAAACATATCACAGCAAGCACTTCAGAAAAAACATAAGCAATTCAGTTTTACATGGAACAATTCTTTCATGCACTTCATTAATGATCAACAACAACCATATGATACAAATATTTGCGTAATTATACCCCATCTCATTAAAGGAATACTATTTTTTTTTATTTAAAAACTTTATTTTTGCTTGCAATCTTAACTTCACAAAGTAGATTAGAGGATCTCTCAGTGCTGACTTTTCTTTTTTTGCATTTTTTATTGCATATTTTCTTCATTTACAATTCAAGTGCTATCCCAAAAGTCCCTTATACTCTCCCCCAACCCTGCTCTCCAACCCACCCACTCCCACTTCCTGGCCCTGATATTCCCCTGTATTGGGGCATATAATCTTTGCCAGACCAAGGGTCTCTTAAAGGAATATTATTTTAAGAAACCATGGCTTTACATATTTTATTTGAAAGTTTCATTTTACTTGCATGTGCGCACACATGTGCCTGCATATGGAGGTCAAAGGACAACTCGTGGGAGTCTCTTCTCTCCCATTGCATGAATCTTGGAGATCAAATTGCAGGCAACTTCACTGGCTGAGCCATCTCAATGGCTTCACAAATTTTTTCTATAAATAAAATCTTGTTGAAGAACTTCAGCCCTTTGTGAACTTCAAGCGTCTACTTCTTGACTTCAAGAGCTTCCTTGCCAATGATAGGATGAGTGGCTTAAATGATGCCATCCCTATAACCTCCCATCAGAACCACATCAGCACCAATAGTCACTCCTTCCATAGGAATGCCTGAGGACACTCTCCATGAAAAGCAGACTCAGTGAGAGCTTTCCGTCTGAAGTCACATGACCTTCAGGGCACCCTTCAGGGCACCCTCTCTCCCTCCCTTTCATTGTCACGGTGGAACTGAGAACATTCCATCATAAATGACGATATAACCTAGCAAACTTCCTAAAATTTGTGACACTCTTTCAGGCGCATTAATGCTCACATGTCCTGTCAGATAAACACATTCCAGTTTAGTGGCTTAACTTATTTTTCAGTTACTACCTCAGCTATTTTTCCTGGAGCAGGAAAACAATGACATATTCTCTCCTCTACAACACACAACAGAGTTTATCTTTATCTAGTTAGTCAGAAACCTAGGAACATGATATGAAATATTTACAAGCCTCTTTTAAGTTTTGTGAGGGCCTAGATTCTGTATGACATAAAATGGAATATCACTGGGCAAACTGTAGACACTTGTTCTCATGGTTAGATTAACAAAAGTTCTTAAATGTCCCATCAGTGATGATAGCTACATATTTAACAGGGAAACACTATACATGCAATAAAGGGATGGGAAATGGCCATTACTAAAAATGTCAACAAGGAGCTGGGGTAGTGGCTAAGTGAATAAGAGCTTTTGTTGTACAAGCAAAGGGGCCTTAGTTCAAATCTCCAGCACAGTCATAAAAAGATAGTGGTAGCCTCACTTGTGCCTGTGGCCCCAGAGCAGAGACAGGAGGATTACGAGGCCTTGCTGACTGCCAGCTTAACTCCAGGTTCAGTGAGAGACTGTGTCATAGAGCAGTAAGATAAGTGATAGACACACCCTCATACAAGTGTTTATATAGAACACACACATAGAGGATAGAATGGACAAAATGTATCATGAGTCACACTTTGAATGGTCTTCAGCCTTCGTGGTGGGTTGAATAGGTTTGACTCCCATAGAGTCAGGTGTTTGAGTGATCAGCCATAGGGAGTGGCACTCTTAGAAGGTGTGGTCTTATTGGAGGAAGTGTGTCATTGTATAGGTGGGCTTTGAGGCCTTCTATGCTCAGTCTCCCACCAAGTGCAGAAGATAGCCTTCTCCTGGCTACGTTCAGATCAAGATATAGAGCTCTCAGCTCCTCCAGCAATGTCTGCTTGCACACTGCCTTGCTTCTTGCCGTGATGACAATGGACTAAGCCAGCCCCAGTGAAATACTGTCCTTTATAAGAGTTACCTTGGTTGTGATATCTCTTTACAGAAATAAAACTCTAAGACAGTCTTCAAGCTGAAAAGTGTCACCAATGACTAGGAATGAGTAATCTATGAATGTGTCCCAGCCAGTCCTCTGTGATGGGAAATGGAGACTTTTCCCCCTTTACAGAAGTGTCATACAGTGACCATCAGACATATGCCACAAACCAGGATTCCAGAATCATTGCACACTAAGTGGTAATAAATCTTAATGCCGTCATTTTCAAATATTTTAATAGGTTTTATTGAAAAAGTCATTTTAGCTTTGCATAAAAATATAGAAATTATTATGGTTCCTATACCGCATCCAACAGTTTCCTCATTATTAGCTTTGACAATTACTTATTTATTAGAATTAATAAACCAATATTTAACTATCATTTTAACTACATTAATTTTATTTAAAGTATTTTAAACAAAAATTGAATAGAAATACAAAAAATTATTTCTGCCTATCTCATAATGGGTTTCTACCTGTTGACTTAATGCATGAAAACTACAACTCCCAGAATCCACTGCTAAGACCCTCTGACTTCTTCCTTGACCTTCCCACATGCATCTGCAGTTTCTCTCACTGTGTTCACCATCTCCTCACCTCCTTCTCCAACCACTCCAGTGGTTACAGGGATGTTTCAGCTTGGCCTGAACATGGGATAGTGCTGGGCTGGAAGTAGGTGAGGTGAGAACAAGATCCTAAATTTTCTCTCTGCCTTTTACCATCGCTGTGAATCTAGGTCTCTGAGGCGAGGAACATTTGTTTGGGAGGTACTAAACAGCCCCATCTCTGTTTATGTGACCCAGTGCTGGGTCTTCGATCAATTAGAGTGCAGTAGATTGCTTTCAGCCATGCTCAATCTGCTGTACAATTAGTGCCACTCTTCGAGCATTATGGCATTAAGCTGTCAGTCCTCATTTGTTAGTGGCTTTGCTGTTACTTTGTGGTCATCTCAAGGTGTTGGTGTTGGGAAACACTCCCTGGAGGCTGCTAGCCAGCCATTGCATTGCTTGGTGCCAGAGGTCTTTTTGGCTTACTGAGGAAATTCCCCAGCTAGCTCTGTTGGTGATCAAGAGAGCCTGGTAAGATAGAGGAGCTGGATGCTGACAAGAAGAGTGGGTCAGAAGAGATGTGTTACAAGAAACAAAGCAGATGCAGACTGGCCAAAACGACACCGCACAAAGTGAACACTTTGCCCACTGGGGGAAAGGTCAGCTTATTGCTTTTGCTATAAGGATCAAGAACGAGTCTCAAAGAACCATCCGATGCCTCTGCTGGAGGGAGCAGTGGGCTTCTGGGAGGTCTGGATGTGTTCTGGATAACTCTAAGGAGGTGCTATGTTGGTGTGGATTCATTATAGGGTGGGTGCTGTGTAGAAGAAAGGAAACTTTGGTGAAGGTTGTTAAGAAGAACAAGGTGTAGATGAAGATGTGGAAGTATCCTATGTTCTGTGATGTTTTGTGCAACTGAGAGCCAAGGGTAAGATGAAATACTTTTGTTATAGTTTTAGCTCACAAAGTGTTGAAGAGTTTGCCCTGTGGCTGAAGACACCATTTGCTTCAGATACAGGATTTGGGTGAAGTAATATCTAACTAAATTAGAAGCTTCTCACTGAGGAATCACTGTGAGTAGTCTCAGAAGAAGCCATGTAAGCTGTTAATGGAAAAAAGCAGTCAATAGTTCTATCCAGCTGTAACATCAATGGACAACAACAACAGCCAGCATGACATGATATTCCAAACCATGCAATAATAGCACTTATAGCCTAGGGATAACCAAGAGTCACCCTATGGACTTAAGGCCCAATCAATAGGAGTGAATTTATGCCTGGCATTTAAATTTAACCAACTCCCTCTGGCTAGTGAGGCCACAGAACTTAGAGGAGAAGCCATGACTGCCACTTCTCAAACCAGTGTAATATGCATGTGCTAAATTCTCAGTGTTATAGTCACAGAAATATGGAGCCCTCGATCTTCATCAAAGAAGCTTCTCTTGTAGCAGAGATCATTACAGAAAGCTACAACTGTTTAAACTACAGAAAATAACTGAGCGTGGAGTGCTCTCAACCAAGTAGTAACAGTTACAACACAAGCCCTATGCCTAAGGTTCCGACCACCTCATGGAAGAGGGCACAGAAAGATTGTAGGAGCCAGAGTACATGGACATCTGCTATGAGATGTTTTCTAGAAGAAGGGGAAAGAGGAAGAGGAGAGGAAGAGGAGGAGGAAAGAGAAGCAAGAAGAGAAATAAAGTAAGGCGAGGGTGGATCTGGAAGGAGCTAGGGAGGAAGAAGACAAGTAGAAGAGCACAAGCTATATTGTATGAAATTCTCTAAGAAATAATAAAGTATTACACTTTTTTTTTTTAGATCTCACAGTGGGATCCTGTCCTCTTTTTTTTTCAAATTTTATTAGATATTTTCTTCATTTACATTTCAAGTGTTATCCAGAAAGTTCCCCCCTCCCGGCCCTGCTCCCCTACCTACCCGCTCCCACCCCTTGGCCCCGGCGTTCCCCTGTATTGGGGCATATAAAGTCTGCATAACCAAGGGGCCTCTCTTCCCACTGATGGCCAATTAGGCCATCATCTTCTATATATGCAGCTAGAGACACGAGCCCCGGGGGGTACTAGTTAGTTCATGGTTATTCTTCCACCTATAGGGTTGAAGACCCCTTCAGCTCCTTGGGTACTTTCTCTAGCTCCTTCTTCCTTGGGAACCCTGTGTTCCATCTAATAGCTGACCGTGAGCTTCCACCTCCATGTTTGCCAGGCATTGGTATATTTTCCCCTGAGACTTCTATATCCGGGCCCTTTCAGCACCATCTTGCTGGCAT
>LR749618.1:816995-941065 GCA_902729485.2 Mus minutoides
CTAGGCATGCTGGGAGGGACCAGCCCTAACCAGGGGTCACACTGAAGCCTGGGAAAACCCCATGTGTAGGAAAGCAGAGTGCCCCAGTTCTCATGGCCCCTTCTTACTCGGAGTAGAAAGTCAGGCTGCAAGGTCTTTGAAGTCGGAAAGCCTAGGAGTGAATTCTGACGGAATGGCATGACCTGGGTGCGTGGGGTAGGGGTGGGGATCTATCTAAATCTTCTGAAAGCCTAACCTTCTTGTATACAATGCAAACTGTCATAGCAACGCTTCTGCAGGTTGCTCTGGGTAACCACACTTGAGCTGTGCTTGAAAACAGGCTCTTCATCCTTGGCAGGGCTAGCTCCTGTCCATGGTGGTAGTAATGCAGGTGGTGGCAGAGGTGATGGTGGTAGTGGTGCTGGTGATGGTTGTGATGGGGAAGGTAGCTCTGGTGGTGGGGCGGGTGCCTGTGATGGTGATGATAATTATGATGCTGGTGGTAGTGGTGGTAATGGTGTTACTGGTGGTAGTGACAGTGGTACTGATGGTGCTGGTAGTGTAGTAGTGGTGGTAATGGTACTGCTGCTGTGGTAGTTGTGAAAGCTCA
This sequence comes from Mus minutoides, assembly GCA_902729485.2. Lineage (NCBI taxonomy): Eukaryota > Metazoa > Chordata > Mammalia > Rodentia > Muridae > Mus > Mus minutoides. Next base: position 817,585 of record LR749618.1, read on the forward strand.
TGTATATGGAGGGGCAAGTGAACAGTTCTTTACTATTTTATACCCTGCTACCACTAATTCACTATCACTGACAAGATAATTAATGTCCTAGGATCTTTTAGATACAAGTGCAATGCCACTATATATCAAAACTTCAGGCTAGATATGTGCAAGCAACTTACTAAAATGTCAATTTAAAGGCTTTGGCAAGATGACCCAATTCCTTCTCATTAATAGAGTTAGCCACTACATGTACGTAGTTCTTTTAAAAATATGTGCATACATAGGGAAGGGGAGGTACATATGAATTCAGTGCCCACGGAGGTCAGAAAAGACCTTCAGATCCTCTGGAGCTAGAGTTATAGGCTCTTTTGAACGCGCTGATGTGGGTGCCAGACTCCATCACTCTCTGAACTCAGATACTTTGCAGAAGCAGCAAACATTGAGCAGGGAAACTGCCCTGAGAGGAAGCCTCCACTGGTTCCCCCCACCACTTCTGCGTGTGAAGGTAAGGCACTCTGGCTGCTGTCTGTCTCGGTTGGCAATGAGTGGTTAGGAATGTTATGTCTGGAATCTCTTGAACCCAAACAATGACACCAGGACAGGACTCTAGGAAGACACCAACTTTTAGAAATGAAACTGTAAAGAGAGTAGAACTTCCAAAGACTTGCAGGCTCGTGCAAGGACTGGTGAGTTTCTTAGTGAGCAAACACTATTCCCATCTGACACTCATGCAGCGTGACTCAGGCGGGCATAGCCCGAGTGTCCCATTACCATTTACCTGGGAGCTACATGATGCTTCTGACGCAAAATCTAGCGCAAAATCTAGCGGAAAGCCTATTTCTGCTCCATCCTAAATCAAATCATCCCACCCGTCTCAGTTAGGACTCAAGCCCGAATCCAAGAACTGCATGCAAAATAGAATATGAATTATTCTGACAATGGAAGCTATCTATTGCAACTGAGAAGAGGGAGGCTGCCCAGACCTTTTCCCAAAGGATGTGGATTCAAGTCCCAGAGGCTGGGCCTAACCTTCATTACTGAGCTGCGTCTTCCTGATTCCAGCTTTTTTGAGGAGTTGGTCAGAATGTCTGTCTGCAGTGGGGCTGATAAGGCAATCTGATTGCTCATGTGAGTGCCTAAGCAGTTGGGTGGGTCCTTGAAGTCTGGCAGTGGGAGGCCTGTTAAGGTGAATAACTGTCCTCCCCTTTTGTGGAATGTCCTGGAACACTTGAAACTTTCCAGCATCACCCTCTTAGACAATCATTCCCCAATCTCCCACCAGAGGTGTGTTTCATTACTGTTTCTAAATCCATCAAGCTGACAAGATCAGTCATCACTCACTAGTTGACTGACTTGTCTCATCTGCTCAAAGTCAAAAATCTGTAGTTAAATCTGATTTTGGTGTATTTTAAACGTATCCATCACATTTTCCTCAATGTCCTGGTTTTGTTTTTAAGTGTCCTCCAAAGGCTCATGTGTTGAAGGCTTGGTCCTCAAGGCCATGTTCAGAGGCCATGTTCAGTTGGAGAAGCAACTGGATCATGAGGACACTGGCCTAATATATTAGTGGACTCCTCAGTCAGTGGAGGTGTGGAACTGGGAGGGGAGGAGGGCTTCTTGGAGGAAGTGAGTCACTGGGTACAGGCCTTTGATTAAAATATTCTGTTTCTGGCCTGGTTCTAAGTGGGTCTCCCTCTACTTCCTGGCTTGGGTGGGGGGAGGTTGGGGAGGGAGGAACAATGATGTGGAAGTTTCTGGATATGTCATGTGATGTCGACTCACATGGTGTTTGGCTAAGACAGACTCATGTGGTGCTTTGCTGAGGCAAGACCTGTGGGTGGACGAGTGCTGTTTGGAGAGAATAGAAATGGACCCAATGGACAGTAACGATGTGTTTGCATTGTTAGCTGTGCAACGTTTCCTTAGTCTCCTGTCCTGTCTTCGCTCATCTTCCCGTAGTTGAGAGAGGCACAACAGAGAACTTCCCCTGGTGTTCTGGCAGGTTCTGGTCACTCCTGCTGACTCGTGAGGCCTGGCTGTTTCTGCTGGATTGGGCCACTGATGCTCATTTGGGTTTGTGTCCTGACACTACTGAACTGGACTGCTGGTATCCTGACAAAGAAAGATGGAATGGCCCTGGAGAGCTGCTTCTAAACAGGTCCACATCCCCTTGTCCTATTTGCCATCTTTTCTCCCCTACCTTTGGACAGTGGGCTTGAAGTGGGGTTGAATCGTTTGAGGACCCTTATTAAAAGTAGGTTTTGAAAACAATGGAAGCAGCTGACCATGGCTTAAAACCTCTAGAGTCGTGACCAAAATTAAATCTTTCCTCCCTTAAGTTTCCTTTCTTGGGGATCTTGCCACAAACAGCAGCAGAATGCTAACATGCCCAACGTCATGGTTTTGATAGCTATATTCTTCATGAAGCCACCAGCACTACCTATGTTACCTTAACAACCTTATATAACACGCCCACCCCTACCCAACCCTAACCTGTGGCTTGTCATGCCATATGGTGAGCATACTTCTTGTCTCTAATGTCCTTTAGATAAGAACTCCTTGGGATGGGGAGAAACAGATTTGTGTTCTGTGACTCCCCCCCCCCGCCCCCCATGCCTTGGGCAATCACCAACAATGCAGAAGTGTCCAGGAAACTCCTGCTCACTCAGTCTGCACTCAGGTTTTGTGTGTCGAAAGTACTTTAAGCCAACATTTATTGATGTTAAAGACTTGGGTAGGAAAAAAAAAAGTACTTTCTTTTCACTCACGAATCCAAACAGGGTTGCGTAATTTGCATGAGACAGCAACATTTTAAAGCAGGCCTTCAATTTCTATTCTCTGCTTTTCTCCTGCAAGCTAATTTTGCTGTCAGAGGGCCAGGGAGAGTGAAATGCTTTAATTAAGCCTCCCTTGAAGCTCTGTACAGCACAAGTCATGCGCGGAAGCACGCTCTTTTATTCAGGTGTTTTTCCCCCCTCCTTCTGTGGCTTGGTGTTTTGAGTCACTGCTCTTTGCTTTTTAAAAGTCAAGACTTTTAGGCTGGTGAGACAAGAAAGTATAATGCCCACCTCCAGCACTGCTCATCTGGAGTGAGCAGGTAGGCATCCTGCTATCACAGGCTACCTACCATTTCAGGAGCAAACTGAAATGGTAGCCTAAGATGCTGTCCTCATTGAGCTGTGCTGGGGGGGAGGGGGACTGGGGGGTGTTGATGAACAGAAGCCTGTGCCGTAAACAAAAGAAGATGGTCATATGATGAGGAGGCCATATTGGACCATGTCGCAATGCATGGTGGGCTAAATACAGCCAAAGGAGACTGGGCTTAACTTGAAAAGAGAGCACACACAACACAGCGCCTTGGGGATGAGTCTGGCTGGCTGGAGGCCAAGCAAGGACTGAGTTTCATCCAAACAACAGGAGGCCTCTTTCTCCTCTGCACTGCCCTCCAGGCAGCAGGGTGTCTTGGGGAACACTCAACCTGCAGACTCCTGGCTCTACATGAGAACTGGACATACTAGTTCTCGAGTCTGTAATAACTCTTGGTGTCACTGAAAGCCCAATGACATGGTGAATGGGCCTCTTACAGAGGTAGCCAACATTTATGCCTTAGTGGGAACAAAGCATAGACTAAAATTGTATCTGCTCAATCAGATGACTTTGGAAAGCCTTTCCTGGACCCCCTGATACTAGACCTAGTATTTTCTTTCTTTTTTCCTTTGTGAGTTTTCACACACACACACACACACACACACACACACACACACGCATATGCATATACTTGATTTTCTTAGAAGATTCTATTTATTTGGGGCTCATGATTTATACAGCTGAAAGATAAAGAGGTCTCAGAAACTGGTGCCCTCTCCATACCCCCAACACATACATGCTCTATGTATTTATATTAAGTGATATTACATGAGACCTTTTATGGTCATTAGGTCTCACGGGGGTGAGGGGTTCTCGTAAGGAAATTTTTCTGGGAAGCTGATGCTGGGCTGTGGCCCCAAAGGCCCAGGGAGGTGGCCTGGATTCCCTTCTCTCTCCCTCCTGGGCCCCACGGGGTTTTCTCTTTCTGAGCCTGCAGCTGTCCTGGCTGAGGGGCCCACACTACAAAGCCTGGGGCATGCAGTATGCTCCCTGGGGGACAGACAGAGTCACCAGAGCTTAGCATGACTAAGGGGCCAAGTTTTTGTTTCTCACCCCTAGGCCTCCTTAACAAAAGCCTTCCTTTATAACATTTTGTTTTAAATTAAGAGTCCGTCACACTATGAAGATGCAAGGAGCCATGAGTGGTACTTTCCCACGTTCTGGCATGAAATCTTTGCAGCTGTCCTAGGCCATAGATACGGCCCTTCTTTAATAGACTAGGATTCTGTGGCTCCAGGCAAGGGTGCAGAAATACCTGTTGCAACTGGCTCCTGCATGGAAATGTCCTCCTGTTCTTGCTGCAGGATAACACATGAGCTTCATGAAAGGCCTAGGCCTTGACTTGTAGGTTGAACTCCAGAGGCTCGGGGTCAGGTTTGATCCCTGAGTTGACTGTTGGTAGTTTTGCAAGCTCTGAAACTTTTGTAATTTGGTTTCCAGGAAATCTCTTTACTTGTTGTTGAAAATAATCAATCTATGGGGTGTGTGTGTGTGTGTGTGTGTGTGTGTGTGTGTGAGAGAGAGAGAGAGAGAGAGAGAGAGAGAGAGAGAGAGAGAGAGAGAGAGAGGAGTGTCAGATGATGGTTGAGAAAGACAAGGAAAGAGAAGATAGCTACAAAGCCAAGCTCATGGTCAAGAGGCTCCAACTCCATTCTAGATCCTGTGCTTAGCTCTTTACACAGATGGGGTCTCGACATTCTCCATCCTTGAGCCTTTACTTCCTGGTAACACTGACTGCCTAGCAATCCAGGCTCTCCTAACCTACACAAAGCCCTAGATACCCTCAAACAAACAGCAACTCAATAGACTGATAATGAATGTATTGATATACACACATATGTATCAACTGGAGATTAAAATTTCCTGGACAAGCAGGTTTGATGCTCTTGGGTACCCTTCTGTGGTTACCCACAAACACACACACAGTATTCTACAACTCAAAAGAAACAATGAAATCATGCAAGGTACTTTGTTAAGTAAAATATGCCAGACAGGGGGCAAATTCTACAACATTTTACTTACAAGGAATGTCTGTCAACATTTCCTCATTGTGACAATTAACTGAGATGAAGCAGAGAGGAAAGGCTTACTTTGGCTCACAGTTGCAGTGATTGTTAACCAATTGTTGTCTGTTTTTGATTATTTTGGGGTCTGTGGCCAGGGGAGAAAACATGGCAGAAATTGCAGAGAAAATTGACTCAACTCAGGGAAGCAGAGAGATGGGGGAGGGTCAGTTATGTCATAGCTTCATCCTTGTTGCTGACCAAAGCAATTCTAGAGGAAGAGTTTATTGGGTTTACAGTTCCAGGTTACAATTCATCACTGTTGGGAAGTCAAGGCCACAGGAACTTGAAGCAGTCATTCACATCCACAGTCAAGAGCAGAGAGAGGATGAATGCTCACTGCTCAAGTCACTCTTTCCACTGTTATTCAGCCTAAGACCCAAACATAGGGAATGGTACCACCCATGGTAGGCAAATCTTCTCAGTTTAAGTAATGTAATCAAAACAACAATCACCCTGCAGCTGTACCCACAGGCCTACCTACTCTAGACAATATCTCATTTTGATTACCTTCCCAGACTGTTCTGTCTTGCATCTATTTGAAAATTAAAACTGACAGCTAAAGTCAGGGACAAGATCCTTTAAAGAAACACTCTCCAGTGACCAGCTTCTTCCAACGAGGTCTATAGTATTTAGTATTGGTTGACAACTTGACAGGATTTATAATCACCCAGGAGACAAGCTCCTAGGAACATGTATGAAGGGTTATCTAGATTAGATTAGCCTCTGAGCATGCCTATGAGGAACAATTATAACTAGGCTCAATAAGAGAATGCCCACACAAAATGTGAGCAGCGCTTTTCCTGTGGAATGAGATCCTGGACTGAATTAAAAAGAGAACAATGAGCTGAACACCAGCATTCATCACTTTTTGACTCTTGATTATGGATACAATGTATCCACCTGCATCAGACTCCTACTACCAAGACTTCACTAATCTGAATCAAAATTAGGCGCCCACCTTTAATCGCAGCACTCGAGAGGCAGAGGCAGGCAGATTTCTGAGTTCGAGGCCAGCCTGGTCTACAAAGTGAGTTCCAGGACAGCCAGGGCTATACAGAGAAACTCTGCCTCAAAAAAAAAATTAGGCCTTCCTTAAGTTGTGTTTGTCAGAGTATCCCATCACAGCAACAGAAAAGGAAACCAATACAAAGCCCTACCTATCGATAGCCCATTCACTACATAATCAATCCACCAATATGTTAATTCATTGATGAACTTACCACTCATGTGATTCAATTCCTTCACAGTTAAACCACCCCTAGGGAACCACACTTTCAATACTCCAGTTTGATGTGGAGATGGGGGGGAGGGGCACTTCATATCCAAACCACAACATGTGGACAATCTCTCAAGTGGTCAAACTCATAGCAGCAGAGGGTAGAAGATTGGTTTTTCGGAGCTAGAGGATGGCCATAGGGGACATGGAACTCAGCGGGAATATAACTACTGTCCATGAGCTAAAAGGACATGCTAGGGAAAAAAGTTAACTTCTTGGTCAGGCATAAGGGAACATGAAAGTTAAACTTATGTATATTGCTTTCATCATATCAATGTTATCATGGGTGCAAACACTAAAATTTTGCATTAAATTTTGCAATAACTTGTATGGTGTGCATCAATATAACTCAATAAAGCTATTAAAATAACAGCATTTGGGAAAGACCAACCAATTATCAAAATAAAAGCAAAGTATGTTGTCAGACTGCTCAGCAGAACAATAACCCTGGCTTTTCTTCTTGTTTGTCTTTCTGCTGTTGTCCTGTCATGTTAAGGACATATTAGGTGACAGAGATTGGCTTCTGAAACATTAGTGGCTGCTCTCTGGACATTTTCCAGCAGAAATATCTTGGAACAAGCCTGGGAGTCATAACAGAGCTGAGTCAACCTATTGCTCTCATCTAGTGTCTCTTTGGCCAGCTAAGTTGTCCACAGCTCAATGTCTCCATCTATAAATGGGCACCAAGAGTCCTATCACCCAGCAAGGCTGTGAGGATTCTCTGAGGGGGTCCAGTGAAAGTATTAGACTGACCCCAGAGAGCATACAATGTAGAAACCTTCCTATTCCTCTCCTTTGCCCTGTGCACAGTCTCATGGATCCGTCTGACACCATACATACATTTCAGAATAAATGTCCCAGGTATCTGCAGTCTCCCCTAGATCTGAGGAAATAACCCATTTCTTTAAAAAAAATATGAGGGGGAGATGGTAAGAAGGGTATTTAGAGACCTTCAGGATGAGGCTATCTCACATAGGAGGGAGTGGAGTAAAGGCGGGTGGGTGGCAAGCCCTTGATGTAGGAACACAGCTCAGAACCCTGCTTAGAGCATCCTTAACCCTGCATAAGTGAGCCATCTGCCTGCCTAGAAACACTATTCTCTCACCCACGCAGGAGAGGAGACTCTTGCTGAGACCAAAGGACCATCTCTCAATAGAGGACCAGAACCAGTGCTCTGTCAGTGTTTACTCATGACAGCTGCAACCAAACCATACCTGTGGCTTACCTTTCATAACAGATGTCCTCTCTGTCTTCAGTACAGAAATATTTTCGAAGCAGATGCCAGCAGTATGTCGGTGCCAAAGCTTCGTGTTTGCAAAGCTGTGAAGGAATGAGAGGAAAGCATCAACCTCCCAGGGGCTCACTTTGTTCTCTGAGAGAGAAGGGTGAGTTTCAGGAAGGGAGGAGGTCTCCGTGTGAGTCCCCCCACTCATCTCAGTGTTTGCTTATTGGAAAGATTGAGGCCAGATTATAGCTATACTTCTACATCAGTGGTTTTTGTTAACCAAAGTAGAGAGACCTTCCAAGTGACTAATATTGGATCTAGAGGCAGTGTGTCCATCTGCAAGCCATTTTTGCTCTCTAGTTAAAAGAATTCTCTGCTTTCATCTATACACAGCGGGACTGGGAGGCCTTCTCAGTATGTTTGAGTGTTGTTCAGTAGATGAGCTGTTTCAAATTATAGCTATACAGAATAACTTCTGGCTTCTTCTTTTTAATTGTGGTAATGGAATCTGGCCCCAAATCAATTAATACAGACTCTCTGGAGAGTCTAAGATGGGCATGCAAGCTACTTGTCTGTAAAAATGGAGGAAAAGACTTGCACTGTACAGCAGTCCGGCTTATTTGGTCCATTCTGCACCTCTGCACTACTATAGAGTTTCAAAGTAGAATTTTCTGAATGAACCAAGTCATCTTACTGTACTGGTTTCAGCTCTATTCCTGTGATAAAATACCTTCACCAAAAGCAATTTAGGGGAGAAGGGGGCTTATTTCAGCTCACAGTTCCATATTTCTCATGGAGAAGTCCACTGTGGGGATTGTCAAGAAGTCAAGGCAGGAACTTGTCCCATCAGCTAGTTCCCTCTCATTCACAGACAAGGGCAGAGAGAAACTAATGCATGCACAGCCAAGGCCTTCTGCCTAAAGAATGGTACCTCCCAAGGACATTTGATGGCCATCTCCAATGATACAAAGACATTAATCAATTTTCCCCACCCCTCATCAAGTTTGGAGTTAAGTATTCTGTTTATATCATTTTCTGCTGGTATTCGGTCATTTCTATGTATCTAATACTTTAATCTATTTTAATCTGTATCTTTAGCTGCCCTAAGAATTGAAGGAGTTTAGAACATTTCCATTTCAAGCCTCCATCCCACCCCATCCCCAAGGTTCTTCAGACCATCATTATATGATGCTTGGTTTTATAGCTCCACACTCTTCATTATCATCTCATTATCATCATCTCATCATCACTGTTGTTTTTGTCCTAGAGTTGATGCTCCTTATATTTTGCTCATATGTTTATTGTTTGTTTAGCATTTAATTCTCCTTTAAAAATATCTTAGTTGAAAAAATATTAGAGAGAGTCCCGTGTTTCCAATATGACCTTGAACTTGTTATAAACCCAAGGATTAAGCTTTCTAATCCTGCCTCTACCTCCCAGGTAACAGGCGGATATGCACCACTGCACACGGGTTTAAGTAGTAATGGAAAACAAACCCAAAGTTTTCTGTATGTGAAGCAAGTACTCCACAACGAGGCTACACGCCAGCCAGAATTCCTTGATTCTTCACTAAGACTCATACACCTTTATAAAGAACATTTTGGGGGCTTAGGGTAATGGTTTGTTAGTGGTAACTGCTTAGCACTGTCTTCTCCAAAAGCCATTTTTCATTTTTACACATATTCTTTAAAGCATTGCCACCAGGTACAGAACTTAAAATTAAGTATTTTACATTAGTAGCTTATTTGACAACTTTATTCTATGTTTGTGGTCCATTATTCACCTTCCATTTCTAGTGATAGTGTAAATTACACAACAGATATGGAGGAAATTTTTCTATACATATATATTTGTACATATGTAAGTTGATAATATTTTAAATATATTTCAAATTTTAATTTGGCATATTCCATATAATGTCACTTCGTGTCTGGTAATTGACTTTCAGTAATATTCACCTCAACAAATTGGCTTTTTCAGCATGATTACATGGCTCAAAACTTTCTAGTAGCTTGTATCCTCCCCAAAAGTCAAAGCCAGTCTAGAGTGTGGCTGCACAGTACATCTGTAATTCCAGGATTTCAGGAGTTCTTGGGCTACAAGATTGTGAGTTTGAAGCCAGTCTGAGCAACATAAGTGAGACTCCTATTTTTAAAAACCAAAAAAAAAAAAAAAAAAAAAAGCCACTGCTGTGGTCTGCTATGCCCACGAGATCCTTTATCCAGCTGAAGTGCAAGTTTCTGGTTGTGTCATGTGACATAGACTCACATGGTGTTTTGCGGAAGCAAGGAGAGGGAGGACACATGATGTTTGGAGAGTGTATGACCAGCAGACAGTGACAGTCCGATTACGTAGCTAGCCTTGCAATGCTTTGTTGACCTCATATCTTCACTGATCTTCGTTTCATTGAGAGAACTCTTGGCGTTCCAGCTGGTTCTGGTCGCCCTGCTGACTCCCGCTGATTCAGTAGAGGCCTGGCATTTTCTGTTGGATCATGCCACCATTTGCTGATTAGTCTCTGGTGACACTACTGAACTGGACTGTTGGTATGTTGACCCTACTGAAATGGACTGCTGTTATCCTGACAAACGGAGAGTAGGATGGCCCCAAAGAAAGACTTCTAAACAGGTCCATATCCCCTTGTCCTATTTACCACCTTTTCTCCCCTACCTTGAACAGTGGGCTAGAAGTGGGGTTGAATCATTTGAGAACCCTTATTAAAGTAGGTTTTGAAAAATCTAAGCCTAAGGTGGTACCCACCTGGCTCTTGTCTACTTCATCTACTGCTGTCTTCCTCATTCACATCTTTCTAAGATGTGTTCACTGAAAGCTCGGTGGGATCACAGTTCTGAGGCTAAGTCACTGGTGATGTAGATCACTGAAAGGTGAATGTGTTAGTTAATCTCCTTTGCCATTCATTGTCATGTTTTTGATATTGTTACCAACCCACTGAATGAATGATCCGGAGCCTCAGTGAGAGAGATGTCTTTTGTCTTTCTTCTACAATAATTTTGCATATTTTTCTCTTTTGGTTTTGTTGATAATTTTAATCAAGTGATATATGGTAGCTCATTGTGAGAGTAACCTAAAAGATATTATTTTATGAATGTAGGATTTTTTTTATAAATGGAGGTTATAGCATTTTGAGCCCTTCACTGTTACGTCGTATCCTGTTTATGTGATCACTAGAGGCTTGTTGCTGCTACTTGACAACTCCCTTCCATTGATCTGGGAACAATTGTTCTGTCTTTCTTCTCTGCTGTAACTTTTCACTCATTCAGTTTCACTGCTGTGCTTAAGTAACCTCAGTTGTTTGGTAGAACCCTGGATAGGATTATCCTTCTTAAGACTGCATTTTATAAATGAATCTTGCCTTAGCAGCGAACTTCATAAGGAAATTGTTTCCCTTTTGCTCATCTCTGTGCAATTTAAAGCTACTCTTTTATTTACTGTCATTAACTAACCTTTAAAACATGAATTTAAGAGCTTTTTCCCAAGTCTTACAACTACAGATATTTAATGTTTGCATCAATATATTAACATTTTAATTTTTCTATGAATAAAACACGATATTTAGTAAAATGCATCTTGAACTGAAAACATTAATTGGCACATACCTGGAGACCTTCTAGGATGATGATGACTCATGTGGAAGAGTCAGGCTGCATCTAAAGATAAAGGAAGAGGACAGGAATGATGGCTATCTACAGAGAGAGAAGGTTCCTGTTGAAGGGCAGTACCCTAGTTTCATTTCTCCCACTGTGATAATGAAGTTGCTGACTCTAAGCAACTTAGGAATAAAGGACTCAGTTGGTTCACAATTCTATGTTAAATGTTTCAGTGAAGTTGATCAGGAGCTTAAGACATCCCATAAACAGAGCAGAGGCAGAACAAATGCATGGATCCTTGCTCTCTGCTAGCCTTCTCCTCTGCCAGGGCTCCCAACACAAGGACTGGGGCCACCTACGCTGGGGTGCATCTTCCTACGCTACAGTTAAGATGATCCTCACAGGTTGACCTGAGCTACTAAATTCCTCATGAACACTATCTTCCTGAGTGATTCTCATTTGTGTCAAGTTCACAGTTAAAACTCACCAGTACAGGCAGGAAACAGGAAATAATGTCTACATGGAAGCAGAAAAACTTCAGAAACACTTTATAGGGTTAGAAGAGATAGGACAAAGGATTGGCCTAAATGGACCAATATGGTTATGCCCTTGTCCAGCTTAACCACTTAGGTCAGACAGTCTTTTTTGGACAAGAATCTGTGTGGAGAAAATATCTTTAAATGCTGGCTGATGTTTGGGAAGTCCTCTCTGTCTACTTTACCTGACTCTCAGTTTAAGAATTCCTCATTCCATGACTTGATATTTTCTCAGAATCCACATGATAGGAGAAGAGAAAAGACTCCTGCAAGTTGACCTCTGACCTCCACTTGTGTGTTTGTGTGTTTATGTGTGTGTTACACTCCTATCCTACCCCCCCCAAGAAATAAATGTTTTTTTAAGACTATAAAATAAAACTTTACTAAAAAAAATTTTTTGCTGCATGAAGTCTACCACCAGTAAAGAACTCAGTGGTGGGAAATACTATCCAGTTATTTCAAAGGCTTTGGTTGTGAATGAAATAGCAGTGTCTGTCATGCTTATAATGTGGCATTCCACACTATTCTTGAGAATAAACACCTATTTTTATTATGATGATGTCTTCATCTTAGTGGTTTTGAACTTCAAAACATTTGTATCTTGACCAAAGACTCGATTTAGCTAAGAGCAGACTACTTTGAACTTTGGAGGCCTGGACATATCTATGCCCATGCAGACCCCCATGAGCAAACACCTTCCCTTTGACAATATTTGAGCAATGACTAGAATAAAGCCAGAGGGGGAATCTATGCTTATGAAATGCCTTGTTAAAAAAGAGTACACATGGCTCCAGCTGCATACAGAGGATGGCCTAGTCGGTCATCAACGGGAGGAGAGGCCCTTGGTCCTATGAAGGCTCTATGCCCCAGTGTTGGGGAGTGCCAAGGCCAGAAAGTGGGAGTGGCTGGGTTGGTAAGCAGGGGGATGGGAGAGGGGATAGTGGGTTTTCAGAGGGGAAACCAGGAAAAGTGATAACATTTGAAACGTAAATAAAGAAATATCTAATAAAAATTTATTATTATTTAAAAAAATCCTTTTCCCACAACTCCTGCTTTGAAGTTTCTAACATGAAAATGCTCTCTAAACAATACCCTATTCTCAAAGAAAGTAGATGCATTGCTAAACTTATGAGCTTGAACAAAGGACCAACCATTTGGAAAGCATTCCTCTATCCCACCGTGATCCTCTAGAGAAGGAAGAAGAAGACAATAGACAAAGGAAACCTTTATTGATGATGTAGTTCTTACTCCAGTGCAAAGACTTTCTAAACAAGTGGCAAGGCAAAACAATAAGAGAGTCAGCGGTGATATATCAGAATATCTAACCACAAAAAGAAACAAAATTTAACAAAGATAGCACAACATCTTCATTGAAACAAAAGCAACAACTTTGTGCAAGGCATTGTGTTGCCTCTTAAAGATTACAAACAACTAGTAACCATGACCCACTAACAAAAAGGGAAGAATATTTTGAGATGAATCTTAAGGGAAACATTTGAACTTAGCTTAAACTTCTTATTCTTAAGATAGCACAGAATCAAGAAGAGAAGTGTAAAGAGACTATGATCAAAGTTCATTCAACTAGACTATTTTAGATGAACTGAGTCTTTCACCCAAGATGTATTGAAGACATAACTCCTAGTCCCAGTGTGACTACATTTGGAAATAAATTGTCAGTAGATATAAACCAATTGTAATGAGATCACGATTCAGTAATATTGGTGCCTTTATGAGAAGGGGAAGCAGACACATGGGATCAGAGGAGACACCAGGTGTCAAGAAGCAGACCGGAGTCACGTATCTTTAAACAAAGGATTGCTAAGACTTGTGGCTACCATCAGAATATACGAAAAATAATTCTTGGAATGAGGATGTCACTAAGTTGGCAAACTGTTTGCCTGGAATTTAAGAAGCCCTGGGTTGGATGCCTAGCATTGCATAAACCCAGCATTGTACTGCATGCCTGCAACTCCAGCAATTGTGAGCTGGAGGCAAAGGGATACAGAAAGATTCTCTTCAGCTTTGTTGGTACCTATTTTGTATTCATAGCCTCCGGATCTAAAGGATAAAGGGTTTCTGTAGCTTTGAGCTCCCTGGCTTATGGCTCTAGGCACTCTAGGGATTCACCTCCCTAAGGTCTACGGCCTGTCCAGAAGGCCCTGACTCCTGAAAGAAATACATCATGGGTGAAGCCAGAGTCCTGTGCACTAGGGGGATCTGGGGCCCATGTAAGTCTGCCTTGCTGGCTCCTTCTAAGGTCATGAGAATGATAGACTCTGGAAGACCTTGATCCCTTCTGGGGACACCTGACCAGTGGGCAGAGGTGATAGATCATGTAGAAGCCTGAGTCTGTAGCTATTCTAACAGTAGCAGCAACCTTGCTCTTTAAATGAAAGTGGGAGTGGCCCAGGAGGCAGCAGAAGTAAGGGTTAATGCCTAATCCATACCTGATACAACTCAATTCCCAGACTTCTGTTTCTCTTAGTGTTCCTCAGCTTTAAACCTCTTCCTTTCTTTATGATTGCTGTGTCCTTTATTCTTACCCAGGTGACTTTTCTTCCCTTGGTGTTATATATAAAATTAAATTTCATCTTATAAGCTTTTATATAGTACTTGCTAAGTACTTCTATTTTTTGATAACAAAGGAGACTTTCCAGAAAAGTCTTATGTGCACAGCAAATAAGCACAAAATAAAGTTTCCATTCACCCTGCATCACATATTCATAGGCGGGGAATTTTCTCTCTGTAACACCATGCACCAGACTGTCACATTTTTTAACAAGATCTTATTTACTTTTATTTTGTGTGTATAACCGTTTGTCTGCATGCATGTATGTGCAGTACATGAGTGCAATACCTTCAGACGCCAGAGGGGGCATTGGATCCCCAGGATCTTGAGTTACAGTCAGTTGTGAGCCACCAAGTGGGTTCTAGGAATAGATCAAGGTTCTTCTGTAAGAATAGAAAGTGCTCTTAACCCCACTGAGGCACCTCCCAATCCCCCAAAGTGGCACATTTGTTATAGACTGTGAATATGACATTACCCAAGGTCATTGGCTCACATTAACATTCACTTCGGGCATTGCCTGCTGTGGTGGTCAACCTTAGTTGCCATCTTGACAGGATTTCGAGTGCCAGAGCAATAGGCCTTTGGCATCTTTGTGATGGATTTTCTACATTAAGTGAATTGAGATGAGAAAGCCTACTGTGGGCAGCACCATTCCGTGGACCCTGCTGAATAAAATGGAGAAAGCCATCTGAGCACCAGCTTTCTCCTCTCTCTGCTTCGGTACTGAAGATGCGATGTGAACAGGCACACACTCATGCCACCTTACCTTCCCTGCCGTGATAGACTGTACCCTTAACCACAAGTCAAAATAAAACCTTCCCTCCTCTTCATGTTGTTACCTGGTATTTTGTCAAAACAATGAGAAAAGTGGCTTAACACCCTTCCTCTGTGGCTTGGTGCACACCATGTGCATACTTGTTATCACAGAACCACAGGGAACAGCCCTCCTCCTCACTCTGCCTATTCAAGTCTCCTCCCTAACTAACAGTAGAAAACATCAATTACTCTGTTCTCTAACTTTTTCCAGAACATAGGCAGAGATCGAAGAATCTTGTGGAAGAGGGGGAGAAAGGATTAAAAGAGCTGGAGAGGTCAAAGAAGCCACAAGAAAGCCTACAGACTCAATTAATCTGGGCCCATATTGACTCACAGAGACTGACCCACCAACTAGAGAGCATGCATGGGGCAGACCTAAGCTGCCTTAGTAACAGAGGTAAATCTTGGTCTTCATGTGGGGCCCCTAACAACAGGAGCAGGGACTATCTCTGACTCTGTTGCCTGCCTTTGGATCCCTGTCCCCTAACTGGGAGGCCTTGTCTAGCCTCAGTAGAAGATGTGCCCATTCCTGCTATTACTTGATATGCTAGGGTGAGTTGATATCCATGGGAGGTCTCCTCTTCTCTGAGGACAAAGGAAGATGGGGCATAGGGAGAGGGCAAGAGAGAGAAAAGGACTGGGAGAAAAGGAGGGAAAGGAAGCTCCGATCAGGATGTAAAGTAACTAAATTAATTAATTAATGAAAAAATAAACTTAATCAATCCTTAAAAAAAAATCAGGAATCCCACAGTTACATTACCCTTCAGACTGGCCATTTTCACTAGCAATGTACAATGGCTTATTCTCCATAGGTTTCCCTTGTTCTATACTTTCTATTCAGGAGGACATAATTGTGCAAGTGAATCTATATATAACACCACATATGTCGTATGTATTGCAGATTGTATGTCACCATGGAATGTATCTGACATGTTCCTGAGTAATGTTATGGTCCTGGGTACACTGCAGTTTCTTGGTTCTGATGTTTTTTATTGATACCCACCATCTTTTCATGACCATTGTCCTTTCTTGGCCCCTGCCCCTGCCCCTACCCATTAGGCAGTCTGCCTTGCTTACCATCCAACTAGTGTAACAAGGAGGGGCCCAGATTCTTCAGCTGCAGTCACTGCTCAGATGTTCTCCCCACAGTTTCCATCTTGGGCAACAGGCTGTTTGTTTAATCTCATTTGTGATTCCCAAACTTCCAACATCATCTTCTTTCCTCACAAGGCTGTACCATTGGATTGTCCTTCAGGACCTGTAAAGGACAACAGAGACCCTGGCTCCACACATCTTAGATGTCTCACTGACAGACCTCCCAAATGCTAAATAGTAGCTCTCTAAACTTTCTGGAAATAGCTGGGGGCCTGCAGTATTATGGAATATAAACAAATAATTTATTCAAGTGCATATTACCACCTAACAATTTGTGAGCTAGAGAACAGAATAAAGGATTCATTTTGTTATTTAAAATATAAGAGGACAAATGGGTTTTCGATGAAATTTCCTTGTGAGAGAAACACTGACCATAAAAATAAATTTATTGGAAAGAAAGAGTCAGTGAGCCTACACATTAGCAAGAATTTTCCACATTTCTGCTGAACATCAGAAGCTAATTGCACCCTATTTCTCCGTCTTGCAGACACAGGCCAGGTGTTCCCATCAAATCAATAAGGAGAAAATGTCATTAGACGGCATCACTGTCTCCCACTGGGGGTCTCACAACACTGAGTGCAAGCGAAAGAGCTGTCTGAAGTCTCTGCAGCTGGATATGCCTGAATATGTCACCCCACAAAACGTTGTGTCTGGGCGAAGGCGTTCAACAGGTAAACAAACCGCTACAGAAAGAGCTCCGTGAGCGGCAGCCTGCCTCCAGAAGACAGATCAACTCGATTGACGCATCAGCCAAGAGGCATCTGCTCTGCACTTCGGCAACAAAACGGAGCTAAATTCTAATTCTCTAATTTGCAAGAGAAGGCTATTTTTAAAAGCCTCTCCAGGGTGTAAGACTCTGATGAGCTGGTGAGTAAAACTGTCTAGCCTCTGGAAGCAACATCCCATAGGGAGCCGGCAGGGCACTGGCATTCAAAAGCTCTTGCTGATTCCCAGGGACAGGATTCCAGCTATTCTCTGAAAGCCTGCTTACCAAAGTGGTATGAAGGACCAGGAAGTACAGCTTGGTATTGGAAAGACAGTTAGCTCTGCCTCCACCTGCAGCGTGAAGCTTATGGAGAGAATATGCTGCTGGCGTGCACGATATTTAAAGTATGGTGGTGTGACAAGCACATCCTTTGGATAAACTAAGATAGAGGGCAGAGGAAGAGAATGGTAGATGTGTGGATTTAAGACTGAGAACAAATTGATCAGCTAGCAAGAGTGTTACTGTTTGACAGGGCTGTGGGTGAAGTGTGTTTAGAGGAGAGGGCATGAGAGCGTGATGAGCTAGGGTGAATTAGAAGGATGGCAGCCATCAGGGCATTTAATGAAGTTCTGTTATCAAAGGCAAACATTCTTTCCCAGGAAGGAAACTCAGCATTTTCAGAGGCTGTTGTGGAAGCCAAAGGAATATTTTAGGTTTGATTTGAAGTTGATTTTGAGCCATCCTATCTAAGCCAAACATATATAGAGATGGAATGGCTTAGAGTACATGTAGTAAAATTTGAAGGGATTCGGGAAAACTTTTTCTAACTCTCAAACACTCTATAGGGCCAGACCACTCTGCTCTGCCTCTCTGGGTTTCCAGGCAACTAGAGATTCATTCACATCACCGGTGGTCTCCTGTGAAGCCCATACCAGTCTTCCCCAGAGCATGAAACAGCTGCCTAGTAGTTCTGATCCCTGTACAAGTTAGAGTATGCATCCTTAAGATATTCTAGGACCTCGCTAATATAAGGTAAACTGAGGTAGTAGTGGATCTTTAGAGGCTAAAATGGGGCACAAAAGATAAATTTGAATAGGAGGAATGTTGAATGAAGGCTAGTTGGATGGACTTCTATGATGGAAATTTTACACCACAATTTGAGGATGAGGATAAAGATGCATTGAGAGAATAGAGAGGGAAAGCCTAAGAGACCTGGGAGGAGGACTGCTGCATGCAGACTGACTGGGGCGCGGGGAGGCTAACAGAAGCAAACTGCACCTGCTTGCAACTTTTTCTAAGTTCATCTCTACAAATTAAAGCTACCGTATCACCCCCTTCTCTTCATTTGTAATTTCACTTACCAGTTTTAGGGAGACAAAGGCCAGCTGTGATCTGAAGACTGTAAGTGGACCTTCCAGGACTAAAGCATTCAGTTTACATTGTTCACGAAGAGGAGCTGGTGAGATGGCTCAGCAAGTAAAAGCACTTGCTCTACCAGCCTGATGACCCGAGTGTGATGCCTGGAGCCCATGTAAAGGTAGAAAGGGAGAACCAACTCCATGAAGTTAGCTGATCTCTGAAAGTGGCCCATGGCGTGTCTCTACACACTAATAATAAATGAGACATAAATATTTTTAAAAATTAATTGCACATTATTCTTAACAGCATGATGAAGCCTCACAACATCCTACTGTGCCTTGATGGCTGTCCTCATGGCTTGTGTTCCTCTGGTGAGTCCTCGTGCCTGGTGCTCGAGTCGTCATGGCTGGGGATCTTCTGGTGAGTCCTCACGCAGTCTGGAAACAGCTCTGGTTTTCCTTGCCCTATATCCAGACAAGTATTCACAGAACTAACCACACATGAAGAGACAGCCCAGCCTAAGCAAATCCTCAGCCAATCACATGCCCGGGCAGCCCAGCCTAAGCAAATCCTCAGCCAATCACATGCCCGGGCAGCCCAGCCTAACCAAATCCTCAGCCAATCACTTGCCCGGGCAGCCCAGCCTAACCAAATCCTCAGCCAATCACATGCCCGGGCAGCCTTGGAGCTCACCCTTCAGGTTCAGGGTCTGTCTTTGGAAAGGTTGTGTTGAAAGCTCAGACCCTCAGGTTTCTCTGTAGACACCATGTAGAAAGGCCACAGGACGAACCATCTAGCAGCCAGGCATGTTCATCAAAGTGATTCACCTCTCCAAACAGCACCAGCCATTATTTATCTACAAACAAGAGTGCCCATTCATTTGAGAACTCCCTAGGTTTATATATCACGTACAGCCTTTAATCTCTCTCTCTCTCTCTCTCTCTCTCTCTCTCTCTCTCTCTCTCTCTCTCTCTCTCTCTCTTTCTCAGATAGTTTTATCTCAACTTGACACAAGCTAGAATTATCTGGAAGGAGAGACCTTCCATTGGAAAAAAAAGCCTTTGTTAGATCTAGCTAACACTTTTTTTTAATTGATTTTTTGTGAGTTTCACATTATGCATCCCAGGTCCACTCATTTCCCTGATAAACAGTGTCTATTCCTCTTTGCTTCCTAACAGTAGACTCACTATGACCATCTACCCTGAACTCCTGCTGCTGAGATAGGTAATATGTAGACAAGTAGGAATTTGTTAGACAGAAGTCATTGCTGTAACTATGGAAGCTAAAGTTCCACATTCAGCCATATGTAATCTAGAAACACAGAGAGGTGATAGTGTGGTTCAACTTCAACTATAAAAGCCTGCAGACCAGAAGAATGGATGATATGACCTATCACTCCAAGTTCAGGGACTTAAGAACTGAAAGTCAGTAGTGCATGTGGCCATTCAAGGACAAGAGAAACTGAATATCCAACTCCACGAGGGAAAGCTGGAGCTGGGTGGCGGGGGTCGGGGGGGGGGGTGACACCTGGAAGTGAGACCTCTTCTATTCAGTCCACAAATGTAAATGCTAATGTCTTTGGAAGTACTTCTTTAGACCACTAAAATCTTAGCCAGGTATCTGTGAACACCTGTCAGTTAAGTTGACAGCAAAAACAAGCCCTTCACATACTTTTAATAACCATAGGGCTCAGTACTAAACAGTTCCAGTTCCCAGGAGCACAGGAGGAATGTAGATAGTGTACATCTTCCTGGGAGAGAAGCCTTTGTGTCAAGGCAGGGCCATCTGCCTAGAGGCAAAACCCAGCCAGGCTGACAAAGCAAGAATAAAGCAGGCGATGATGGTAATAAATTCTAGTAAGGGCAGGGAGGAAGCTCGGTGGATTAAAGGTTTCTCTGCCAGTCCTGTTGATGACCTGAATTTAATCCCTTGGAATACAAGGCAGAGACAGAGAATGAACTCCCAAACTCTTTCTGACCTCTAGACCACACCTTCAAATGTGTGTCTACATGCACCATACACACACAGACACAGACACACACACAGACACACACACACACAGACACACACACACACACACACACACCATACCCATACCACATCCAAATCACACACACTCTACACATTCCCCACCACCACCACACAAACACACCACACACTCACACTATACTCAAATCACACACACACAGTCACACACACTCCACACATCCCCCCCACAAACACCACACATAAACACACTACACACACCCCACATAGTCTTACACACACCACATACATAAACACAACACACACATGCCCTATATCACACATAGACACATACACATGCAGTCTCACAATAAACACACCACACATAGTCTCACACACACCACACAAACACCACACACACATATGCATGCACACACAGAGAGAGAGACAGAGAGAGACAGAGAGTCAGAGACAGAGGGAGAGAGACAGCGAGAGCACACTTAGAGAAGCCGCTTCCTTTTCCACTTGTGCACCCAGGATGGGAGGACTTGGCAGGACATCCTGTTAGCCAAACCCTTCCAGACAGCCCAGTATCTCAGGGCCAGCAAAGCCCAAGCTGCCCTGGTCAGAAGCTTCCCAGCTGACCTTGAGCTCACCGTGTTTTAGTGGGGGGAACTCACTCCATATGCTCCAGTTCCTCTCTGGGCGCTAGTCAATTGAAGCCTGCAGGAAGAGCAAAGGCCTCTGATGTGGGGCTAAGGACTCACTCCACATTTGTTCCCACACAGCACACAGTTGCCAAGGCAAAAGCAAGCAAAGAGTAGCTGCTCGGTCAGCTCCAGGGGAAGTGTCTGCTTCTCTCTTGCCTCTCTCTTGCTGCATTTAAATTTCACTCGAGATGTTGTGTTGTGTTGCATTGTGTCTGTTGTGTTGTGTCATTTTTGCCATTTGCTTGGTTTGTTTTCTTTGCATTTGAAGTGCCAACTTCAATGCAAGCATGTTTTAAAAAGTAATTTGATTTTGTAACATTATACTACAAACAAAGCCATTAAAGAAAAAAAAATGTTGAGAAGAGAGGAAAAGAAACTCCCACCATTCAGAGATTATCTTTAAATATCTGTATTCACGGGGCTGCTGTGAATCCATTTAACACTACCAAACTGTGCATTTTCGAACAGCAATGAAGTTGCACCTTACGTTATGTTTAATTACAACCATAATCCAAGCAGTCAGAAGTGCACCCTCCCTGTCCCTATCCTTTTAAAGAATAGCTGTATTCCAAATTTGTAAGTACCGACTTTACCCTAAAGGGCAGATTGGTTATTCCTTCAGAAAGTTCTATTGGATGCTAGGAAGACAGCTAAGTTAATAGAATGCAGCTAACGAAACATGAGTTAAATCCCACTGATGCCCGTAAAAAGCCAGGCATGGTTGCTCACATTTGCCATCCCAGTGCTGTGGTGGTGGTGGTGGTGGAGGTGGTGGTGGTGGGGTGCGTCCCTGGTGCTTGCTGGTCAGCTAGCATAGCCTGGTCTAACCAGCAAATTCCAGACCAAGGAGAGGCCCTGCCACAAAAATCAAGGTGGTTGGCACCTGAAGAATAACACCTGAGATCCTGAGATTGACATCTGGCATTGAACACACACACACACACACACACACACACACACACACACACACACAGAGTAGAAACATATCACAGCAAGCACTTCAGAAAAAACATAAGCAATTCAGTTTTACATGGAACAATTCTTTCATGCACTTCATTAATGATCAACAACAACCATATGATACAAATATTTGCGTAATTATACCCCATCTCATTAAAGGAATACTATTTTTTTATTTAAAAACTTTATTTTTGCTTGCAATCTTAACTTCACAAAGTAGATTAGAGGATCTCTCAGTGCTGACTTTTCTTTTTCTTTTTTTGTTACATTTTTTTATTAGATATTTTCTTCATTTACAATTCAAGTGCTATCCCAAAAGTCCCTTATACTCTCCCCCAACCCTGCTCTCCAACCCACCCACTCCCACTTCCTGGCCCTGATATTCCCCTGTATTGGGGCATATAATCTTTGCCAGACCAAGGGTCTCTTAAAGGAATATTATTTTAAGAAACCATGGCTTTACATATTTTATTTGAAAGTTTCATTTTACTTGCATGTGCGCACACATGTGCCTGCATATGGAGGTCAAAGGATAACTCGTGGGAGTCTCTTCTCTCCCATTGCATGAATCTTGGAGATCAAATTGCAGGCAACTTCACTGGCTGAGCCATCTCAATGGCTTCACAAATTTTTTCTATAAATAAAATCTTGTTGAAGAACTTCAGCCCTTTGTGAACTTCAAGCGTCTACTTCTTGACTTCAAGAGCTTCCTTGCCAATGATAGGATGAGTGGCTTAAATGATGCCATCCCTATAACCTCCCATCAGAACCATATCAGCACCAATAGTCACTCCTTCCATAGGAATGCCTGAGGACACTCTCCATGAAAAGCAGACTCAGTGAGAGCTTTCCGTCTGAAGTCACATGACCCTCAGGGCACCCTTCAGGGCACCCTCTCTCCCTCCCTTTCATTGTCACGGTGGAACTGAGAACATTCCATCATAAATGACGATATAACCTAGCAAACTTCCTAAAATTTGTGACACTCTTTCAGGCGCGTTAATGCTCACATGTCCTGTCAGATAAACACATTCCAGTTTAGTGGCTTCACTTATTTCTCAGTTACTACCTCAGCTATTTTTCCTGGAGCAGGAAAACAATGACATATTCTCTCCTCTACAACACACAACAGAGTTTATCTTTATCTAGTTAGTCAGAAACCTAGGAACAAGATATGAAATATTTACAAGCCTCTTTTAAGTTTTGTGAGGGCCTAGATTCTGTATGACATAAAATGGAATATCACTGGGCAAACTGTAGACACTTGTTCTCATGGTTAGATTAAAACAAGTTCTTAAATGTCCCATCAGTGATGATAGCTACATATTTAACAGGGAAACACTATACATGCAATAAACGGATGGGAAATGGCCATTACTAAAAATGTCAACAAGGAGCTGGGGTAGCGGCTAAGTGAATAAGAGCTTTTGTTGTACAAGCAAAGGGGCCTTAGTTCAAATCTCCAGCACAGTCATAAAAAGATAGTGGTAGCCTCACTTGTGCCTGTGGCCTCAAAGCAGAGACAGGAGGATTACGAGGCCTTGCTGACTGCCAGCTTAACTCCAGGTTCAGTGAGAGACTGTGTCATAGAGCAGTAAGATAAGTGATAGACACACCCTCACACAAGTGTTTATATAGAACACACACACAGAGGATACAATGGACAAAATGTATCATGAGTCACACTTTGAATGGTCTTCAGTCTTCGTGGTGGGTTGAATAGGTTTGACCCCACAGAGTCAGTTGTTTGAGTGATTTGCCATAGGGAGTGGCACTCTTAGGAGGTGTGGTCTTATTGGAGGAAGTGTGTCACTGTATAGGTGGGCTTTGAGGCCTTCTATGCTCAGTCTCCCACCAAGTGCAGAAGAGAGTCTTCTCCTGGCTACCTTCACATCAAGATATAGAGCTCTCAGCTCCTCCAGCAATGTCTGCTTGCACACTGCCTTGCTTCTTGCCATGATGACAATGGACTAAGCCAGCCCCAGTGAAATGTTGTCCTTTATAAGAGTTACCTTGGTTGTGATGTCTCTTTACAGAAATAAAACCCTAAGACAGTTTTCAAGCTGAAAAGTGTCACCAATGACTAGGAATGAGTAACCTATTAATGTGTCCCAGCCAGTCCTCTGTGATGGGAAATGGAGACTTTCCCTCCTTTACAGAAGTGTCATACAGTGACCATCAGACATATGCCACAAACCAGGACTCCAGAATCATTGCACACTAAGTGGTAATAAATCTTAATGCTGTCATTTTCAAATATTTTAATAGGTTTTATTGAAAAAGTCATTTTAGCTTTGCATAAAAATATAGAAATTATTATGGTTCTTATACCGCATCCAACAGTTTCCTCATTATTATCTTTGACAATTACTTATTTGTTAGAATTAATAAACCAATATTTAACTATCATTTTAACTACATTAATTTTACTTAAAGTATCTTAAACAAAAATTGAATAGAAATACAAAAAATTATTTCTGCCTATCTCATAATGGGTTTCTACCTGTTGACTTAATGCATGAAAACTACAACTCCCAGAATCCACTGCTAAGACCCTCTGACTTCTTCCTTGACCTTCCCACATGCATCTGCAGTTTCTCTCACTGTGTTCACCATCTCCTCACCTCCTTCTCCAACCACTCCAGTGGTTACAGGGATGTTTCAGCTTGGCCTGAACATGGGATAGTGCTGGGCTGGAAGTAGGTGAGGTGAGAACAAGATCCTAAATTTTCTCTCTGCCTTTTACCATCGCTGTGAATCTAGGTCTCTGAGGCGAGGAACATTTGTTTGGGAGGTACTAAACAGCCCCATCTCTGTTTATGTGACCCAGTGCTGGGTCTTCGATCAATTAGAGTGCAGTAGATTGCTTTCAGCCATGCTCAATCTGCTGTACAATTAGTGCCACTCTTCGAGCATTATGGCATTAAGCTGTCAGTCCTCATTTGTTAGTGGCTTTGCTGTTACTTTGTGGTCATCTCAAGGTGTTGGTGTTGGGAAACACTCCCTGGAGGCTGCTAGCCAGCCATTGCATTGCTTGGTGCCAGAGGTCTTTTTGGCTTACTGAGGAAATTCCCCAGCTAGCTCTGTTGGTGATCAAGAGAGCCTGGGAAGATAGAGGAGCTGGATGCTGACAAGAAGAGTGGGTCAGAAGAGATGTGTTACAAGAAACAAAGCAGATGCAGACTGGCCAAAACGACACCGCACAAAGTGAACACTTTGCCCACTGGGGGAAAGGTCAGCTTATTGCTTTTGCTATAAGGATCAAGAACGAGTCTCAAAGAACCATCGGATGCCTCTGCTGGAGGGAGCAGTGGGCTTCTGGGAGGTCTGGATGTGTTCTGGATAACTCTAAGGAGGTGCTATGTTGGTGTGGATTCATTATAGGGTGGGTGCTGTGTAGAAGAAAGGAAACTTTGGTGAAGGTTGTTAAGAACAAGGTGTAGATGAAGATGTGGAAGTATCCTATGTTCTGTGATGTTTTGTGCAACTGAGAGCCAAGGGTAAGATGAAATACTTTTGTTATAGTTTTAGCTCACAAAGTGTTGAAGAGTTTGCCCTGTGGCTGAAGACACCATTTGCTTCAGATACAGGATTTGGGTGAAGTAATATCTAACTAAATTAGAAGCCTCTCACTGAGGAATCACTGTGAGTAGTCTCAGAAGAAGCCATGTAAGCTGTTAATGGAAAAAAGCAGTCAATAGTTCTATCCAGCTGTAACATCAATGGACAACAACAACAGCCAGCATGACATGATATTCCAAACCATGCAATAATAGCACTTATAGCCTAGGGATAACCAAGAGTCACCCTATGGACTTAAGGCCCAATCAATAGGAGTGAATTTATGCCTGGCATTTAAATTTAACCAACTCCCTCTGGCTAGTGAGGCCACAGAACTTAGAGGAGAAGCCATGACTGCCACTTCTCAAACCAGTGTAATATGCATGTGCTAAATTCTCAGTGTTATAGTCACAGAAATATGGAGCCCTCGATCTTCATCAAAGAAGCTTCTCTTGTAGCAGAGATCATTACAGAAAGCTACAACTGTTTAAGCTACAGAAAATAACTGAGCGTGGAGTGCTCTCAACCAAGTAGTAACAGTTAAAACACAAGCCCTATGCCTAAGGTTCAGACCACCTCATGGAAGAGGGCACAGAAAGATTGTAGGAGCCAGAGGACATGGACATCTGCTATGAGATGTTTTCTAGAAGAAGGGGAAAGAGGAAGAGGAGAGGAAGAGGAGGAGGAAAGAGAAGCAAGAAGAGAAATAAAGTAAGGCGAGGGTGGATCTGGAAGGAGCCAGGGAGGAAGAAGACAAGTAGAAGAGCACAAGCTATATTGTATGAAATTCTCTAAGAAATAATAAAGTATTACACTTTTTAAATTATTTATCTATCTATCTATCTATTTATTTATTGTGTGTATAAGTTTATTGACACTTTTCTCAGTCACAACAGAAGAGGTCATCAAATTCCATTACAGATGGTTGTGAGCCACCATGTGGTTGCTAGGAATTGAACTCGGGACCTCTGGAAGAGCAGTCAGTGCTTTTAACCACTGAGCCATCTATCTCTCCAGCCTCCTGCACTGTTTTTAAACAAATAAACAAGCAGTAGTCAACTTTCACCAGCAAGTTCTGGACTCTATAAGATGGTGTTGGAAGAAGAGAAGAAAGAGTTTTGACAGAATCCAGCTGCGTGAGATGAGCTGTTTCACACTCAGATGGTATTGAGTTTTGGAGGGGAGGCTCTCCCTCCATCTACTTGCACAAATGTATGTAAAAAGCATCTGATAAAATGGAAAGTTCTAGAAGTGCAAAGACTGATGATGGTTTGCACTTCTCTAAAGTTTCTCATTTTCCATTGCTAAGTATGCACTGCTTGTTTGATTTGGGACTTTTCCCTTGGCAGTAGACAATGAGTCTTAGAGGATTCTAGAAATCCTCTAATCCTAATCGGTGAAGAAGATGACAGTCACAGGCACCTCCTGAAACCTGGTGACTTCATTCCTGGGAACTCAACACAGTACAGCAGCCCTACGAAAAAGCCGAGCGTGACTCAGGTCAACAGAACTTAAACTAACCTCCAAAATGAATATGCCTTGTCTTCACCTTCCCATGAGCAGCAAGGCCACTGGGGTGGCAGAGGACCAAGGGGTTTTCTGTTACCATTATGTTTTGATTCCAACCTGTCTACACACACACACACACACACACACACACACACACACACACACACACACATCCTTCTTACTCCTGTCTCAATGTCCCATACTTTGGCATCCTAGCTTCTCCTATCAGAGAGAGACACATTGCTGTTCTTTGAAAGCATCATTCCCAGGCTCACTAATGCCAGGCTCCCTATGGAGAGTGGGAACGTCCATTACACATAAGAGAATTACCTAGAAAGTAATTTGCTTATTGATTACCTTGACTAATGGCCAGTTTGCCTAAACATCTGTACTTAAGCTTAGTTGTTTTAAATCACTTTAAGAGCACATCTGAACTGATTTGGTACTTATAATAATTTTAATCAATTACTTCAAGATTCAGTTGCTTAAAGTGTTCCTGGAAATCACTTGCACCATACAGTTTTGTGGACTTTTATTCTGCATGCCTGGAGGGTCTTTCCCCCAAATCTCAGGTTCTTGGAAATGAACTTCTGGTGAAAAAAAAAATTTTTGTCACATTTGTCCCTTTGCTTCTTGAAGATGTGTTCTTCTTGCTTCTCACTGTGAGCACCTGTGCACTCATGTTTATTAATGAAATTAACATATGTTCACAGTTCATTCTATTTTCAAAGTACTGACATTTTGACAGGAAGAATGATGATATCAATTGGATGAGCCAGAGCTTTTTTGAGCAACATATTTTTCTCCAGACACCTGACTGTTACAATATTAGTGGGTTCTAGTAGCTGAAGAGATGGATCATTAAGTCAAATACTTGGCATGCAAGCATGAGGACCTGAGTTCAGATCTCCAGAACGCATTTAAATGCCAGAGTGTCGTGGCCAGTCTGCCTGAAATTTGAGTCTCAGAAAACAGAGACGGGGTGGTCCCAGAACAAGCTATCTAGATGAGCCATATTGGTAAGTTCTGGGTTTGATAGAGAGACCCTGCCTCCTTGAATAAAGTGGAGAATGACCAAGGATCATCCCGACATCAGTCTCACACCTCCAAATGCACATGTACCCTTCATACACAGGTGTGTGTCTACACACATGCAAGTATGCATGTACCACACACAGACACACACACACTTCATACACAGCTGTGTGCTTACACACATGCAAGCATTCATGTAACACAAACACACACACACATGCACCCTTCATACACAAGTGGGTGCCTACACACATGCAAGTATGCATGTACCACATACACACATGCAACCTTCATTCACATGTGTATGCCTACATACACGCAAGCTTGCATAACACACACCCTTCATACACAGGCGTGTGCCTACACACATGAAAGCATGCATGTAACACACACAAAAAGAAAAGTAATAATAATAGTAACAGCAGATTCTGGAAAGCAAAATATATTTGCCAAGAGTGTGTGTTTCTATAAAAAGCCCACAATGCCCTTCCAGTTTTCCTATGTCCTTTTGTACATTTTGAAACATCTAAAAAGTCTCCATTGTGCTCCACCTCTCCTCTCTGCTTCCTTTCATTCCCAAGTATGGTGTCTATAATATCTTCCACCATTTCCATATGGTCTCCATTGTTCATATGTATGTCACTCGTGTGTTTTTCTAGTTCCTAAATTACTTATGTGCTGTTGTTGGCTGGGTTTGTTTTCGCTATTTAGCCTATCTTATTCACTATAGCAACAAGCAGTACTGTTTCCACATGGGTGAATTTTGCTAAGTGCAAGTATTTTATCGCAAGACCCTTCAGTTAATTTTCTTCTGAAATAGAAGCTTGAACGCTCCCTATGAATTTTCGGTTGTATCTTAACATAATATTTTATTAATTCTTTGAGAATTTCATATAGTCATATAATGTATTTTGATCATATTCATTTCTCATACTCTCTCAACTGCTTCAAGTTCCACACCTCCCCCTCTCAACTTCATGGGTTTTTTAAAGTAATCCACCAAGTCCAGTTTATGCTGCTTACATGTTCATAGGTGTGGTAACATACATGGGAACATAGGGTGAATAACCTATCAGGGACCACATTCACATATGTACACACACACAGACTCATATATATATATATATATATATATATATATATATATATATATATATATATATATATATATATATATATATATATATATATATATATATATATATATATATATATANGTGTACCCTTAATGGCTTTCATGTAGAAAGATTCAGAATCAATTCTAGAGGTGATAAAGCAAATCCAAATCATAGGACTATATTTTACGCTTGATATTGGAGTGATTATAACATAATACAAATGGGAAAGGGGTGGGGATTATTAACAAGGTTTTAAATTTACAATGTACTTTGAGTGTATTAATATTCTGCAGCTGTGTAAACCAGTTACAACAAACCTGACTTCATAAAACAACCCAAATGTATTTCCCTCAGCACTTACGCAGTTAGGAAGCCAACAGTGGTGTCACAGCGTTAAGATGATGTCAGCCGGATGACTGTGGGTACCCAGTTGGTACATCTACAATGCAATCCCTATACCTAAGTCCCAGGGAAAGCTGCAGAAGAAAGGGCAGAAGGATTGTGAGGGCCAGAAGATCAGACACCTGCTGTGAGACATGTTGTCTAAACATGATAGGGAAACTGTATCCATAAAATCCCAACAACATGGCTGCCTAGATAAGACCTGCATAATAATGACAGTTGGCATGCCAACATGAGTGATGAAATTCCACAAGGCTACACCCCTAGATGAAAAGTTATGGGCAATTAATGGCTACTGAGGGAGGCAGAATGTCTTTTCTGTAGAGATGATTTTCCTGATAGATTATCCAAACCCAAGTAGTCAGCCCTAAACACACACACACACACACACACACACACACACACACACACACACACACATGCACGCATGTATACTCTCTCTCAATGCTAAATGAGTTCAGAAGGTTAATATATATGCAGCAGCAACAATAATTAGCATAAATTTGAGAGACATGGGTTTGGGACACAGGAAGCATTAGAGGTCATGTAAGGAAGGATAGAAATGGTGTAATACAGTGCTTATATATGAATTTTTTCACTTTTTTCATTTTTTATTAGATATTTTCTTAATTTACATTTCAAATGCTATCCTGAAAGTACCCTCTACCCTCCCCCCACCCTTCTCCCCTACCCACCCACTCCCACTTCTTGGCCCTGGCGTTCCCCTGTATTGGGGCAGATAAAGTTTGCAATACCAAGGAGCCTCTCTTCCCAATGATGGCTGACTAGGCCATCTTCTGCTACTTATGCAGCTAGAAACATGAGCTCTGGGGGTTCTGGTTAGTTCATATTGTTGTTCAACCTATAGAGTTGCAGACCCCTTCAGCTCCTGTGGTACCTTCTCTAGCTTCTCCATTGGGAACCCTGTGTTCCATCCTATAGATGACTGTGAGCATCCACTTCTTCTGCCATGGACTGGACTCAATCGGCTCCTCAATCCAAGGGAGAATCAGGGTCCTGGTACAGGTGGGCAGGGGCAGTTGGCAAAAAAGTGACAAACAGATGCAAACACAAGGGAATGTTGTATCTGAATGTGATTTCTCAAAGCGAACATCAGAGTTATATTGCAGAAGTAGACAAGGAATTTAAGTGATACATTAAGGTCATCCAAGGTACATTGAAGTTATCTGATGCAAAATGACTTTTACAACAAAACAGAGGAATGCATATATAAAAGTTAACATGAACCAATTGGGATAAAAATCAATGTTAACCCGGGTGTGGTGGCATACACGCCTTTAATCCCAGCACTCCAGTGGCAGAGGCGGGCGGATTTCTGAGTTTGAGGGCAGCCTGGTCTACAAAGTGAGTTCCAGGACAGCCAGGGCTACACAGAGAAACCCTGTTTCAAAAAAAAAATCAATGTTAACAACTGGGATCAAAAGCAGCCCTACCTAAAGTCAGTTTAATCTTAGAAGCCAGGGACAAGGGCTTCATGCCATTGCCATAGTTCCAACTCTAGTCTATTGTATAGTCCACCTTTCCCCTAGGCCATTGTAAATTCCTGTGTATGGGAGTGACTCAGCTGTTGTTCTAAGTATTTACTCTAGTTCCTACTTAGACCACAACCTTCCTTCTTCCTAGGTCATTGTAAATTCCTGAGTGTGAGAGTGACTCTGCTGTTGTTCTAAGTATACTATGCAGACTAGCCCTGAGATTACTAGCTCTATTCTAGTAGAATGTAATGCCTGGTTTCTATCACTGCCCATCAACACTGGAGGCATTTTCATCTGAATGAGTAACATTCTTACAAAGATCAAAACCCAAGGTTGGCTTAACTATTTCCTGGGATATTGGAACACTAGTGAAGGCTAGTCTAAATTAGATATATGTCAAAATCAATCCTTAGAGGCATTTATAATAATATTGAGGGAAAGCACACAGATCTGTTCACCGACTGAAGCAAGAACAGATTTGGAGCGTTCGTTTTACAGGATGCCACACGGTTCCAGGAGACTAAGTTTCTGTGAACTTTTCGCCTTGTGACTATGTCCAAGCTTTTGGGCCTGTCATGCAAGTCACTACTAGAGTGGGTGTGGCAATTTTCAAAAAATTAAAAATTTGAATTAAGAATGTCAGCAGGCCACACCCCTGACAGCAGATCCTGACTCAGGCAGGGCACCAGTAGAATCCATTTTCTTGCTGTTGGGGGGCCAATATCCCAGTGTCCTTCCTGGGTGTGGGTGATTTTTCAGCATCACAAGGCCACCCATGTTCCTTGGTTTGTGGTCTCCTTCCACAGTGGTGTGTAGAGCTCTTCCCACCTCCTGATCTTATATACTACCCAGTTCCCTTCTATTCTACTATTCTATTTCTGCTCCAGTTGGAGAAATTTCCCACTATTCTAAGAGCTCACGAAATTAAATTGGGTTGACCCAGATCATTCAGGATGATGTCTCCATCTTACAGTTTACAACTTAAACAGATTGACAAAATTCCATCTGCCATGTAATACCGTGTGTGTGTGTGTGTGTGTGTGTGTGTGTGTGTGTTCCAGCTATGGAAACATGGGACGTCTTTGGGGACCCACCACACTGGTTACTACTTGGAGTAGATTTGTTTTAAAAAGAAAGATTTAGTTGAATTTTATTAAGCCTATAAACAACATCATACCTTTTAAAAAGTTTTGTTTATATTTTGTGTGAATGTGTCTGTGTGCATGTATGCTATTTTGTGCAGATATCCACAGTGGCTAGAAAGGGTCAGAGAGAGATATTCCATACCCAAGTTTACTTCCAAGGAATTTTGGAGGTAGCAGTCAATCCTGGAGCTTACACATTGTTCACTTCTGGTTGAAGGATGCTGTTCACTATAAGACTCATATATGCCCAAGCTCTCATGGAAAGGGCCTAGGATGTCACTCTAAGGACTTAGACTTGATTCTCAGTTTTAAATATAAAGAGATTAAATATAAAAGTCCCTAGGAAAGATATTATGATCTGACTTGTAGTTTACATATTCTTAAAAACAATGCAAACAAACAAACAAAAAAACTTCAAGAGTTTTCAATATTTTGCCAAGAAGAGGTTGAAATTTTGCTTTATTTTATGGAACAGGTTTTTCTACTTTTGCTTTCTTTGCTTTGGGGAGGGTAAGGCCTTGTGTATACTGGACCCACATTGGACTTTCTATGTAGCTAAAGATGACTTTGAACTCCCATCTCCCTTGCCTGCCTCCACCTCATGAACACAGAGGTTACAGGTGTGAGCCATTGCGCCCATTTTGGACTGTTTTGTCTTAATTTTTGACTCCTAGGGAGAGGTGGTATCTATCTAGAGGCGGTATCCCTCTTTTAGAACTTAAAGTATACAGAAAGTAATATTTCATACCCATTCCCTTCAACTATCCAAATTTTCCTAGATGGCTTGTTGGGATTTTGGTCCTTGTAGGGTCAACAGTGATTCCCAGAATGCTGAAGAAGATCAGTGTGCTCTTTAGCACACCATTCATGCCTGTGGTGTTCAACAGATGCTTCTTGGCTTCTCAGGAATCAAAGACTTCAGTCAATTCACTCTCTTGAAAGAAAAGCTCTTTTAACCCTTAACTAGAAGACCATATTTGCTCATCTGTGGAGCACCTTCCTTGGAGAAGAGGTGGGACAGCATCTCGGGAAGCTCAGTCAGCTTTCTGAAGGTTATTTTCTCTGTGTTTCAGCTGAGCATTGACTAAACGCCAATCAAATGTATGCACAACCCGGAGTGCTCAACAGGGTTTGTAGTGTTGATGGCTTGGTCATACATCCATGATATGATCTCTGAATCACATTTCCTGTCCTCTTAACATCCATCCGTTTGCTTGTATAAAGTCTTGGG
Organism: Mus minutoides; assembly: GCA_902729485.2. Taxonomy (NCBI): domain Eukaryota; kingdom Metazoa; phylum Chordata; class Mammalia; order Rodentia; family Muridae; genus Mus; species Mus minutoides. The sequence continues at coordinate 851,162 of LR749618.1, forward strand.
ATTGATACCTACCCCCTAGAGTTTTTATGAGATTATAACATACATAAGATAACAATAAGGTGTGTGTGTATCTTATCAGGCTGCTGGAAAACACCCTATTGATAAACAATAATTCCTATTACTAAGCATCCCTCTTGAAGTTTGTACAGTGTTCTGGCAGTGCAGTCTTAGCAATTTGTTCTAAGAAAATGAACCGTGACCAGCATCTCCCGCAGTAATGGAGCTTTTGAGCTTTGAGAATTGCTTTGTACTAAAACATAAATGTTCTGGGATTCATTTTCTTTGTATGTGCAGTTAAACAGTGCTATGGAGAAAAGATAGTGGACTTCATTAGCTCTTGTTTGCAGTGAAGCCAGATGTCTAAGACAAAGGTCAAAATCTTCAGGCAGATAGACCTGGTTGTTCCAACCAGAAAAATTTGACTCAAGAAAGGATATTTCATAGCATGTTGTTAGATCATTTTTATCATGCTTCTTCCCTGGCCCAGATCTTCTTTTATAGATTTTCCGGCTAATTTTATGTCTTCTGGACTGCTTTACACACATGCTTAGGGAATCTCTGAAACACCATCATGGCTGCCAAGCACACCCCTCCTTGAAACGGCTGGCAGTGTATATCCGTGTCCAAAGCTGTGCAGCAATTATCTTCAGGTGACAGTGCCAATATCTGCAGATCTACACTACATCATTAGAAACCCTGTCATGAGTATTGACCTCTATGTGTAAGCCCCATCTCCTCATCTCCCTGGAGGATAGAAAAGCAACAGGAAACTTTGTGCATGCCTAAACTCCTGTTCCACACAAGACACTCAACCTGTTTTCAGTTTGGCCAGAGGCTAATTCATGCAGCATCTACAGCTTATCATTTTGAAGACCTAAGGCGCTTCTCAGGGGCATTATTTCCATTATAAACATTTCCAACTCATTAGCCAAATGTTACTTGTTCCCAGAGGGTCACTGGCTAAGTCAGAACTGTGCTGTGGCATATGAGCATGGGGCAGGGTGAGTGAAGGAGGGCTGTAAACCCTCTGTTAGCTTGAACCTACAGCTTCAAGCAAAATTTAAAAAAAAATGTTTTGAGAACATCTTTTCCCCTGACCTTCTACCGCTAGCTATTGTTTCAAACACAAATGTTCCTGAATCAGCAGAGTGATTTAGCCAAACTACTTGACCAAGCAAGAACATGGTTCACTGAGAAGATTTCCAGGGTATTTATTTCCTGGTTGGATAAATCAATCATTTTCCATGAGCATCTCAACAATGGATACATGATGACCACGTTTTTGTAAGCATCTCTTAACATAGTCAAAGCAGAAAGCACCGTGAACAATAAATATGGCAGGTTAAAGCAAAGAGCATCTCACGCCACCCTGCCTCAGGATCCCTATACTCCTTAGCAACCTGCAAACAGTAGTAATAGGTTAATAGTAGCCATTTTCAGTATTTTAGAAGGACAAAATGATAAAGACCTTTGAAAGTAGAATTTTCAAGAATTATCCATTCCATTGATGTGGCAACTAAAGGTACTTATAGTCCCCTCTTCATTCTAGAAGTATTAGAGGGACTCAGGATCCATGAAGCAGGCACGAGAAAATAGATACTATATATATATATATATATATATATATATATATATATATATATATATATATATATATACACGTATATGGTGCTATCTATGGTGCTGCGCAGTTACAAGCTCACTGAAGGTTTGAAATTACTGTGAGATTCCACCTCACACCAGTAAGAATGGCTAAGATCAAAAAATCAGGTGACAGCAGATGCTGGCATGGATGTGGAGAAAGGGGAACACTCCTCCACTGTTGGTGGGACTGCAAGCTTGTTCAACCACTCTGGAAATCATTCTGGCGGTTCCTCAGAAAATTGGACATAGTACTACTGGAAGATCCTGCAATACCTCTACTTGGCATATATCCAGAAGAGGTTCCATCTGGTAATAAGGACACATGTTCCACTATGTTCATAGCAGCCTTATTCATAATAGCCAGAAGCTGGAAAGAACCCAGATGTCCCTCAACAGAGGAATGGATACAAAAAAATTGGTACATTTACACAATGGAGTACTACTCAGCTATTAGANGGGAGGGGGTGGGTGGGGGAGCAGGGCGGGGATGGGGGAGGGTATGGGGAAATTTCTGGATAACACTTGAAATGTAAATGAAGAAAATATCTAATAAAGAGGGAATAAAAAAGAATGGCTTGTAACCACTGGGGGGAAAAAAACAGATGGAAGCATGCCTGCTAATTTTATAAATGCAATGGCTTATGATACAATATACATAGTATATCAGTACAGGAACTTACGGTGTCTCGAGTTTCAGAACATCAAAGGACATCAATGGTGTCTGTGTGTTGGATGAATGGGAAGGAGTCAGGTATTAGGATTGGAGAGGGGGGAAGGCACCTCCTACAGATTAACTAGAGTTGTTAGCTTCTGATATCTTAGCAACTAGTAAGAAATTACGAAGTCCAGATGGGTTGACCTGTGTAAAATTATAATGGGATTTGGTGAAGAAATCAAAAGCTGCTGTCCTGGTTGGGGTGAGCATTACCAGAAACTCAAAACAAAACAAAACAAAAAAAACAAACAAACAAACAAACAAAAAAAAACCACTCGTGGAAACAAGATGCAGCCCTCGTTATATAGCCCAGAAGCAATATTAACTCCAACACTAGCTCTCTTCTTTTGGTCTAGTGTCAGAGCTGGCTCATCAGGAGCTGGGTGGTTAATTCTAAATGCCTTCTATTTTGAATGAATAAAATGCCACACTGATATACACTCTATATACTCTATTTTCATAATACATACACTAAATTTTCATAATAATGTGACCAAAAGAGTAGACATTAGAGGGAGAATCTGTGGTTGTAAAAGTTAAAGCTAATGCTCTCTAGCAGATAGTCACAAATAAGATTCCACATGTGGTTGTTAATTTAGTGAAGGAAGGGCTCATCCGCCTCACTAGGCCGGAGAAGAACAAAGGCCTAAAAAGTAGCTCATGGTCACAGAACCATTTGGAGACAAGAGTACATCCCTAAACCAGATCTGTGTCCAATAAAACACAGTAAAGCATCTACAGGCAACTGGAGGCTGCAACAGGAGGGGAGTGGCATGTCCTCTACTTACCTCAGCCTAAGAGAAGAGCAAGCATGGCAGGTACTTCCTTCTTATCATAGCAGAACTTCAGGTAAAACAGTTTCCTTTCAACCTCAGGGTGCTTCTCTTTAACAAAGCCAACTCTGAGGAGTCTTTTCCACTTCATGGCTTCTAAATAATCACCATTAGCTAGTGAGAACAACTCTAAATAGTCATTCACGAGGTGGCACACGCCTTTAATCCCAGCACTCGGGAGGCAGAGGCAGGTGGATTTCTGAGTTCGAGGCCAGCCTGGTCTACAGAGTGAGTTCCAGGACAGCCAGGGCTATACAGAGAAGCCCTGTCTCGAAAAACAAAAACAAACAACAAAAAAAGTCATTCTACCTACAATGTTTGCTCCTAATACCCTCAAAATCAGCCACTAATGTCTCTTGTCTTAGGGACCTACACACTGAAGCAGTCATGGGTCAGCACATGCTGTTAAAAAGCTTCCTGCATGCATGTTAATATTAAATCTATAACAGACATTTACACAGTTGCCTTTGATAGATAGATCTGCAACCAACTAAGGGACACACACACCTAGGCAGTCCTGTGAGGACATTTCCTAGAAAGACTAACGGAGGGGAGGAGGTCCTCCCTCGAAGTGGGTGGCGCCTTCTGACAGGTGGCTAGATAGAAAAAGGTCAGAGGAGAAAGCGATGTTGTCTGACTGCCCGACAACCTTCACGTTTTGCTAATGAGTGCATCTACAGTTCTGCTGTTGCCACTACCATCCTTCCTCGATGTACAACTCCAAAATTCTTCAACCTTTGAATGCAACTGAAGTCAAGCAACTCTGCAGGACTCTTCCAGGTCCCCAGAATCAGAGCAGCACTGTGGCGACATCTGAGAGCTGCGCAGCTGCAAGCTGCTTGGCTTTTGGCAATATGGAGGCAGCCACTGTTGGACAATCCAGCCTGTACCATGAAGCCATTCTAGTAAAGCTGCTTTTACAATAAATATACATTTTATCGGGTCTGTTCCTCTGGAGAACTCTGCCTAAGGCAGTTTACAGGAGCCTCAGTAAAGAGCTGAGCCCAGTGCTGGGGCGCCCTCTGTACTCATGTAAGAAGCTGTCAATGCATTCATTAGGTTGTTGTCTCCATTTTCAATTCCTAATTAATGTGACAATGGCTTCACTCCCTGCTGGGGACACTTGGGGAGCTGGTTTGGAGGCTCTCAAACAATGCCAATCAACCATCTTAGCAAGCACCATCTCAGCACATTAAATGACATTTTCTATGAAGAGATATGCTAAGGAGCACGTGTGGCTTTCAACACTCCTTAAAAACTTCCTCATACATTTCCCCCTATCCTTTCCATGTAGAAAAACAAACTTAAATGTCATCACATCAATTAACAATCATCTGACAGGTCCATAGAAAATGACATTTTCAAGGATGCCAGTCAGCTTTGAAACTCCTGCAAAGCTGTCCTTCTAATAGATCTCCTTCCCATCCTTCTCTTCCTTCCCAGGGCGATGTTTATCACTGCTAATTAGCTTCCTTCCTCAGTAACTGACTATGTACGGTGAATTCCATAATGAGCCCATCATTACTGGATCTAACAAGTCAAGGTAAAGAATCTACACACTGAAACTACAACCTAGTTGAGCAGAGACCTCACTGCCATAGCTGGGGGGTTGTATAATTTTGAATCTCAAATAAAAAAGCCTAGGGAAATCTTAGCAAGAGAACATTTTCAGCAAATTCGTCCCTCAAAACACGAGCTACAATCATTCCATTGCAGCCTCGTAGATTAGGCAGAAATAAATTAATTCTTGACACAAACGGTCTCTCAGAAACATGATGAAATAGCTGATGTTTAATGAACTATTAATATGGAGTTCTGCAACAGAGGCATCTATCTGGCTGTTACCAGTGAAGTTGCTGCCATCCCAACTGTTGTGTCCCTCTGACACAGATGTTTTATTGCAACACTCTCCCATAACCAATATGTTAAGTTACTTGAAATGTATTAATTAATTCTGTCTTTCTTACTAAAATTTAACTCTGAGAATAAAAATCAATTAAAAGCTGCAGTAATTGTACAGTTGCGAGTCATAAGCTGTTTAATCATTCATAATCATTTCAGCCAGTAAATGTGCTAAATGGAAGGAAAGTGGATGGTGCATTTCTATGAGGCTTTTAGGATAGCTCCACGGCTTTTCATCTACCAAGAAGCTGTTCTGAAATTGAAAGTGGAATAGTAATGAAGCAATAGGAAATAATATATATATATATATATATATATATATATATATGTGTGTGTGTGTGTGTGTGTGTGTGTGTGTGTGTGTGTGTGTGTGTATAACTTGAGCTAATTACAAAATATTTCAGTTAGTAATTTCTAAGCACTAGTACTTTAATTATAGCTAGCACACCAGGATGTCACTTCTTCATTCTCTGAGATGAAACTAGAGAGATGTTTTAGGAATTAGAAACCCTTTCTGCTCTTGCAGAGGACCTGAGTTCAGTTCCCAGCACCCATGTCAGGTGACTTGTGTAACTTCAGCTCCAGGGGCTAAGGTTTATGGACTTAACTTGGTATGTAGCAGACAGTGGGATAATATTTAAAACCTGGGATCCAGCGAGATGCTTCAGAGGGTAAAGGAGCTTGCTCCCAGTCCCAGTGACTTGAATGTGACCCCTAAGACCATTAGAAGGAGAGAACCAACTTTCTTAAGTTGTCCTCTTACCTCCACACATGCACTGAGGCACTTACACACTTGCACTTAAACACAATGCAACACACACACACACACACACACACACACACACACACACGTACACGTTATTTGAAATTTGTTTTCTATCATCTGGTTTACTGCTGGCAACATTCCTTTTGTCTAAAGGGAGGTGATATCTTCCAGTCTGGAGGTTCATTAAGCTTTCATTAAGCTAAGGAAGAAGACAACTCAAGCAGTTCAGCAGTCCCTGAAACTGACAGGGACTACTGGACTCTTTCCTCCCTAAGCTTCTTTCAAGTAGGTATTGCCGAGAGACACTCTGAGACAAGCTAAGCTGCCCGAAGAGGCCTTCAGCTGCCTAGAAGAAGCAAAGACTACCATATTTTCTGGAAAGGACACTTCCCAAGATGTCCATCTGCCTGCTTGCTAAGCAGTGTGCTCTCCCAGGTTTCCATCACGGTGATCCACCATACACGATAGAGTGGGCTTTTGATGGGTAGCTGTCTTTGAGTTATCATGGCTCCTCTGAGTTGCCCCTCATGTCACCCATACTCCTGTAAGCAAGGTCAGGAAAATTCATTGGCTCACCAGGTTGTAGTTTTTGGTCTGTTTGTTGTCCCCATCTGAGATAAGGAGGGGTTTGTTCATGTCCCCGCAAGAAGGGTGTCACTTAACACTTGTTCACTGAAGTGAGGGCCAGAAAGTGGTTTGCCCTTCCAGGAGATTCCATTTTTAAGGAGTAGAAGCAGAATTGGAGCCCATGTTTACTTGATTCCCAAATATTGCCTGCTGTGTCCCAGGTACACTGACACCATTGTTCCCACAAGTAGATAAAAATTTTCTTCCAAGTTACTTATATCTACGAGAAGACAGGTACACATGCATTAGAAAACAGAAAGCCAAAATGAAGAAAATAAAAATAACTTGAATTATATTCTGAGCTAAACATCCTAGTATTTTACTAATATTCTTCCAATTTCCTGTTTCAATATCCACTGACCTAGGAGAGCAGAACCGCCACCTGCTTAAGGCAAGACAGTGACAGAGACAAGAGGGTGATGTTTGTCTCCTTAATCAGGTCCCAACACATATAAGGCAATTTCTGAATTTTAGCCAAATGTTTAGATTTTTTTGCAGAGAGTGCTTGGAGATGCATGTGCTTTCTGGATAGGTCAGGAGGGGGCAGAGATTTTATGCACAAGAAAATGGAAGAGTCTGTGGGGTTTTGTTCCTGGGAGAAAAGGGAGCAGGGTGGGACAGCCAAGGGACTTGGAGAATGGGGATGTTAACTTTTCTTTTAAGGCTGGGAATCTTTCCTTTTTTTTAAGTTTGAGATGTGGCTCTCTGGCTCCCATGATGTGACACAGAAAGGCTTGAGTGACAGCAAAGCAAGGGGTCGCTTCCATGTGACCAAGGCATGGAGCATGAAGTTGGCTTTTAGAAGGAGCAGAAGTTGGGGCCACAGAAGACAGCTACCTGGACATCCAGAGATGCTAAAGTCATCAGATCTGGGCCATCTCAGATGAGATGGTGACGTGAGCTTCTCTCTGGATTTTAAAAGGAAGACTAACATCATTTATTCTAGAAAAAGAAAAAAAAGAAAAAAGAATAAGCTGTGAGTTGCTTATCTACCCTCTGAGACCCAGCAGTTATCTGAGCTCTGCCAAGCAATGTTTGCTACTCTAAGGGCATAACTATAAAAGGAAACACAGCCGACTGAAAAGGTAAACTGCCATCTTCAGTTAAACTGACAATACTGTACTTTCTAAGACCATAGGTCTATGAAGCTCCCCTCTACAAATGATGAGAATCTAAATTAAGTTCCCATCTGCGGACACTAGTGGGGGTTCTAAAGCAAAGCTGACAGCCCCACATTTCACTCCTGAGTACAGACACCAGAGAAATTAGTGTGTATGAATATCCAGAGGCTAGTGTGTCCCTTCAGAATTCTATCTTGTCATTTACTAGAAAATGAATCCTTCCTATTCCATTTCTGACTGGGCGGGGATGAGAGAGCTGCTGCTATAATTCTCTGTGAAAATTTAAGTGTCCTGGTTTACAGACAGACTTTGGTGTTTAGGGAAATCTAGTGATTTAACTTGAAAGCCTGGAGTCCAGCAGCGGCTAAGGGTTAAGTGTCTAAGAACCGGGGCTGCAGTGTGCAGGAGGGAAGAAGTCACATTCCCACCCATTAGCTGGGCTTAGAATCATGTCCACTGTTGAGGGTGACAGCACCTTTGCAATATAAACTCTCATGTGTTCACATTCACAGTGGGTGGACCAGAAGTCAGGGGTGCTGACATGAGATTTCGTGCTCTGCTGTTAATGCTGTAAGGATCCTTGCATGACTGATTGCCACCAGATAATAATGCTGTGCATTCCAGTGCCCGTGTGACAACAGGTCTGACAATCTGACAAATTGGATGAGAAGCCAGAAAGGAAAACACACAAGGAAATTTACTTTGGGAAATAAAAAAAAAAATTGACACAGAAAAGCACTCATAAAATCCCACCTGGGGTCTTCAGGGGCAAAACTTACACAGCCATGATGTTATATATGCTTGAGTCAAGTCTAAGCAATTTCTACAGTAAAAAGGTGGGTGCAAGGGGTGGGGGATTTATAAGGACACTAACTCCTCAGCTTCCCTTGTAAGAAATCACAAAATAATATCAAGAAGACAAAAAAAACTGAAAAGTTAAAAAATGGCCACTCCTGTTTAGAATATTCAAAGCAAGCAGCAAGAGATAAAAAAATGTTTTCCATGGTTCTGTGTATGTGTGTGTGTGTGTGTGTGTGTGTGTGTGTGTGTGTGTGTGTGTAGTTAGTTCAGAAGAAAGAGAAGTGTGAAGAGGTTGTCATTGGAAGCTTTTGTACATGAATCAGGAAGCACAAGCCTAAAAGTCCTAGCACTTGGGAGATAGAGGCAGGAGGATCAGAAGTTCAGGGGCATCCTTGATTTAAAGTGTGAGGCCAGCCTGAACTACATTAGGACCAACACAACCACCACCCAGAAAGAAAAAAAAAAAAACTTTAATTAAAAAGAAAATTTTAAAATACTAACCATAAAGAGGGGAGGGTCAGTGAAATGGTTCAACATTTAAAGGCGCGTCCTGCCAAGCCTAACATGATTACTTTCATGCTGTATTACTTATCTTGTTGGTACAGAGTCCCTAATAAAAGCCACTTAGGGAAGAAAGGCATTATTGTGGCTCTCAGTTCCAGGGTTTCCTCCATTCATGGCAGCCAGAGTAAAGGACAGATGATCATTCTACTAGCAGTCAAGAGGCAGAGAAAGATGAATTCCAGTGCCAGGCTCCATTTCTCCTTGTTATTCAGGCTGAAACTCCAGCTCAGGGATGGTGCTGCCTGTGTTCAGAGTAAATCTACCCATCTCAATTAACCCTTTCTAGAAAGTCTACACCCCATGTGCCCAGAGGTTTGTTTCCCTGGTGACTGTGCGCCCCCATCAGGGTGACAAACAAGACTAACATTCACATGGAGATTAAAAGACAAAATTAAAGGACAAAATTCTAGAAATGGAGACAAACTTTCAGGGGATTAAAGAGAGGTTGGGGTGGGCAGGAAGTTGAGTGTGGGGCCTATAAAGGGCAACTTGGGAGACCTACAAAGTGATGCAGGTATCACCCCATTCAGTAGAGCTGCGTGGGTACTCTTGTTTGGTATATAATATCATTTTGCAAGACTTTATATTGGATAAACTAGAAATGTTGACTGAATCGCTTTGTGTTGTTATTGCAACTGCTTGTGTTTCCACAAAAATATCAAAATATGAAGGTTAGTTTTAATATAAATCTCTCTCTGGTGATTTGAATATGCAACCAAGGCTGAGCTGGCCTGACCTGGTGACCCCTCCCTCCCTGCACACATCTGTATTTAACTCCTTCTCTCTGCTCTGACTCCATGAGCAACTCCATGGGTTGCTTTCACCAATATCTTTAACTTCTTGCTTCCATGGCTTACTTATTTGTTTTGTGTACATGCGTATCTTGCTGACATGTATACGTGAATCATGTCTGGGTCTGCTACCTGAGGAGGTGAGAAAAGAGAGCCAGATCCCCTGAAACTGGGGTTACAGATTGTTTTGAACTGCCACAGTGTGCTGGAAATTGAGCCCAGGTACTTTGAAAGAGCAAATGTCCTTTTTTTTTTTTAATTCAGTATACACATTTTAGTTAGTCTTTTTCATGTAATATATTTTGATCATATATCTTCCCCCACCCCAAATTCCCTTAAGTGCAGAACCATCTCTCCAGACCTGCGTATCTTTCTCCTTAAGTCTCATAAACCAGTTCTCGCTTTCTGTTCTTTAGCCCTTAGAGGTTTCCTTCTCATCATTTTTAGAGTACTCAACTGCTTTTATTTTCCTACTTTCCCTCCTCCAGCCAATTAATTGTATATTCTTTTGAGGTCTACCCTAGAGGATATCATACCTATCCTTAATACTTACACATTTACCCTTTCTGTGATTTAAAGGATATTAGAATATTGTCTCAGTTTACCACAACCTCACCTTTTTTGGACTGTTGATATTATATTTTATTTTGCATATAGTTCAATCCCATAGAACATTATTAACTGGTCTTCTCGAGTAAATGTTCATGTTTAAAAACATGCATAGTGATTTCTCTTTACTCCTCAGTTTTCAAAACTGTCTGCTGTCTTTCAATGCGGTGTCTCTGTTTCTCTGTGGGTGCATGCAGGAGAGTGCACATGCATGCACACAGTGTTTACAGGTGAGTATGTGAGTAAATGTGTTGGATGCATATATGCAGAGGCCAAGGCAAGAGACAAGTTGTCTTCTTCTATTTCCCTCTGCCCTGTTGCCTTGAGACAAGAGGGTATCTCACTGAGCTGGATTCCTACACAGTGCTGGGGATTCAGAAACGTGTAGCTAGACACGACATTTTACATAGGTGTTAGGGATTAGAACTCAGGTCCTCTAATCCTCATGCTTACAGAGCTACCATTCTTACCCATCGTCCCAGCCCTTCAGTGTGGGCTCTAATGACAGTATTGTATTATTATCTTTGGTTTTGCTCATCTGAATGGTCTCTGCTATGTTGCCACTTTTGTGAGGCATTTCTACTTCATGCTCTTTCCTCAAGGCTAGAGTTGTGGGGTTGACAATCTTCAAGGTGCAGATATTGCTGTCCCGTCTTCTACCCAGATTTCCTTTGTCTTTGACTTTCAACAGTTTTGCTGCTCAAGATCGGTGGGCTTCATTCATTCAAAACCATTTGTGTTTGTTGGGCAAATCAACTTGTGATTTGATTCTTTCATCAACTTGATGACTATCTCAGTTTGTTCATCATTAAATACTGCCTCTGCCCTATTGTCCTTGTTTTCCATATGACATTCCCATCATGCACTGCTCTTTGTCCCAAATGACTTTGGCATCATTTTTCCTTCTTCCAAGCTTTTGCCTCTCATAGTTTCAGTCTATATGTTTTCTAGTGGCCAATTATGTACTTCTATTCCCAGATATGATTCATCTGCTTTAAACTCACTATTTCATTTCTAATTCCAGTTGTAGTATTTTTAAATTCCAATTTCCTTATAGTCCTCAGCTGTCTAGCAAAATATTCCATCTCACTACTTAAATATATTAGTCATGATTACTATTAAATCGATTCCTGATTATTCTAATAACTAGTTTCTTGGGGTTTCTATTGAAGTGAAGAGACAACATGATGACAGCAATTCTTATAAAGAGAGCATTTAATTAGGGCTGGCATACAGGTTCAGAGGTTTAGTCTGTTATCATCATGGTGGGAAGCATGACAATATGCAGGCAGACATGGTGCTGGAGAAGAAGCCCAGAGTTCTACATCTGGATTGGCAGGCAGCAGGAAGAAAGTGAGACACAGGGTCTGGTGTGAGCATGTGAAACCTCAATGGCTCAATGGCCATCTCTAGTGACACACTTCCTCCAACAAGGCCACACCTACTCTAACAAGGCTATACCTCCTAATAGTATCACTCCTGTGAGCCTATAGGGGCCATTTTCATTGAAACCATGACACTTAGATTATCTGTAAACTTGCATGTGTTGTATTTTAGCTCCCATTTTTCAGAAGTACCGTTCTATGTTTTTGTAGGGTTTTGTTGTTGTTGCTGCTGCTGCTGGTGGTGGTGGTGTGTTCTGAACACTGGTGGCTCTAGTTGACATTTCCTTACCTTGGGGAACATCTGATCGTCTTCTGAAAGTTAGATGGGGAAGGAGAAATCACCTCCATTCAACCACGGACTGGGATGATTTAAAGCTTTCTTGCAAATTGCTCCTCTTCCAGACTGTCTCCTCCTCTAAAACACAGCTTCATCCTGTGTAGGCTCTGGGCAGCCAGGACCTGTGCCCTCTGGAAGCAAAGCCTAGATTCCTGCTGCCTCAGCTGCCCAGACCTTCAGCTTCACCTTGCCTTGGACCTGCCCTCTGACTGCTTTCCTGTTCTGGGTCTTCTTGCCCTTATGTAGTCATAAAGTTTTCGAACCCTCCATTTAATATAATGGTTCTTAAATGCTGTACCCTCCCTTCTAGCCCACTACCCACTAGAGGTAGTAGAAAAGAAAGGTTATTAGGATACAGGGGAAGTGGACCTGTTTGGAAATTGTTCTTTGGAGAAAATCCAAGATGCATTGTCAGGAAATTGGCAGTTCAGTTCACAGAATTCAGCAGCTTGATCCACTAGTAAACACTTCTGGAATATACCAGCAGTCCCGTTCAGTAGTGTCAGGATAGCAAACAAGAATCAGCAGCAGTGGCATGACCCAGCAGAAACTGCCAGGTCTCAGCCAAATCAGCGCAAGTCAACAGGAGCGACCAAGACCGGCAGGGATTTCAGGAGAAAATCTCTGCCATGCCTCTCTCGGCAAAGTGAAGATTACTGGCGACAAAGACACAAAGCATTGCAAAGTTAGTTATGTAAGTGCACTGTCACTGTCCATTGAGACCTATTTCTATGCTCTCCAAACATCATGTGTCCCCCCACAGGTCTTGCCTCACCGCCTGAGTCTATCTTAGCAAAACTCCACATGAGTCTATATCAGCTGATATCACTCTGACCATCAGTTTGAGTCCTTGGAAGCAGCCAGAAGCCACCAGAACACCACCAGAAGTCTTTTGGTGTGTTTCTTTCTTATGAAGTCAGCACAAGTAGAGCCTAGCAATGCGATGCAAGGTGAACAGATACGTGCACGTCGTTAGTGAAGAATCCTTCATCACACGTCCTTTCATGTGTTGGCTTTCGTAAAACATCCTTTCACCTGTGTCAGCTTCAGCAAAATGTTCCTTCATGTGTCTCCCCAAGCAAAACACCATCCAGCACAAGGGACTTTCCAAAGACACCAGAAGTTTCCACTCCACCCTTGTCAGAGTCTTTCTGCTCCAGCTCTTTTCTTTTCTTTTCTTTTCTCTTCTTTTCTTTTCTTTTCTTTTCTTTTCTTTTCTTTTCTTTTCTTTATAATAAATACCTCCCACCACCCCTGATAATTTAGCTGGTATGATTTTAAAATGAATATCTTGAAGGCTCGATATAACTAACCTTAAACATATCTTTCTTTGCTTTGTTTGATGGCACTGTAAGACTCATGTTCTGAGAGATAGAAAGAGGAGGCAAGTTTGCTCCAGCCCAAATATTTTATGACTACATTCTCGTGGTCTAATAATTTCATGGTGGTGACTAAGTTTGAACAGATGGGAAAAAGGCTGGGATGAGTACACATCAATATTTACCAAAGGGTTTGAGAGACTCTCATAAGCACTTGTTACTAAATATAGTTATCAGGATGCCATGGCTTTGGTGCTTTCAATTCCTCTTACAGACAAATATTAGAGAAATTTCCAGAAGTAAAGAATTCATAAGTTTTTACTGCACACTGTTCTGAGTAACATGAAATTCCAGGTCATCCCACCTACCTTGCCCAGAAAATGGATCATTTTTTCACCCAGTGTGTCCATCCTGTATACACTACCCTCCGACTAACTAGTCATGTGGCAGACATCTCAGGTAGGGAGTTAACTGTTGCTCTGTCTCTCTGCATTCAAGAAACCTGTCTTTTACCCAGCAACAGTTCAGAAGCCCAAGAGCAAGAGAGGCTGGCAATTCAGCAGAGCCACAGAGAACCCACTGGAAAGGTAAACTCACTAAGGACTAAAATTAAGATATACATTGAGGTTACTAAGATCCTTGCTAAAAATAACTGTTTTGTCAGTGAAACTGGGAAGAAGTGTAGGGGGACACTGCTAGTTTGGGAGTTGAAATTCCAATGCTTGTTCATGTCGAAAGAACATTAGGTGTGTAGAAAGAGGAGACTACAGACACATGTCCTGACTCATGGCATAGAGCCCTTAGAGACTGACAACAGAAAGGTATCCACTTCAAGTAGGAGATGGGTATACAGGTACATGAAGGGTTTTGGACCAAGAGATGTAAATGGCATTAAAGATACCAAAACTTCCAAGAAAATAGCTGTTTCTACATCTCAGCAGAGTTAGTAGGTTCAGGAGGAAGAAAAGCACTCAGAGCAAGGGGTACCTTGCTTGGGAAGGTCCTTCTGAAGGAACATGACCAACTGATCCTCAACCCGTGAATGAGTGAAGGAGGCTGGGGAAGTGGTTCTCTTGGTTAAGAACTTGCACAAGCATGGGGACCTGAGTTCAAATCCCCAGAACCCACATTAAAAAGACAGGCAGTGTAATAAGCCTTTGTAGCCCCAGTGCTGGGGATATGGAGTCAAGTAGTTCCTTAGAGCTTTCCATCTAGCAGGCCTAGCCAAGTTGGTGATCCCCAGATTCAGAGAAAGACTTCTCTCAAAAAAAGTGTATATGACATTTGAAGTATATATTTTGAAAAATATATGGAATGTATACTGTAGAATATACCGTATATGCATGTATATACTACCTATGCCATATTGTCTTCATTTCTTTGTGAAGTTCTCATATCTGTCTGTGTCTACTAAACTCATGATACTGCATCATTTTTATGGAAAGTTTCTTTGACTAAGTGGAAATAAAATAACAAGTAATTGGCTTACACATGAGATAAACAGAATCTTAATTATCCTGAAAACATGTCCTTGATCTGTTGAATGGAGCTGTGAATCCCAAGACAGCTCAGAAGTTTGCCAATCAACAAAGCAATGAAGAAGGGCATTGAACTGGAAAGAGACCATCTTGCAAGGCATAGTAATGGCTTCTCACTGACTAAATGGAGGAGATTTTATATATGCAATGGTTGAAAAAGCTTGTGCCCAAAGTGACCAGGACATTTCCAAGGCCAAGGGTATAAATGGCAGAAACTAGACTTCATCACAAGCTGTCCAAGCTGTCATCTCGCTGTTCTTCCATGCCAGCAAATACTTGAAATGTAGAAAATGATGCTTGAAAATAAAGAACAGAAATGAGAAGCCGTCACCTTCTATGCACATGGGAAATATTAGTACAAGAGCAAAGTAAGAAAAGCAAGTCTGTCGACTGAGCTCGTGTGGGAACCTTCCTAAGGAGGGACTTCCCACATTCTTACTTTCTCTTAAATGGGGACGTCAGCCTCTTTCCCAGGAATGTGTTCCTGGGGGATTTGGTTGGCTGAGTCTGTTTTGACATCACAATTTTCTAATAAGAACTGCATAAAGAAAGACCGGAGGCCTCAAGGGATAATTGCAAAGCACAGAATAATATCAGGTAGCCTACAAATGACAGCTACTCAGTGTTGCAAACTTGCTAGGTTAAGGAGCTTAAAGCCTATGACACCTGTAAAGATGTAAATGACCAGTAAAGTCATCTCCAACCTTTCTATTATTTTAATCTGTTCATAAAATATAATATCTTTGTTGTTTACCAAAGACTGCTAACTCTTAGTATGACTGCAATTACTTATACCATTAAACACAGGGAAAATGTGACTGGTGTCCTGTGTCACCTACTGTCACAATAACTGACTTTCCTACATCCATACATCCATACATCCATACATCCATCCATCCAACCAGAGACCCTTTGATTTCACTTAAGCTCTAATTTTGAATCCATACTAACAACTCCCACTGAAGGTTCAGGTGTGACTCAGAGCAAATCCACACAGGACACAGCTAGATCTTGGGGATCTGATCAGCTGCAAAGCTACCTTTACCTCACATGAGACTCAACCCTGCTCTAGTAGAGTCTTATGTCAAATTCAAAAAGACAGGTGGATTTCAGTGTGTCCCTTGGGCACGCTGGGCTGACACTGGACTAAGGCTCAGGCAAGATGTCATAGCCTTCTGAGACCCCGTGAACGATGAGATGAGCTTCTTCTCTGCACCACAGTGGGTGAGAAGTACTGATGCTAGTTCATGGTGCTGTGGAACATTCCTCAGAGTGCCTTGGACCCTCACCATAGGTCCCTCTTTCCTTTCTGTTTCTGTTTCTTCCCCTTCTTGTCTCCCACATCTCCTTCCCTTCACCTGGACTTCAGTCTCACTCCTTATTGCCCTAGTGTGCTTTGTAACAATTAATTTCTTGTTTTTCCCTTAAAAGAAGAAAAGGCTTTGTTCTTCTGCACAGACATGACCAAGCTTACCACCTGTCCAAAAAAATTGCAAACATACAGTCAGAATGTGAGCCTGCTGACCCCACAGGAGTTTCAACAACTGCAAGGAAGAAAGAGGTTGTAGCAAGGGAACAAAAGAAGTTTGCTTAAATCAAAACCATTCACAGCCGGAGAATATGAATAAAATAATTTAAGTACAAAAATATCATGTTTGTGTGGATTTAGATATCTCAGCAGATATCCAGGACATTGGTTTGGACCCAAACTAAATAAACTGCCCATGGCCCTGACCTTTGGCAGAGCTCATGCCATTAGCATTAGCAAGATTGGTAGAATGTGGTATGTGAATACCAGCTTCCCATAGTGAAAAGTTAGGGCTTTGTGCTTCAAATGATTCCATTAAAGAAACGAAGAATGTTTCCTTTTGTCAATCATATATCTGGAAGGAGCATTGGACCAAGAATGTGTAAAGATGTCTGCCAGCCTAGAAATTAAAAAGACAATTCAATTAGAAAATGGACAACAGACCTAAATATCTATTCTCCAAAAATACATACAAATGATGAATTTTCATTTTAAAAGATGTTGAACATCATTAGTCATTAGGGAAGGAAAATTAAAATTGAGACAACAAGCCATGGGTGGTGGCACACACCTTTCATCCCAGCTCTCAGAAAGCAGAGGCAGGGGGATCTCTGAGTTTAAGGTCAACCTAGGCTACAAATCAAGGTCCAGGGCAGTCGGGGCAACATGGTGAGACCCCAAAAAAGTGGGTAAAAGGGAATAAACAATAAAAAATACCAGTCTATACTCAGTATGTATAAAAAACCAAGTGGGCAGGTAGTAAAAGCCCGTGTTCCATTACTTGCTTCCAAACATTGTCCTCTGACCTCCATATATGTGCCTTGGTGTGCATGCAACACACACACACACACACACACACACACACACACACACACACACCAGTATCAAATTAAAAACTAAAAAAAAAGGTTTTTAAAAACACACTACATGTGAATGAACACCTGTGGAACACCATGAGCTGCTGGTAGGAAGGTAAGAGTGTGTCCTGCTTTAGAAAATTGAGTATCAGGCTGGAGAGATAGCTCAGCGGTTAAGAGCACTGACTGCTCCTTCAGAGTCCAGAGTTCAATTCCTAGCAACCACATGGTGGCTCACAACCATCTGTAATGGGGTTCAATGCCCTCTTCTGGTGTGTCAATGACAGTGTACTTAGAGAAATAAAATAATAGATAATTCTTTTAAAAAAGAAAAAAGAAAAGAAACGAAAGAAAATAGAGTATCAATGCCTAGCATGTTAAACATGGAACTGCAGGACAAGCTAAGCTACATCCCCACACAGAAACTTATGTAGACATTATATTTGCGATATCCAAAAAGAGTGAACTCCTCACAGTCCCTTGACTGGGTATGTTAAATGTGGTATATCCATACAGTGGAATAGTACTCAGAAAAGAAATGAAGTTTTGGTATAAGCTACAACTTGGATGGGTTTGAAACCATCATGGTAAGTGAAACAAGCCAGTCACAAGAGACCATGTGTTACCTGACTCCGTTTATATGAAATGCACAAAGACAGGGAGCTAAGGGCTTGTTGACTGGAACAGGAGATGAGAGAGCAAACAAGAAATTGTCAAGGAGATGCTCTTTGTGATAAAGAAGACATTCTTTATTTTATCGTGGTGGTTACACAATACAAGCCATTGGGTAACTAATGACTACACTAGGAGCTATTAAATTACAGGTGGGTGGTTGTATACATGCCATTATGACTTCTCTGTAACTGTAACAAGCTGGAGGGAAATCTTACTGGAATATCTGCATGCCTGTGATGAAGGAAGTGAGCTGACCTTTTGTTGAGAACCAGTGGAAAAGAATAATTCTGGACAATGTGTGGCAACAAAATCAGTGGATTCTCAACATTATGCCCAGCAGATGTTCACTCATGAAATCCCCTCTGTTGTCCTTTCTTTAAGCTATGGAAGCCCAAATGAGCAAAGTAAAGGAGCTTTCCTTTAAAACTGATCTACATGCTTCTCTTGAGACTTGGTAGGTACTGTGACACTGAGCAGAGATCACACACAGTTGTGGGGTGATGCTCTGATTAACCTTTAGTCTCGCTATTTAAATCTCTGAAAGGCGAGTGTTTTCAAACATAATCTAAACCTGAAAGGCTTTATAGAGTCTGTAAGAGTGTCAACAGCACGGTGTTTCTATAGGCATTCATTAAAAAGAAGTGTATTATTGACACCATCATAGTTTGAATATGAAATGTCACCCATGAGCTCACATTTTGAGTCCTTGCCCCTCAACTGGTAATGCTGTCTTTGAAAATCACGGAGCCCTTGGGACATGATGTCTCACCACTGTATAAGCCACTAAGGTAAGCCTCTGAGAGTCACAACATTGTGACATTTCTGGTTCCACCAGCTGCTTCCTGCTCCACTGAGATATGCAGAACCTCCATGGCATGCCCCACTGCAATGACTGTGTCTACCATGTCTTCTGCACCACGGCAGACTAAAACTGTGAGTCAAATCAAACTGCCCTTTTCTGGGTTCTTTCTCTTAGCTATTTGGTCACCGCGATAGGAAGAACAAAAGATACATGGACCACAGGCAAGAAAGAGGGGGTGGGAATTAAGAAAAATGATCCCAGCTTGCCACCATCAGCATTCTCATCTGTTAGGTCAAGCACTGACCATCAAAGGTCAAATGAATGAGTCACTTGATAAGACACTGGCCGTCAGAAACTACTTGGATACGAACAGACTACCCTGATGGCTTCTAACCTATCTCTTGACTAGTCTCTACAGTAACTTTTCCATCACACATTACATTAGCTACTTTTCTCATGGTTGTGGCTAAATACCTGATTGGAGCTGCTTAAGGGAGGAAGGACTTACTCAAGCTCTCCATGTAAGGTATAGTCCTCATGGAAGGGGAAATAGGAAGCTGCTTGCTCGTATCTGGGCAGGTTGGAGCTGATTCCACAGATAGGCTGATAGCTAATTCTCCCTCTTGGATACCATGAAAGCTAAGCAGGCCACAATGTGTAGAGTCACGTGTGATCCTCAGAAGATCCTTCAATAATTTTGGCTCCTTCTGGTTCTCCCTCCACTGGACCAAGATCTTTGTGGAAGGTTTATCTACTCCTTTAAGAGCCTGAAGGACTCAGGAGGACCCCTCTGCCTTCTTATACACTGGATGTGAGTTTGGAGACACAAAAGTTCAGGGTAGCCTGGTGACCCATATCACCTCTATTCTTAGGAACATTTCGGCAACTCCAAGCACAAGAACAGTCACAAGATAGAAAGAGAGAAGAGGCCAAAGGAAGGTTCCACCTCCAACTAGCTCAACCCTCAGGGAGCCCCTATCCTTCCCAGAACTTCCCGTCAGACCCTTCTCCACTGTGACCCAGCCAACAGCTCACTCTCATTTGTTCCACGCTAAGGAAGGATGAGTGGTTTTTTTTTTCCAGCCTCTGGGGGTACATTTTGTTTCCCCTCTGGGGGCTCTCGAATGACAATAAAAAGAAATATTTATTTGCAGACTTTGCCCCCACGAGGGAGATGCTTCCGAAAGCACAGCGGTAAGTGCCCGGGGGATAAGTGCTTTGGAATGTTCTCTGGTACCCTCTGGACTGGTTGCAACTGGGATTTCACAGATCCTTTACAGATCATCAAGCCAAGATAGGGGAGGTGAGGGTCAAATCTAAATTCGGAGCCTATGATCTGACTTCTGAGAGGCATTTGCGTAGCAACAACTGTTTTAATACTATTTTTTAAAATAATATTTCTATTAAAAACAATTAAAGGCTGGAATTAAATGTCTTGATCCAATTTTACATATCAGATTCAGCCCGAATTCCAGCTCTCCCTAAAAGAACAATCTTCAGCCTATAAAAATCTACGGTTCTCTGACTCAGGAGCCCATGAAGGAATCAACCACACCCTGGTTATAGAGGATGAGTGACTGGGGACTGGAGAGGTGGCTCCACAGTAAGAATATTCCTTGTGTTTGTTTGTTAGGGTTTGTTGCTGTAATAAACGCCAAGACCAAAACCAACCTAGAAAGAACAGATTGACTTACAGTTCTTGATCAAGGGAAGCCACGGCAAGAACTTAAGCAGAGGCCATGGGAGAATGGCTGCTTCCTACTTTGCTCTCCATGGCATAAATAGATAGATAGATAGATAGATAGATAGATAGATAGATAGATAGATAGATAGATAGATAGATAGATAGATTAGATAGATAGAACCCAGGACCACCTGCCTAGGGGTGCCACCACCCACAATGAGATACACCCTCCCACATCAATCATCAGTCAAGAAATTGGCCCACAGGACTTGATTATATGCCTGTCTGATGGAGTCATTTCTCAATTGATTTCCCAGATAAGCCTAGTTAGTGTTAAGTTGACAAAAGCTGACCAGAACACTGCTTGTCTAGAGGACCTGAATTTGGTTCTTATCAGCCACATCAGGCAGCTCAGAACTGTGTGCAACTCAAGCTCTAGGGGTATCCAGTGTCTCCGGACTTCACAAGCACCAAATGAGGCGTGGGATTCTAAGAGCCAAGGAAGCAAGCTTTATAGGCAGAGCATGCACTTGCCTCTTTAAAACACCACCCAGCCTGGTGTCTGGGACTCTGAAACCGTGGACAGGTGGGAGTGATTCCTTCCTGAAAGTATAATGATGGACAGATAAATCTTGAACTCCTTGCTCTTCAATTATATTTTGTTTTGTTTTCCTCAACTTGACACAAAGTAGAGACATCTGGGGAGAGGAAACCTTGGTGAATAGATTTCCTGCATCAGATGTTCCTATAGGCAAGTCTGTGGGAATCACTTTCTTCATTAATGCTTGATGGGGGGGGGTCCATCTTCCTGTGAGTGGTACTACCCCTGGGCAGATAATACTGGGTATGTGAGAAAGCAGATTCACAAGCCATGAGAACAAGCCAGTAAGCATAACTTCTCCATATCTCTGTTTCACTTTCTGCCTCCAAGGTCCTGCCTTGATTACCTGACTCCTTCATGAAGGACTATGAAACTATACACTGAAATAAAACCTTTCCTCGCACCTTACTTTTGCTTATGGTATTAATGTAACAAAATGTATAAAAGGACACCTTCCCCGAAGCTATAGTATGCAAACTGTAGTCAGTGTGTTTCTTCGTAGAATGAGTATTGAGGTCCAAGTTCAACCAAGCGTGCCACTGGCTCTCTTTGATGCGTGATCAGCCAGATTCAGGAAAACCTACCCCTAAATGAAGATGTACCTAAGACCAGGGCATCTACAGATGGTATTTTAGTATCTCTTCAATGCTCTCCCAGGATTTGTTTTAATATTTTATAATTCAAGGTAATTTTTAAATTTAAGACTGTCACTGCAATGTTCTGGAAGCCAAACAACCTGTCAGTAAGACCCACAGTCTTAATTTACCCCTGTGTGTGTAGGTTTCCTGGAAACTTGACTTGATCCAGTTTCACCTTTTTAATACTAAGATTTCATGGAGTACCCTGAACTTTGAGGAGTGCCCTGAGCTTCGTGCCACTCAGTGGCAGAAGGTACATAAAGTGTGGCTATCCCACAGTTAGAAATAATGAATCAGATTCAGAAGATGACACTGTGATCTTCCCACTCTGATGACCATGTTCTGAGCTCCCCATCCACTGGGTTCTTAACCTACTACCAGCGATCATTAATTGTAGAAATGGTGATTTTACAGATCACGCTTTCATCAACCAAGGCTTTCTGATAACCTGAACTATGGTACATTTTAATGAGGAGGGATGGAATCAATGAGCAATCTTTCATTCCTTCATTCTGGTTTTCAGGTTTGTGGCACTTTTGCTTTTGTTCTTTTTTAGTATCCAATCAGTTGTTCTCTTTCTTGGGGATTACTTCCGGTCCTTGGCATTTCTGTAACCAATGGCTTTCAGCAATTGTATCATTCCATTACTGTTAGTATCATTTCAATGGTGTCCTCTTTGGCTACCAAGAACCCCTCCTTTTGGGTGTTGTGTTGTTTTAAATATATGCTGTGTTTTTCACGGCTTACTTCATTAAAAAAAAAAGGAACATTTCAGGGTCTAAAGAAATGTTTCCTGTATCCATTCCTCTGTTGAAGGACATCTGGGTTCTTTCCAGCTTCTGGCTATTATAAATAAGGCTGCTATAAACATAGTGGAGCATGTGTCCTTATTACCAGTTGGAACATCTTCTGGGTATATGCCCAGGAGAGGTATTGCTGGATCCTCAGGTAGTACTATGTCCAATTTTCTGAGAAACCGCCAGACTGACTTCCAGAGTTATTGTACAAGCTTGCAATCCCACCAGCAATGGAGGAGTGTTCCTCTTTCTCCACATCCTCGCCAGCATCTGCTGTCACTTGAATTTTTTATCTTAGCCATTCTGACTGGTGTGAGGTGTAATCTCTGGGTTGTTTTGATTTGTATTTCCCTGATGATTAACGATGTTGAACTTTTTTTTTTTCAGGTGCTTCTCAGCCATTCGGTATTCCTCAGTTGAGAATTCTTTGTTTAGCTCTGTGTCCCATTTTTAATAGGGTTATCTGGTTTTCTGGAGTCTAACTTCTTGAATTCTTTGTATATATTGGATATTAGCCCTCTATCAGATTTAGGATTGGTAAAGATTTTTTTCCCAATCTTATTTTGGCCTTTTTGTCTTATTGGCAGTGTCCTTTGCCTTATAGAAGCTTTGAAAATTTATGAGGTCCCTTTTGTTGATTCTTGATCTTAGAGCACAAGCCATTAGTGTTCCATTCAGGAATTTTTCCCTTGTGCCCATATATTTGAGGCTCTTCCCTATTGTCTCCTCTAGAAGTTTCAGTGTGTCTGGTTTTATGTGGAGGTCCTTGATCCACTTAGTCTTAAGCTTTGTACAAGAAGATAAGAATGAATCAATTCGAATTCTTCTACATGATAACCACCAGTTGAACCAGCACCATTTGTTGAAAATGCTGTCTTTTTTCCACTGGATGGTTTTAGCTCCTTTGCCAAAAATCAAGTGACTATAGGTGTGTGGGTTAATTTCTGGATTTTCAAATAATATTACATACCTTGGTGTGACTCTAACTAAGCAAGTGAAAGGTCTATATGACAAGAACTTCAAGTCTCTGAACAAAGAAAGCAAAGAAGATCCCAGAAGAAAGTATGTAATATTATTTGTAATTATTGTGAAGGGTGTTCTTTCCCTAATTTATTTTTCAGCCTGTTTATGCTTTGAGTAGAGGAAGGCCACTGATTTTAATTTTATATCCAGCCACTTTGCTGAAGTTGTTTGTCAGGTTTTGGAGTTCTCTGGTGGAATTTTTGGGGTCACTTAAGTATACTATCATACTCACAGCAATGTTAGGCTGTGTGTTCTAAAGCTTAACAAAGGCCCTGTTGAAAACATTTGGGCTTTTCATATCTTCTAGATGGGAAGAGACCTCTTGCTATGCTCTCATTAATTCTTTCCTTTCTCTTATTGTTTTGTTTGTTTGTTTGGTTGGTTGGTTTTGGGTTTCACCTATCCCTGGCTGTCCTTAACCTGGAGATGTAGCTAATGATGAACTTGAACTTTTACCATCCTGCCTCTACATCCCAAGAGCTGGGATAACAGGTATGTACCCCATACCTGGCTGATCCAACCTAGGCCTTCCTGAATTCTAAGTAAGCACTCTACCAACTAAGATACACCCCAGCCCTGCCTGTCCTTTCTTAAGAATATGGTTGAATATTATCTATATCCTTATGCTAAATGCTACCCCCTCCCTCCTTGCCACTTCTATTTTTATCTTTAACAGTTTTCTGGAAGTTCTCTTGAAGGAATCTAATTGCCATTGCACTTAACCCCCAGATAGTATTGCAGCTCAGACAAAGAAATCCTTGAGCAACCCATTTCTTTCTTTATGCTTTTCTACTGCATAAATCAAAGAGACCCAAAGATAGGCATGTTCAAATTGCACTGCCGTTGCCAAACTAAAACTGTCTGTGGTATAAAATGTCTGTTCTATTAAGTTCCAGTCTCTCGTCGCTCTAAGAAGGGAGTATTGCAATTACCTAAATACAAAGTTAAGGAAATTAACTTGTAGAAATATTAAATAATGCATCCAGGACTGCACAGCTAGTCAAAGACAGAGCCAAGACTCTATGCCATTTCTTCTTTGTGTGAAATCCCACACTGCTCATTACTAGTCAATGCTTATGGGTTTTGGTCCATTACTATTTTACGCTTCATTAGAGAGCCTCAATTTTTTTTATATTTTTTAAGTCATGTGACATCTCTTTTCTCCAGCTACATTTTAGGATCTACAAGGAATTATTTTACATAAACATTTCCTAGTTCTATCTTTAGACTCATTATAGAGTATATATATATATATATATATATATATATATATATATATATATATATGGTACTATAAGCACACCTTCCTATTCTGTCTCTTTCAGTAAGTCTATATATAAATTCTCATTTGTGTCTATGCATAATTAGGGTATAGCATGTGTATAAGGTGGTGGATAGGACAGATAGCTTTAGAATTGAAGGGCTGGACAGATGGCTCGGTCAATGAAGTACTTGCCATATAAACACAAGGACCTGCATTCAATTTCCAAGAGCCATGTAAAAAAGTTAAATGTGCTGGCCAATGGTTTTAATCCTAGACCCGAGGTGACAGAGTCAGGTGGACGCATGGGGACCTGATGCCAATCAGCCTATAGTGGGAGTAAGTTAATCTGCTCTAAACTTCCTGGCAGATACACTTGTGCACACACTTCTTGTCACCCGCCCAAATGTTTTGAATCCACAAGTAAAAGACACACACGTGCAGCCTTAATTTTAATATGCCCTAAGCAGTTTGATGGCTGGGCAACTCTTGCTACTCTAGACCCAATTGAGGAAGTGGTCACTGGTGCCATTTCCCTGACTTTACATGGCTAGATGCTTTCTCTCCTGCAGCTCTCAAGTCTGATAATTCTGCTTCCCCATCCTGATGATTCTCAAACCTCCTTCCTGTGGTCCCTTGCCCAGGAAATCTAAAGTCCCATCTTTGTCTTCCTGCCAAGCTATTGGCTGCCAGCATCTTTAGTTACCAATTAGAATCAACTGGGGCAGGGACCCTAAGCTTCTGGATGTGCAGATTCCCGTGTATCTAATGCAAATTAACACAAATAGCATTAGAACTAATCCATAATATCTCACCCTTTTCATCCATTAAAAAGACCTTTTCTCTCAGATATGTATTGAACATAGCTATAAACTATAAGGTATGATATACAATAATAATGTCCAGTCCATCAATCTTGCCAATATAGGTACATTATTCTATAATCTACCCTAACTTAGAGTTTACAATTCTATACCTGTATCATGTTCTGATTTTAACTTGCATTACCACCTGAAAACCATCCTTTTAAATCTACATCTTTCTCAATGCTAAACAACTTGAGTATGAGACTATAACTAGTCTTCAACCCTGTCTGAAATCTAAGAATGAAGTAAATATTACCTGAATATATAGGAAGCACAAAATCATACCTTCCAAAATATAAACAAATTGCAGAGGCAGCTGACTACCTGGACAGTCCTCTATTCCCCAAAATGTTGCAGCATCTGTCTGCAGCCTTCTGGCCCATAACCATCTGACAGACCTTAAGTGAAGCAGGAACTATGAAGGACTAGCTTACACTGTATTAGCAGAGCTAAGCTGTTGACTATTCCACCATCTTATGACCTTTCCTGTACAGTATTTTTTATCTGTAGACAAATTAGGGCAATTCTTGCCCAGTGGCTACCTTGCTACAACTGGAGCAACTTCATATGGAGGTTTTGATGCTCAATATCTTATGAAGGGGTACTGGAAGTAGCCAAAATGTCTCTTAGTCAAAAATCTAATAATAGTGAAATGATTATGAATGCCATATCTGTGAATTTCTGGGTTTTTTTTTAAGACTATATAAAGTATATATGAATTGTTAAACCTTGACTACTCTCAGCTATTTCTATTTGCATAATATTGAAAACACTTTATATCATTAAATCAGAATCTAATATAACCATGGGTTTACTGTATGGCCCTTGACTTGTGTTGCTTAATCATTCTAAAGAGTTTGTAAAAGCAGCTATAGAAGAACTGGGTCAAAGCCTTGTATTCTTTTTTTTCCCCCTTTTATTTTTTATTAGATATTTTCTTTATTTACATTTCAAATGTTATCCCCTTTCCTAGTTTCCCCTTTGAAAATCCCCCATCCCTCCCCCGCCCCTGCCCCTGCTCCTCAACCCACCCACTCCAATTCCTGGTCCTGGCATTCCCCTATATCGGGGAATAGAGCCTTTGCAGGACCAAGGGCCTCTCCTCCCACTGATGACCAACTAGGCCATCCTCTGCTACAAATATAGCTAGGGCCACAAGTTCCACCATGTGTTTTCTTTGATTGGTGGTATAGTTCCAAGGAGCTCTGAGGGTACTGGTTAGTTCATATTGGTGTTCCTTATATGGGGCTTCAGTCCCCTTCACCTCCCTGGGTATTTCTCTGGCTCCTTCATTGGGGACCTTGTACAAAGTCTTGTATTCTTAAATGAGTTGTACAGACACAATGTCTTAGTCTATCAAAAGATTAACAATATTAATTTCAAATTTTGTATGAATATACAAAGATTTATACAAGTGAAAACCTTAAAATTGTATCAATATATAAATTCTTTATCAATGTAAGAAATTAAAACTTCAATTTTGCATCAATTATAACAATTTCTATCAATGTGAAATTATGGCTCTACAATGGTTTGTTCAAGAATAAATTTAGTAATTCATCCCATTTATTGCCTCCCTGTTCAAAATTATGACCATTTCCAAATTATGTCTTAAAGTGACAAACTATCTATAATTTATAAAAATAACCATAACCCAAGCACCCAAATTCAAGGGATCAGGATGCTGACTCTCCACAATTTCTTTCTGTTGAGTAGAAATGATGAAAAAATTTAAAGGGGTGGGGAGGAGTAGAAAAATGAGAAAAAGTGGTAGACTTAAGAAAGCTAGCTTTAGCATCTGTTATCCAGTCTTTGTATGTATAGAAGGCTCAGGACTTGACTGAAGCTCAGACTAGATCTGTCTGAAAGGCTGGATGACTCAAGTCTATTGGCAGTTAACAGTTATTCCTGAAGCTGTTTTGGGTGAAGGTAGCTGAAACAGCAGGCTATTTCAGCATCCCTGTACAGGCTGGCTTCGTGTATCAACTTGACACAAGCTGGAGTTATCACAGAGAAAGGAGCTTCAGTTGAGGAAATGCCTCCATGAGATCCAGCTGTGGGGCATTTTCTCCATTAGTGATGAAGTAGGGGAGGGCCCATTGTGGATGGTGCCATCCCTGGGCTGGTAGTCTTGTGTTCTGTGAGAAATCGAGCTGAGCAAGCCAGAGGAAGCAAGCCAGTGAGTAACATCCCTCCATGGCCTCTGCATCAGCTCCTGCTTCCTGACCTGCTTGAGTTCCAGTCCTGACTTCCTTTGGTGATTAACAGCAGTGTGGAAGTGTAAGCTGAATACACCCTTTCCTCCCCAACTTGCTTCTTGGTCATGATGTTTGTGCAGGAATAGAAACCCTGACTAAGACAGTCCCCATAGATGAATCTTGTTGTCAGAGCTGTATATTCTGTAATATAAGAGTCTTACAACCAAAACTTTAACACTATTAATATATTCATATGAATTATGTAAGGTGCACAGATCAGTTAAGTATGAATGTTTTGCTCCTTGTTTGAGCAGGTAAAAGACAACTATCTTTTCATGAATTATGATCAATAACCAATTGTAATAAATCTTCATCCATGCCATATGAAGATTGCATGATGAGCCTTAAGGATTCTGTAGCCAACAAGATTTATTGTCTAATTTTATCTGAAGTTTTGGCTAGAGACATTTTTGTGTCTAAACCAGTTACTGGGCTGTTCTCATGCTGAGGAATCAGCTGATCACGTTACCTGTCCTGTTTTGATGTTCTCAAACTTTCCCCCCCCCCTGTGGCCAAGATCTTCAGGGGGTCTTCCTCTGTCATATCTGATCCATATCACTCTGGAAGAGGGTCCAACACATTTTCTACTTTCCTGTTAACCCAAATCCAGAGCCTCTCTCAAAAATTAGCATGTGGCCATAGAAGGGTGCTACTTAATGGCTTGTTTTCATAGCTTTCTCAGCCTGCTTTCTTGTAGAACCCAGGACCACCAGAGAAAGGATGGAAACCCCACAATCGACTGGGCTTCCCCCATCAATCACTAATTATAAAATGCCTTACAAGGTTGCTTACAACCTGATCTTCTTTTATTTTCATTAATTTAATTATTTACTTTACATCACCTTTGGAGCTTCCTCTCTCACCTCTCCTCCCAGTCCTTCCCTCTCCCCTCCTCTCCCCCTATACCATCTCCCTGTTTCCTCAGAGAAGGAGAGACCTCCCATGAATATAAACCCCTGTCACATCAAGCTGTAGTAGGACTGGGCATATCTCTTCTTTTGAGGCTAGACAAGGCTGTCCAGTTAGGGGAAAGGGATCCAAAGGCAGGCAACAAAGCCGGAGATAGCCCCTGTAGTACAACCTGATTTTATGGAAACATTCTCTCAATTGAGGCTTCCTCCTTTCTGATGACTACACCTTGTGTGAAGTTGACATAAAGCTAGACAGCACTTTTCCGAAGAGTAAAAACAATAGTTCCTCAGACCCACTAGATTGAATGACACTTCAAGAAACTCTGCTAATATTGAGTTGGTACAATAAAGTCCCTTGCAAAGTAAACCAGTAAATGCTATGATCTCAATTTGGTGCACTGAAGGAAATGAAGAGGGCATTATGGTAAACAATAACATCAAAGAAGAAGAGCAGATGAGTACTGTTCATGACACTGAGTTGAGTGAAACAAGAAAGAGTTAAGGATACAACTGAGATGAAAGTGTGTGAAATGAGGTAAAGTGGAAGTTGCTATGATCCAGCAGCCATAAGAAATACTGGTACATACGCACAATAGTATCTGAACACAAGGTTTGACTAATACATTATACATTTACTTAGATTATTCAAAGGGAGGAGACTAGCTGGGAGACTGTAACGTGGAGGTTATAACTTGGAAGTTGTAACTAGGAGACTGTGACTGAGTTACTATCTTGCATTTAGAGGGATGTGATACCCATAACATTTTTCTCTGCTTTAACCGTTAATAAAAGATTTGGGGGAAATTAAAATCAAACAGGTAAATTCTATAAAAAACTAAATTTGAACTATAATTTTGTTTAAAATATATATTTGACCTGTAGTGGCATTTAATGTCAGAAGTCAATAGTATGTAGGAGTCACACTTCCAAGATAAACTAAAGGAGCAAAAGAATAGCATTTTGACATCAATGTTGAAGTTGATACAAACAGTATTGTTCAGACCAAGAAGCTTCTATTGGTGAAGGTCTCCTTCACCTTGGGCCAGCACCATGGGTGCTGGCATCACATGTCCTAGTGTTTTCCCCAATGTCCCCTTTACTCCAAGAAAATTTAATTGAAGCTCCTAGAAACACCTGAGAATGCATGTCTAGTAGTTTGAATATTCATGACCCAGGGAGAGACACTATTTGGAGATAAGCCCTTGTTGGAGGAAGTGTGAATTTGTTGGAGGAAGTGTGTCACTGTGGGGGTAAGCTTTGAGACCCTCCTCCTAGCTGTCTAGAAAAGCCAGTCTTCTGTTGGCCTTCGAACAAGATATAGAATTCTCAGCTCCTTCAGTGCCATGTCTGCTTAGATACACCTTGATGATAATGGACTGAACCTCTGAACCTGTAAGCCAGCCCCAATTAAATATTCTTATAAATAAGAGCCAGCCCCAATTAAATGTCCTTTTAAAGAGTTGTCTTGGTCATGGTGTCTCTGCACAGCAATGAAACCCTAATGCAGCATGATTAAGTCTATGGCAAATTGAAGTGAGAAATGCTGTGATCCCAATTGGATGCATTCAAGGACAGAAGGAGAGGCTGTCATTAAGGGTAATAGTTTTAAAAGCAGGAAAGGTTTATCTAATCATGATCCCACCTCAGGGACTTTGCACATATTCATCCTTTTACCCAGCATGCTAGTCTCTGAGATAATTGTAATCCTGCCTCCTCTATTTCCTTCAGATCTGGAACAATCTGGGAGTCTTCCCCCAGCTTACCCGCTCACTCTAACTTCTCCCTGGTAACAGGCCTCTTTTTTGCCTGATGATTTTTTTTAATCTATTCTTTTGGGGATGAAGAGGTTGCTCAGTGGTTAACAGCATTGGTTGTTCTTTTTGAGGACACAGGTTCAATTCCGTGCACCCACATGCAGCCCACAACTGTCTGTAACTCCAGTTCCAGGGATGTGATACCCTCACACCAATGCATATTTTTAAAAATTGTTAAATCTATTCTTTGAAAAAGTCATACAAGTATACAATGTATCATGAACATGCCTACCTCTATTTTTTCTCTCTAGATTCCCCCTAGGCCACTTAATACATTTTCCTGTAGCTGGGGTTACAGGTGGTTATGAATTACATAGCATAGGACTGAATTAGGAACTGAACTCAGGTCCTCTGCAAGAGCAACAAGTGGGAGGAGCACTTCTGGAGTTAACTTTGGCTGACTGACTTCTTGCTTGTGGTTAATCATGAATGAGTATGCCAACATCTGTCGTTGTTACAATTAAGACTTGCATTGTACCCTGCCAAGTTCCTCTATTTCTGCATGTATCCTTGAGAGACTATGCTAGCCTAAAGGGAATGGCCTTCATCAAACATATACTGTGTGCCATAAACTCACCTCATAAGCATTTGTCGTCATTGTTTAACTTCCTTAAAAGTCACTGAAAAAAACACACTTGTCCACTGGCATGGTATTGACCAGCAGCCCTTTCATCTCTGTCTCTCGCATCTCTGTTCTGTCTTTCCTATAATCATCTTCACTCCTCCAGTTGTGGTTTCCATGTTGCCTGACTGGCCAGCATGAGGCTTGACTAAGGGGGACACAATGAAGGACACTGCAGAAAAAGTGAGCACTTGGAAAAAGAAAAGGGGGTTCAGAAAAAGAGAGTTCAGTACCGTGAGTATTTCTCAGCAGTAGAAGTCATAGGAAAATATAGATAAGGGAACTCAGAAAAAGCAAGGGAGCTCACGCTATCTTGTTCAGGATACTGATGAATTTATTTTGCCAACTGGAGCTAATAAAACCCGAGGCAGATTTGAACTAGCTTTCTTTACCATTGGAGGATGTTGCATGACAGGGGCCGCATTCGGGGCAATGAATGGTCTTCGTTTAGGATTGAAGGAAACCCAGAGCATGGCCTGGTCCAAACCAAGAAATGTACAGATTTTGAATATGGTGACTAGGCAAGGGGCCCTTTGGGCTAATACTCTAGGTTCCCTGGCTTTGCTCTATAGTGCTTTTGGTGTTATCATTGAGAAGACACGGGGTGCAGAAGATGACCTCAACACAGTAGCAGCTGGAACCATGACCGGAATGCTGTATAAATGTACAGGTGGTCTTCGAGGAATAGCACGCGGTGGCCTGGCAGGACTGACACTCACCAGTCTCTATGCACTGTATAACAACTGGGAGCACATGAAAGGTTCCCTGCTCCAACAGTCACTCTGAAAGATTTTTGCCACCTCAGGAACGGGGGACACACTTCATAGTCATCCAGATCAGTTAATAAGCCAGTCTGGAGTTGCTTTCTCTCTTGTACCTACAGTTACTTTGAACGATTGGAGACTCTGATTTGCTGTGACAAAGATCACGGATGGTTAGCCTGGGCTGCACTGCTTGCCCTCAGTGAGTGGAAGCCAAACCCTTGGCGGCTCGCTGAGTATGTGTTCTCTTCTCCTTTGAAGATGATCTTGCACCCTAAACTGGAAAACCACTTACTCTCCAAATTCAGGCCATACTTTTTATTACCATGTTAATTCATTTAAAAAATCTAAAACTTAAATGTTGCCCTGTTTTCCAAATAAAGGGTGAAAATAGAAAAAAAAAAGGTAAAAAGTAAAAGTTGGGGGGGTGGGAATGAAAAGAAAAGAAAAAAGACAAGGTGGAAAATGGAAACCACCATGTGCTTTTGTGCAAATGCTTAATATGCTTCGCTAATGTAGGGCAACAGCAATGACATAGTTTTTTAGATTTTGTAGAGAAGGTTTGTCCTTGGTTTTCTGGGGAAAATACAATAAATTTAGCAACCTGGAAGAAAGTTGGAGGTGGACTTTAAAATTATTGTGAAGTGCATGGACTAGTTAAAGTGCCTATAGATACTTTCAGTCTTTGGACCCTGATTAGGGGTAGGAGAGAGAAGTGGGTTTCAGAAAAGCAGTTCTCCCCCCTGTCTGGGGATGCTTTGGCACAGAAGAGAGAAAGCAAATGTAAGCAGTCCAGATCTGCAGTTGGAGATAACTTCCACCCCTGCCTTCCTGGGTGGCAGTAGAAGCATCAAGGCTGTGCTCTAGCATAGGGGAGTTATGATCCACAGGTGAAGATCTAAAAAGAAAAATGCTTATAAAAATGTTTTAGATTGATAAATGCAAGCAACAAAGGTTAGAGGATATAAAAGAACTTGCATGGTGATGATTTAGAAATAAAATATACTTCAGAGTAAAAAAGGTTTAAATTTGGTAAATGCAAGTAAAGTTGTTTAAAGTTGGTAAATGCAAGTTATGAATGCAGGAGCATCTAGGAAGATGTTTCAAGGCATATAAATGCAAGTTATACAGATTAAGAAATGATTTAAGGAATAAAAATGGGAAATGTTTCATATTTTCCCCACATGCTATTATTATTTCAAAGTTCAGAATTTTAACATTGATCAGTGGAGTTCTGATAAGCTAATGGAACACTGGCAGTTTATAATTCAGTAATAGGCTCAAGATTTTTATTTCCCTTTGGTTGTCTTCTGAATATGAACGTCAAGATGCTTCCCATCATGCTAAAAGCATCTCTGTTCAACCTGTGTATCCAGCCCTCTGGACTGAGGAGAGAATGTTCTGTGCCTTTTAACCCAAACCTACAGCTTTTACTCGGTCCCAAGGGCATGAGTCTACTCCTGTTTTCTAACAGACCCCCGTTAACTATATTTCTAAAATATGGATTTTAATACAATGGTAAATACTATTGTACAGCCTTTTATAAACTAAAGTTTACATAAACTTCAGTGAATCAAAAGTCTTAAGACTTGGACCCACCTGTAACAGATAAAATGGACTCCAGATAAGCAAATCTGCCTGTTCTGATCCAATCCAGTAGGTGGCCCCATATGTAAATTATATAAACTAACATATATCATACAAGTTAGAAATTTTATATATTGTAACATACATAATAACTATATGCATGTTCACACATGTGTATGTATATATAAATTATCCATATTAAATATAATTTATACAAGTTAAATATAAATTATATACATTGAGTATAATTTATATGCATTGAATATGATTTATATACATTAATATATATTGTATGCAGTAAATATAAATCATATGCATTAAATGTTAATTATATATTTTAAGTGAAAATAATATACATTAAATGTTAATTGTTTATGTTGAAATGTGAATTAAATATGAGTTAAATTACAAAATGTAAGTTATAATCTATATAAAATACATAATTTTGCATTCCTCAAGGACAGAGAATTATGGAATGAACCTATGGAGCTCTAAAAAATCAGTTACAAAAAAAATTTAAAAAGGGAGTTGCATACTCCTTCACCAAAAAAAAAAAATTATTTTGATTTTTTTTAAATCTTGGATGCCATGAGATTCTCTGCTGCTGTGAGTGCATTGTCCCCTACAACTAGGCATACTTATGCCCAGGTGAAATGGAAGGATCCACTTGCTGGCATATGGCATGATCCCACTTAGATATTAATATGGGGAAGAGGGCATGTTTGTGTTTTTTCGTGGGATGCTGAAGGAGTGTGGTGGCTGCTAGAGCGATTGGTGAGACATGCTGAAGCTGGGACAAAGAATGATGCTGACCATGAGTTTGCTGAAAGCCCTGATAATGGTGATGGGGAAGCTGTACTGGACATATGTTCCTGACTCACCTTTGCTATATCATCTGAGTACTTATGACCTCTAATTATGCTCAATTGTTAGGATCTCCTTGGTCTGAAAGTAAAAAGTATTCCAAGTTGGTGAATTACACTTCTATGGGCCAGGGCCTGCCTATTTCTTTTACTAGAAATACTACCGATGCTGGATGTGTTTCTGTGGACCCTGAGACTTGGAAGAAGAATATCTCTAAGACTGTAGTGCAAAGCATTAAAATGGGAACACCTATATTCCAGACTGGACAAGCTGCCTTGCCTCAGGCTTTTAGACCTTGCAGAATAGAAAACATGAAGACTGGAACCTGCCTTCAAAAAAAAAAAAAATCAATCAAATGGAGAAGTTGTTATAATGACCCTTCTCTTTCCTTTAATGTGACCAGCTATCTATCCCAACTCAATCATGGACTGTTCTGGAAAGCAATACACTATTGGACAAGCAAATGTCAGTGGGCATTTGGGAGGCAGGTTGTAGACATTTTCAGAGACATGTTTGGAGATTGGCAGCTGTCTTGTATGATGTCTTGTATGTTTGCTGTAGATAAAAATGGAACAGGTTGGGGCTGGAGAGATGACTTAGTGGTTAAGAGCACTGACTGCTCTTCCAGAGGTCCTGAGCAATCACATGGTGGCTCACAACCATCTGTAATGGGATCCAATGCCTCCTTCTGGTGTGTCTGATGACAGCTATAGTGTACTCAGGTAAATAAATAAGCCTTTTTAAAAAATCAAATACTTAAAAGAAAAAAGAAAACTCGCAGCAACAAAGAAAATTATCTAACAAAGACCTAGAGTATTATTAGGGAAAAGAGGTTCTCTAGTTAGACATATATGACTTTATATAATGAGTTTAAGATAATAAAAAAACTGTGTTCTCAAAGAGTACTGTTTCATTGATATTCAGATGAAAGCTTGAGGTTTCTATGCATAAAGAGAATTCAAGAGTGTCAAGCAGATGGTTAGCACCCCTCATTAGGAGTAGGACCTTATTCATAAAATACAGTTATTCACTTCATTTGACAAAAAAAAAAATCAAACATGGAGAATTGAAACATATTTCCAAATAGACTTTTTTTTAAAAAAGGAACAAGTTTTGTGATTAAGGTAAATATAAGATCCTGTGTTTCCCCACCTAATCTTTTATTAGTTGGGAATGTTACCTTCGATGTAGGATCTGATAATGAGTACAATGTTTTTTTTTTTAATTGCCTTCTGTCTAATTGTGTTTCTGCACTGTATGATGGTCACTCTGTAATGATAGTACACCAACCAGCTTTTACTATGATTCCTGTACATTTCTTTGCACTGTGGCATTCTGAAAAAGGCCTACAAATATTGGAAGAATTAGATCATGCTCTGGCAAAGAGCAAACTATGGTTGGGTTGATCATTGCTGGTATAGTTGCTCTCATAAGTCTTATAGCCAGTGCTACTACTTCTGAATTAGCTTTACCACAAGAGATACAAACAGCAGTTAACCATCTTGCAGAAAATGTAACCAGTGCCCTAAGCATACAAGAGGATTTAGGCTAGAACAAAAGATGAACACATTATATGACATAGCACAGATTATAGGAGATGATGTACAAGGAATGAAAGTCAGAAGCCATTTGGAATGTCATGCTCAATATCTATAGATTTGTATAACTCCAAAAATGTATAATGAAGTCAGCATAGTTGGAGCATAGTAAAAAGGCATCTCCAAGGAATACTTCTTTAGATTCATTAGCCATGCATAATGAGGTTGTAAGTTTAAGAAATGTAAAACCTTTGTCTTTTGATGATGCTAGCATTGCAGATGATATTCTTTAAAAGATATAGGCTGGTTTTTCTTCATGATCCTTGCTTACATTTCTCTTATTGGAAGTAGCAGGATATGGCCTTATGATCCTTTTTATGGCATGTCTATTATCTGTTCTTTTGAGAAAAATAAACAGATATTTTATACATGTCAAAGCAGAGTTTCATAAATTCAAGCTCCAACATCTTTCCTAGCAGAAGTTGGTAGTCAATTATGGGTCAGATCATCTTGAGAACATTCGCAACCTAAGACAGACCACAAATACAAGATTATTCATGTGTCAATGATGGGTAAGAGCTATATTTTTGGATGGCAACATAAGACAGGCCCAACTTTATGCTCTGGGACTGAGAAAGTGTCTCTTATAGATTTAACAAAAAAAAAAGAAAAAGAAAAAAGAAAATAAAAAGGACAAGTAAGATTCTCTCAGAGGTGGATCAACCTAAGACAGGGCATGAATGCTGAGATTCATGTACCAATGATGGGTAAGGTCCATACTTCTTGAGGGGATGCCTAAGACAGGCACAGTCTTTCTATGCCAATAGCTGAGACAACTTTGGCTTCTATAGATAGAAAGGGGGAGGGGACATGTGGAGAGAACTTCCATAGTTAACTTTGGCTGACTGACTTCTTGCTTGTCATTAATCATGAATGAATTTGCAGACATCTTTCTTTAATTAAGATATACGGTATACCCTGCTAAGTTCCTCCATTTATGTATACATACTTGAGAGACTGGCCTAGCCTGAAGGAAATGCTCTTAGTCAAACATAGATGCTGTGTAGTATAAACTCACCACATAAGCATTTGTGGTCATTGTTTAGCTTCCTGGAATTGGTTATGCTTTGTGTTGCTTGCCATTAAAAGTCACTGAGAAATACACTCACTCACTGGCATGGTTTTCACCAGCAGCCCTTCCATACCTGTCTCTTGCATCTCCTCTCTATCTTTCCTAGAATCAACCTCCCTCCCCAGTCATGGTTTCCCACATTGACACTGACTGGCTGACTCCTACAAACAAGTGGTCTCAACCCCTGAGCTGCCTCTTCAACCCTCTCCTGTCCTCTTTGCTTAATGTTGATTTTTTTAACTCTTGAGTTAATCTACCATATTGTTTTCTATTGTGCTTTTGTTTTTGATTTGTCTTATTTATTTCTGTCCTACTTCTGTCCTAATTCTCCATCCCATTGGAATGGAAATCCAAGTCTGGAGGCATCGAGGCTGCCTTTCAGCTTGTGTTGCTAAGAGGCTAACTATATTGATGCCTCCTAGTTACTTAGTGAACTATCTGAAGAGAATATGTGTGTGGATGAGGCAGTTGAATTATGTTAGAACCACAAAGAGACGTTTATAAAAAAAAAATGTATAATGAGGACTGAAGAGATGGCTCAGTAGTTAAGAGTGCACACTACCCTTACAGAGGACCTAAATTCAGTTCCCAGTATCCACATGAGAGCTCATAACTGCCTGTACCTTCAATTACAGGGCACTTGATGTTTTATTGCCTCCATGGACAAACAGACACACACACACACACACACACACACACACACACACACATATACACATACATAAAAATTAATTAAATCTTAACAAAAGTGAAGGTGGTAGTTAATATGCATTATCCCAGGCTGTCAAAAGCTAGATCTGCTCTCAGAAAAAGAAACAGAAGATAGATAGATAGATAGATAGATAGATAGATAGATAGATAGATAGATAGATAGATAATGCTAAAGACAGAACTGATCAAAACTTATGAGTCTCAAACAAACACAAAGAGGAAACTAAATGCTTAAGTTTTTGTCATTGCTAAGCAAAGAAAGGGCCCAAGCCCTTGATGCAGAATGTAGAAAGTCAGCCGCAAGGGTTAGCAGAGCGGTGAGGTGGACAGGTTTAAAGAGGCTGTCATTCTTGCTGGAGATGGAGTCAGATGTTAATCCAAGTACTAGCTCTTTGAAAACCAAACACAGAGAGAAATTCCTGGCATGTCTACTGAAAAGAAAAAGACAAAAATAGCATCACAATTATCTTTTTTTTTTACCAAAAAAGAGAATGTGGCTAAGTTCAAGTTACCAAGGAAAGCTCACAGCTTCTTCAGGGTAACATTTGCCAAGGATCTCCCACCGCACATACCTGCTTTCCTGATTTCATTTGGTTCTATGCAGAGGGCAATGGCATTGCAGATGAACCACCCAGGAGGAAGTCAGCTGGCCCAGGTGTTAGGGTACAGGGTATCTATTGTGGTTACAGCACACCTGTACCCCTAGATTCAAGGCTCTCACTTCTGACCCAGTGCAATGACGACAGTGAGAGTCCTTGCTAGTAATAAAGACCCTTATGTGTTTGCATTAGAATTGGCTCCTCAATGGTCTTTGGGGGTCCCTGTGACCTGGACATAACATCTTGGTGCATTGGCTGAGAACCCTAAGACCCCCAGTACTCCCAACCAAAGGGACAGGAGGCTGGCTATTTGTGTGTGTGTGTGTGTGTGTGTGTGTGTGTGTGTGTGTGTGTGTGTGTGTGTGTGTTGGCTGTCTGGTTTTTCTGGATTATTCATGGCAGGAAACAACTAAAGCAGACATGGAACCCCCGCTACATTGGACATTCTGGAGGATTGTAGCCAAAGAGGCTTGGAAGTCATTCCGAAGCTCAGCATAAAGGACTAAGTACCCCTGGGGTATGGAGTGCCCCTGGTGTTAATTTCTGGGAAGGATGGAGTAGGCATGGAACCCGCTAGCAGATGTGGAACCCTTCACCACCTTGGTCCTGTCTTCATTTTCTCCTCCTTAAAAGAGAAGGAATCTGCTGGCTAGCCTTTACCACCCCCTTGTGGCTGTCTGATTTGTGTGTGGCACTTTACTATTCTGTAACTGAGACAATCAACTCGGTCTTGGGGCATTTTAAGGAGATCAAGGTCCACAGACACAATTTGTCAGTGAAGGTTAGAAAAGGGAAGATGGAGACCTTTTATAAATCTGAATGGCCTACTTATGCTGCAGTATGACCTCCTGAAGGTATCTTCCAACTAGATATGATTCAGAAAGTTCACAGAAAGGTCTTTTCACACTGGATGGGGTACCCTGATCAAGTGGTCTGGGAGGACTTAGTTACTAACCCTTCACCTTAGATTAAATCCTTCTTACCAACACAACCTAGACTCAGTGATTGGCCATAACAGAATGCTCTCAGCAACAGCAGCCAGGGCAGAACCAGGCTGCAAATTAAATCTTCAGACCCTCCCTACCCTGTTTTACAGGATAGAATGAACAAAGACCTCACTTTCCCCTCCCTATCAACCCACTTCCTAGCCCTTACAGGACCCTTTCGTTGAAGAAGGAGCTTCACTGGAATCCCTGGACCCTGCCATAAAGCCTCCCCATCACAGAGGAGCCAGGACCCACCCAGGGAATGCAGAGTAAAAAGAGGGCACCCCAGAAGAATGAACAGTTAGGCCTGACTCTACAGCCTCCCCACTAAGAGCTGCCTGGCCCAGGACCAAGGCAACCAGCTTCATCACTATTGGTTTGTTTGTTTGTTTGTTTATTGTTTTTGTTTTTGTTTTGCTACTAGTGACTTATATAATCGGAAATCTCAGAATGCCCCCTTTTCAGAGAACCTCTGTGCCTTAATAACCCTGCTAGAAACTCCTTTTTACCCATCAACCCACTTGAGATGACTGTCAGCAACTATTATAGGTCCTCTTTACAACAGAAGAGAGTGAGAGAGAATTCAGACAGAGGCCAGGAAATTGGTTCCTGGAGTCACTGGGGTCCCTACCACTGAACAGATTTAAGTCAATGAGGAGTTCCCTACCACTTGCCCTGATTGGGATTATAATACTGCTGAAGGTAAGGGGAGACTCCTTGGTTACCACCTGTGGTGGTTTGAATATGCTTGGCTCAGGGAGTGGCATTATTTGGAGGTGTGCCCTTGTTGGAGTAGGTATAGCCTTGTTGGAGGACGTGTCACTGGGGAGCATGGGCTTTAAGACCCTCATCCTAGCTGGAAGCCAGTCTTCTCCTGTTTGCCTTCAGAACAAGATGTAGAACTCACAGCTCCTCCTACACCATTCCTGCCTGGATGCTGCCATGTTCCTGACTTGATGATAAAATGGACTGAACCTCTGAACCTGTAAGCCAGCCCCAATTAAATTCTGTCCTTATAAGAATTGTTTTGGTCATGGTGTCTGTTCATATCAGTAAAACCCTAACTAAGATACCACCAGACTCAATTGAGCTGTCACATGGTTGCAGCTTGCAAGCCAACCAATATAGCCAAGGTATATAATATTAGACATGGACTGGAAGAGAACACAGCTGCCTTCCTTGAAAGAGTCATGGAAACATTTAGGTAATATACTCTTACGGATCCTGAGACTCAGGAAGCAAAGGCAGCCGGGGCCATGGCTTTTAATAACCAGTCTGCTCCATGTATGCACAGAAAACTTCAGAGAGACTTGGAGAAAAGAGTCTCCAGGATTTTTAGTGGCCATGGCAGAAAAGATTTTTTCACACTAGGGAAAGTGCTGAAGAAAAAGAGGGCTGAGAAATGGCAGAATCAGAACCTGGACAAGACCATGTTATCAGCAATGGCCGAGCCAGAGGATCGGAGAGGTTCCTTCAAACAGCTGACTAAAGATGAAGGTGAGAGAGGACCTAGAAAAGGGGATATTAGCCCCTGGCTAGGCAAAAGTCAGTGTGCCTAAAGGAGGTACAATATGTCTTCCTCATAGGAGGACTATGTCCTCATAGGAGGTAAGAGATGGCTATCCCAGGCCATGAAAGAAACAGTCCTGAGAATCCCCATACCCAAAAGTGCAAGAGAAATGAGGGAATTCCAGGAGGCGGTAGGCTTCTACAGCCTATGAATCCTTGGGTTTGACAAATTGGCCAACCCCCTCTATGAAGCCACCAAGGAACAGCCAGGATTCACATGGACTGACAGTCATCAGAAGGCCCTGGATGCACTGAAACAAACCCTCCTTTCAGTCCCTGCCTAAAGGCTGCCAGATATAACTAAGCTCTCCAACCTACTGGTAGACAAGCATAAAGGAATAGTCAAAAGGGTCCTAACCCAACATCTGGGCGCATTGTGCCACCTGGTAGCTTATCTGTCCAAAAGACTCAATACAATAGCTGCAGGATAGCCAGGCTGCCTCTACATGGTAGCAGCAGTTGGTTCTCCTGGTGAAGAAATGCAATAAGCTGACTTTGAGACAGAGTCTGGTAGACCACTGGCATAGTAATGCCCACATGACACATTATCAGACTCTATTGCTGAACCCTACCGGAATTTCCTTCCAGATCCCCACTGCCTGCTACTCTGCTGTCCGATCCAGACTTGGAGACACCACTTCACGACTATGCAGAAAACCTAACACAAATGCACATAACTTGAGTGAGCTTACCAGCACGCCTCTCCTAGATGAGTAGCAACCGCTCATGCTCATGGGGCAATTTACAGAGAAAGGGAACTGTTGACTGCAGAAGGAAAGGTTATTAAAGATAAAGATGAAATCTTGGCCCTGTTAATGGCTCTTTGGCTCCCTAAAAGACTAGCCATTACCCACTGCCTAGCGCAGAAAGGAGATGATCCAGTCAACAGAGGCACTAACCTACAAGATCAGCT
Source organism: Mus minutoides (assembly GCA_902729485.2). Classification (NCBI taxonomy): domain Eukaryota; kingdom Metazoa; phylum Chordata; class Mammalia; order Rodentia; family Muridae; genus Mus; species Mus minutoides. The sequence goes on from LR749618.1 coordinate 893,111, forward strand.
AACCCTGAAAGCAGAACCTGTGTTAACCATCACATTTCCAGACCCGTGGATCCCCAATTATGAGCTGGTCCCAAAAATATAGCAGAAGACCTCCAATGGATCAAGAAATTACCCATGACTTAGGTCCTGGAGGGATGGTGGCCATCAGCAGAAAGAAACCTAATCCTGCCTGCTGATCTAGAGGACTGAGTCCTAACCAAGACACACTGATCCACCCAGAGAATGCAGGATCTGACTCATCATGTAGAGCTTAAGAGACAGGATTTGTGTTCCAAATAAAACTGTGGCCAGCTGCAAAGCCTGCCAGCTCACCAACACAACTAAGAACATCACATCTCGAGAGACGTGGCTGGGAGGCACCAATCCAGTCGCTTTTTTGGGAAGTTGACTTCACTGAATTTAAGCCTTGAAAATAGGGGAACAGGTACAGGTGCCTTCTTGTGTTTGTAGACACCTTTTTCCCATTGGACTGAAGTGTTTCCTACCAAACACAAGACCGCTCAGAAGGTGGCAAAGAAGTGACTCGAAGGCATCCTATCAAAGTATGGCTTCCCACAGGTGATAGGGTCAGATAATGGACTAGCTTTTGTGTCCAAAGGAAGTCAGAGTTTGGCCATAGCCTAGGGGATTGATTGGAAATTGCATTGTGTGTATAGACCTCAGAGTTCAGGGCAAGGAGAAAGAATAAAGGGCACTCTAAAATTTAAAGACCCTAACTAAATTAGCCTTGGAGACTGGTGGTAACTGTGTGGCTTTCCTCCCCTTTGCCCTCTATAGGGTACAGAATTTACCCTATCAAATGGTACTTATCCCCTTTGAAATCATATTTGATATGACACCCCCCATCACCCCTAACTTGCAGGTGGAAGTCATTGCAGAATTTGAGGACTGGAGCCTTCTGGAGAACCTAAAAGCCATCCAACTCTCACAAGCAGGTCAGGCCTAAACTGCATGCTCTGTATAAAATAGGTCCCCCACCTGAACCACACTGCTACCTACATGGTGATTTTGTCTACATGAGGAGATATCTCCAAGGGACCTTGGAACCACGATGGAAGGGCCCATATGCTGTACTTATAACCATGCCTACTGAGTTGAAGTTAGATGGGATTGTAGCTTGGATCCATTATACCCACACTCGTGCAGCAGACCTACTCGTGGGACAAGAAGACCCCCGACAACTGGCTCGATCCAGACACCAGTAACCGGGACGACTGAAACTGACCTGGACTTTGAAAATGCTGGTTCTAGAAGCTATGAGCTCCCTCTTATTTCCTGACCCCTTCAACCCACATCAACCCCTCAACTTAACCTGGCTCTTAATCAATACCACCACTGGGAACATTGTGAACAGCTCCTTCAATGAAACTCCAAGAAGCACCCGGTGGCCAACCCTACAATTTGACCTGTGCCACCTGGCTGCCAGGAGTTAGGATATAGGTGACTGGGAACTGGATACTAATGGGGTGACTGGAATGCAGGGAAGGAAAAAGGGGTTGCATTCCCCACTCCCCAAGTGCTGGAGGATGACCAGGCTGCAGTCATGTCATCTGACATGCAGTATTGAGGAACACTGAGTTTTACACGTGCCCCAGAGAAAGTAGGGTAAGAGCGCTCTTAAACAAACGTGGGGGTGCTGATCAGGTTTTCTGTGCAGCTTGGGACTGTGCTTCTCACGGAAGCCCCCAGTTAATGATGATTTGATAACTGTCACCAGAGATCCCCAGCAGCGGCTAGCTTCAAACCTGCTGTATGGGAGATGCTCTGGCTTCCTTTCTAATCCTATACAAATGACCTTTACAGAAAAGAGAAAGAAATTGCAAGGTTGGGAAGGAGGGTAAAGCTGGGGGTTATGGCTGTATCAGACAGGGCATCACCAAGGACTGGTGTTCACTTTGAAAGCAAGGACAGAGCCTATCCCTGGGAGGCCTCACCAACCTGTAGGACCTAACCAGATACTAGCCCCACCCAAACTAGCTACATCTCATCCCCACACAAGATCTATAAGAACTGTACCTAAAGACCTCCCGATACTAACCTCTCAGGTCATAATAGCAGATTCAGAGTCCCAAAGATCCCCTCTAGGTCTTAATGAACCACACTTTCCAGGTGATTAACCCTGCCCAGACATTACTAATTCTTGTTACAACTACAATCCCCCATATTATGAGGGGATAGCTCTGATGGTGTAGTTCTGTGGATCCCAAGCCCTCGGGTGGCAAGTAGAGTGAGCACATTTGACTCTACAGTCAGTGATGGGACAGGGCTTATGTATAGGACATGCCCCTCCCTCTCACCAACACCTGTGTAAAGCAACCCAAACCCTCATGCCTAAGCTGGGATCCAAATAGATAATACCCCCCTAACTTGGATGGTGGGCCTGCCTGACTAGCCTGGCCCCATGCATACACGGGCAGGTTATCAATCACACCAAAGTACTGTTCCCAATATTCCCAATGGTGATATTGACTATGAGCCAGATTGTGTGCTGGTGCAGCTAGTACTATCACCTATCATGCTGATGAGAAGATGACAGAAGTACTATTTGATAAGGGCAACGGGCTTATCAGGCATAAAAGGGAACCCCTCGCAATTACTTTGGCTCTCATGCTGGGTCTGGGTCTGGCGGGAGCAAGGACTGGCACATCTGCACTAGCCCTACAGAGTTATAGCAATGTCAACTTAAAAACATCCATAGATGAGGACATTAAAGAACTGGAAAGAGGAATAGCCCACTTAGAAAGATCAGTGAACTCCCTGGCAGAAGTTTGGGTACAGAATAGAGGAGGGTTAGACTTGCTATTCTTACAGCAGGTGGGCTACATGCTGCCCTGAAAGAGGAATGATGTTTGTATACGGATCATTCCAGGGTGATCAGGAACTCACTGGCTAGAGTAAGAGAAAAGTTAGATAAACAATAGAGAGATATACTGCCCAAGGATGGTTCAAATCATCGTTCAATAGCTCCCCCTGGTTGACTACCCTGATTTCTACCCTGTTCATCCCCTACTCACTCAACTGTTGCTATTAACGTTTGGTTCCTGCATATTAAACAGAGCTATGTGGTTTATAAAAGAAAGAGTAGGGGCAATACAGCTCATGGTACTTAGATACGAATTCATAGAACTAACACCTGAAGGACAGGAGAAAGAGGTTGAATATATCCCCCTGGCCCCATTAAGAGCCCCATGATTGGGCTTCCTAAGTAGCTAAAAGAAAGAGGGAATCATGAAGCCCAACCAACTCCATTTTTTTTAGAAGAAGCTCCATTTTGTATCAAGAGGCTAAACTCCAGCTCCAGGAAGAAAACTACAACACCCACTTGAGCAAACATCCTATGGCAACACCGCCCCTCACGTTAGCAACAGCCTGTCAGGCTACAACAGCAGGCTCAAGGTACATATTGATAACCTAAGACATCCTGCAGAAAATAGAAAAGCTAGCCATCCTGTTTGTCAGGTGGTTTTGCCCTTGTGTTTGGTTCCTACAGATTAAGCCAGAAATGCAGTTTTTAAAATATTAACTTGTTGACCTGTATGGAAATTCCTTAAGCTTGCTGTAACCTCAATAAATATCCTGCACGTCTAGATTCGAGGCTCTCATTTCTGACCTGCTGTGATGGAGATGGTGAGAGTCCTTGATCGTGAGCTCATAACAAAGACCCTTATGTGTTTGCATCAGAATCGGTTCCTCCGTGGTCTTTGGGGTCCCTGCAACTTTGGGCATAACAATATCTCTCCCACCAAATTAAATAAACATATTTTTCAATAAGTGAGAATTTATGACCAATTACAAATATATGGGTTTTTTCATCATATTACAAACAATGAGGGAGAAAGTACATAAAATAGAAAGTATTCAACTACACTAGCAAAATGTTTATTAAAAACTATTTGAAGAACCATAAAGCTTTATTGAGGATATACATGCAGACTTGAATAACTAGGAGGAAAAAAGAAAGGCAAATTGTTTCTAAATAAAATTATTCCATGTGCCAAGATTTCAGTTTCTCCCATCTTGATTTATTTTATCCAATTTCAGCAAACTATGGAAAATAATTTCCAAAGTTTTTTTTAATCCTTCTGAAAGAAAAACTTCATGAGTTAGCTATAATAAATTTAAGCCAGAGAGAAATCGTTTTAGAATATTCTATTTTTGTTTAAAACATAAAAGTGGTACCTACAAAAATAGCACTAGAGTGAGGATTGGAAATATTGATTGATGGAACATAGAGGCAATCTAAGAACAGGACTATGGGACAGAAACACCATGTATCGAAGACATGGCAGACAGTTCGGTGTGAGGAGAAGCAACTATCAAACTGTAGTTTGAAAGCTAGTGAGGTGGTGCCATGGAAGAATGCTTGCAGTAAAAGCCAGAGAGCCTGAGCTTAAACCTGAGAACCTCTGTAGAAGCCGGGATGGGATCTCAGGGCTGTAATCCCAGCACTGGGTCTCGGGTCTCAGGGGTGGACACAAGCAGATCCCAGAAGCTCCCTATCCTGTCAGCCTAACTGGAGCATTGAACTTCGGGTTCAGTGAGAGACCCTGTCTCTAAACAATAAGGGGAGGAATAGAGGACGGCACCCAGCATCCTCCTCTGACCTTCACTTGGGAATGAATGGCATATCTACACACACACACACACACACACACACACACACACACACACACACGAAAGGAAGAGTATAAGAACAAGTAGTCACAGTGCTATCACACACCTTTAATCCCAGCACTTAGGAGGCAAAAGCAGGCAACATGGCCAGCCTGGTCTACAGAGTGAGTTCCAGGACAGCCAGGGCTATACAGAGAAACCCTGTCTCAGAAAACCATAAATAGATAGATAGATAGATAGATAGATAGATAGATAGATAGATAGATAGATAGATAGATAGATAGATAGACAGATAGATAAAATTAATAATAATAAAAAACCTGGAGGTTTGATCAAAAGGATTCCGTGAGTGTAAAATTGACAGAGGGGGGGTTTTAAGAAAATATAAATAAATGCCAGTACAAGTTCAGCCCACACAACAGAAGCGGGACAAGTTGGTAACTGAGTAAACAAACGCTTGGAACAACAGGTAGCCTTAATCGTCAACTTGACAAACTAAAGTCCCTGGAAGATGGGCGCCCTATGGGAGATTATCTTAATTTCGCGAGGCAAGAAGACACGCCCACAGGGGGTGGGGCCATTCTCTGACTGAAATCTGAGATTGTAAGCATGGAGGAAGTGTGCTGAGCAGTGGCACGCGAGCATTCCTTCCTTCCTCTCTGCTTTGGACTCGGACTACTAACATGACTATGGAACTCAAGCTCCAGCCTGCCAGACTTCCCTGCAGTGATAGGCCGCGGTCTGGAGGTGCGAGCTAAAACTGACCCTAGCTTCCTTAAACTGCTTTGATGGGGTATTTTATCACAGCAACGCGGAAGGGATCTAACACAAATGGTAAATAAAACAGTGGTTGTTGTGGAAGACGGTAGGGGTCGGCCAGAGCCAGGAACCATCCCCCTTTAACTAACTTTATGTACCTCCTATGGAAGAAACAAACTACTTACTCCTCCCTGATCTTCTCCTCCTCCTCCTCCTTCCCCCCCTTCTACTTCTACTTCTTCGTCGTCCCCATTTCATCCCCTCCTTCTCTTCCTCCTCTTCCTCCTCCTTTTTTCTTTTGAGGATAATTTGATTCTTCTACAAATATTGCTGCCTTTGTTTGACTTTGGATTTGGACAAACCTAGAGTCAAAAGTGTCCCCTAACTTATACTTTACAAGTTGTCCCATATAAGACAAGACACCCCCAGCCTTCATCTCTTCTTGGTAAAATGGGGCTGGTAAAACCCTTCTAGTGGGCTTTAAGGCTTAAACTTGATCAAGGATTCAATAAGTAGACAAGTGGCTGACAAGGAGCTGGACACTTGGTTACTGATGCCTGTCCTTTAAATGTTCCTGCTTCTCTCAATGTCCCCTACAATAAAATCCAGTCGCCTTCTGGAGTATAGAGAGGGGAAAGTCACAGGAAAAGCCTTCAACATCTGGAGTGGGTTTAGAGTACTTTAGATGTAAAACACTATCAGCATAGCCAAGAGTGTCCTAAAGCTGTTGGCAGCTGCTGCCCTAGTGGACCAAGGCAATTGTTCTTTCCACACAGTTTGAAAGGACCAGACCTCCTTCCTTGTGACAGTTATGAGACCTCCCTTTTCACAATGAAGCTCAGTGAGGGTCACTCCCCTCCCCACCTGGGAGACAGCAAATTCTGAGTCCTTTTTTTTTAAATCTCTTTTAATGAGTTCTGTTTTATGATCAATCACAAATAGGTTATTCATGGGAGAGGAGGTGCCTCTCTGGGGAAAATACATTAGCAGAAGATTGAATTTAAAGCATCAGAAACTATGTGACAAGATTAAAATAATACTATGCTAAACTACAAATGACTTATTAATGCTGTGGGGCATGTATGGGGTGTGGCCTCATTTACCCAATAAAATTTATGGATGGATGAAGACATTAACAATGAATAATTTCAGTCTGTGGTATCCATGGATACATAGCTCAATTGGAAACCATTTCTTGGGAGTTCATAGGCAGGCATTAATAACCATTGAGTCTTGGCCACAGAGCCTTTGACAGGTTAGCTTAACAGAGCTCTGCGCGTTGCTGGAGAGACTTTTGTGAACTCGAGGCTACAAGTAAACCTGCACTTAATGAATGTCTATTAACGTCTCGAGGAGAAGATGAGGAGTGGTTAGCTGAGAGTTAATGAATTGTCTGTTTAATTGGGTTCACGAGGCAAATGAGCATGTAGAGGTGAAACAGGACATGCAAAGGCTTCCTGGCTCGAGTGCACTGTGAACCGCCAAAGCATGAGCATGCAATATTTCCCAAGCTTGTCAGATGAATGGAGCCTTTCTTCTCGGAGAATTTTAATGAAAATCACATTGAGAAATGTGGGGAATGGAGATAAAACATAAAGAAAATGTAAACAAGTCAGATAAATATGGTGCATGCATACAAATGTGTGTGTGTGTGTGTGTGTGTGTGTGTTTGTGTGTGTGTGTGTGTGTTTCTCTCAACAGGATACTTTTATCCCATAAATTACAGCAGCAGGAGAATAGCTTCCTAAGCAGGCTGCACCACCCTGCATTTGCATGACCTCAGTTTGCCAGCCATTACCATCAAAGGAAGCAATCCGATAGCTCTTTGGCATTGGCTCTTGCAAAGCTATAAACATCCCAAGACCCCTCGTCACCATGGCAACCTTATCCCTAATTACCAACTGTAACAGCTATGGTTGCAGTCGCCTCTTTTGTGCAAATCTGTCCTGGAGAATTCTGGGCGGTTCCCGTAGTAAAAACAGTACGATCACCACCTGCTGGTCATATTCCTGTACTGTGCTAGCTCCCTGTGAATTCTGGGGTCCAAAACCAAAGCCAAGAAAAAGCAAGATGAACAATCACCATTTCCAGAAAAGGGGTTCAGGGAGTGTGGGAGATTTGGGGGTTTTAGGGGTCAGGAGGGAAAGTTACTATGTGCAATTTTTATGAAAATAAACTTCCATTCTTATCTTAATAAAATAAGAAACAGTCCTAGAAACAGTGACAAACCTTCAAAGCATGGTAGAAAGCTGGAATGGAAACATAAAAATTTGAATGTGAAAACACATGTGTTTGATATTAAGAAATTAATTGGAGTCTGTGTGGACTCCTAGCAGAGACCTGCTTTAAGTGCATTAAATACTGTCAACTCACTTTAAGATGGCAGTGTAGAAGCTGGGCGTGAGACCCTTACCTGCAACCCCTACATTTGAGAGGCTGAGACAGGAGAAAGTGGCATTGGAAGCCAGCCTGGATACACAGTGAGCTGCAGATAAGTGAGCTGTGAGATGTAGCAAGACCCTACTGCATAAACTTAAATGGCAAAATGTGACTAGAAAACTGCTAAGTGTGATTATCAGATATGAAGATACACCAGACTGTCATAGACCAGCTTAGGGAAATTAAAAATCAGAGCGCTGGGGTGGTGGGGAGGAGTGCCCATAAATTCCCCTGGATGCTTATTCGCTTAGGATAAAGTTCTATCATCTATCAAAAAATGATACTATTAACATATGTTCTCTTTATTTTGTTATTATTCTTTCTTCTGTTTCCTCTGTAGTAAAAGCATTTCTGAATTTGTATTACATCTTGGTTAAATTGTTTTTTCTGTGTTTGATTCCTATGCATGTCAGAATTCTGATGTGCAGCATTCTCTAACATCAGAATTTCTGTTTCTTTCTTCCTCCTCTCGGCCCACATTGTGTCCTCGTTCTTGTCACCCTTATCTTTGATTCGCTTCATGGCTTCTAGAATTTCCACAGCAGAATCTATTGACATTAGTTTTCTTTTCTTTTTTATATGAAAATTACCATTTCTCTCAGCAGTAGCACGCCTGCCTGTGCAACACTCGCATGCCTGCCAGTGCAACTGAGTGTAAGGAGAACCTCTATTTGGTGCTTTGATCTTTTTTCACGATTTTTATTGGTTTGGGGGGGGGGGTTAGAGGGACAAAGTCTCAGTCTGTCACCGTGGCTGACCTAGAACTTGTGAACCTCTGCCCCAGCCTTCTGGATGCTGAGATCACAAAGGCACATGGCTGCCTTAGGCCTCTGAGATCACACACACACACACACACACACACACACACACACACACCTACACACACAAGCACATGGGGGAGGGGGAGTCAGCAGGCCTCTGTGCAGATTTTTTCCCTTTTTCCCTTTTTAGTGCCCTTAGTATGTCTGAAGAAGGAGCTTCACTGACCATCGGCTCCAAGACCTACGGCAACAATGAGCCCGGCCACCCAGTGATGCACACAGCCTAGGTGACAGAAAGTGCAAGGGGGACCCCCACAAGAAAAAAGAACCCTAGAATAACCCCAGAGGCAAATCCTCCTGATCCATCCACTGTGTGCCACAGCGACATCTCCTCCCTCAGATCCTGTGCTGGTTTTAAAGGTTGGCGTCCCCAGAGGGCTGCCGGAGGGGGGGGGCGAGGGGAGGGGAGGGCGGGGGGGGGGCTTTCCCTTGTTTATGGTGTGTTGTTTGGTTTGTTTCATTTGTTACTATAACTCCAGGAGGTTTGACCTTTCTTAAAATGAGAGCGCTCAGGCCAGTCATTCAGTCTCAGCGAAGCTGAGCTCCAGTAGGGAAAAAGCCACAGCCCTTGAAGTTTCTCATTTGCCCTTTTCATTAGTTTAACTATATTCTGTTTCTTTGTTTGTGATTTTTGTTTTGTTTTTGTTAGTATATGAAGTGATTGGGAGCCTCAGACATAAGATGTGGATCATTTGATGTGTTAATCCTTGTCCCTGTCTCCTCCCCTGCCCCATTTCCCACCCCCTCCTCGGCACTCTCACCCCTTCTCTGACTCCCTTACTCCCTCCCCTCCTCCCCCATCTCTCCTCTCTCACCTCCTTCTCAGTCCCCTTGTCTTTCATGTCTTGTATATATTCCATTACCCTCTTTCTTCTTCCCTAGTCCTCCCTTAATATCTTTTTCCCTCTCATGGTTCCCATGCTAGTTTCATGACCCATACACATATCCTTAAGCTGAGACATACACAAAAAAAAAATGATGAGAGAAAGCATGCACTCTGTTCTCTGGGTCTGAATGCTCCTCTGCTTACGATAATAATTTAGAGCTTCATCCATTTCCAGCAAGTGTCATGGTTTTGTCTTTCTTTATGACCTAATACAATTCCACTGTGCATGAACCATATTTTTATCATCTGTGCCTCTCCTGATGGGCATCTAGGCTGGTTCTATGTCCTGGCTATTTTAAATAGGACAGTGGTGGACACAAATGAGCCTGCGTCTCTGGAAGAACTTAGAGCCCTCCTGATGCTGCTGCTTGGGACCCTAGAATCTACCAGAAAAGTCTTTTGGAACCATTTGACCTGCCTGGCCTCAGGGAGATAGAAAAGACAAGTGGAGCCACTGCCACCAAGCTCTTGGCTATGATGACTGTCCAAGACAGCATACAAATACAGCTCTCAACAGAACAAGAGCTAGTTCATTCTAGAGCCAAATATGAGTGATCACAGCCCCAGGTACAGAGATTTAGGAGACCTCAAATTCCATACTCCAATGTGGTAAAAGTTTTATGAAGTTTTAAGGTATCAGGTCTGTGAAAGTCACATATTGAGGTACTTTTCAAACACATTGGTGGAAACATTAGATGGATAAGTTAAAGCAAAGCAGGCATGTCTTTGGTGGTCTGAAGTTAGTATATTTGGAGTACTGGAGAGATGGCTCAGTGGTTAAGCACACTGATTGTTCTTCCAGAGGTCCTGAGTTCAATTCCTAGCACACACGGGACAGTTCACAACTGCCTGTAACTCCAGTTTCAGGGGATCTGACATTCTCACACAAATATGCAGGCAGGCAAAACACCAATACATATAAAGTAAAAATAAATAAATCATTCAAGAAAGTTAACCTTGCAAAGGTTTTCTACATTAGTCCCAAAGATGTTGGGTGAGACACAGAAATGGGTAAAGAATGGCTATTTGGGAGGCTAGAGATAATCCTAAGAAAATTAAAATTACTTCCTGGACCTGGCCATTCCCACTCCTCCCCAGTCAGTAAAGTTCTCCTCAGCTAACATGACTTATAGAAGGTTCATTGGAAGGTGGGGAACTTCTGAACGTTTCTTTCACATGTGGTGGAGGGAAAAATGAAAGTGGAGCACCAGTCAACCTCACAGGAACATGGTAGGCACTTTTGTGTTCTTACTCTCCAGCAACTGGCATGAAATGCAACTTCTAAATTATGTAATTTCCCTTTGGTTTTTTAATGAAGCATAAATCTCAAATTACATGTAACACTTTTAGAAACTCAAACAAGTAAGCCATTTATTATCCACTGCTGCTAGCCTGTAGAGAAGACACATGCAAATGATATGATACTCTACTTAAGTGACCACAAAAATTCCACCAGAGAACTCTTAAACCTGATAAACAACTTCAGCAAAGTAGAGGAATATAAAATTAACTCAAACAAATTAGTGGCTTTCCTCTACTCAAAGGATAGGGGAAATAACACCCTTCACAATAGTCACAAATAATATAAGATACCTTGGTGTGACTCTAAGCAATGTGAAAGATCTGTATGACAAGAACTTCAAGTCTCTGAAGAAAGAAAGCAAAGAAGATCTCAGAAGATGGAAAGATCTCCCATGTTCATGGATTGGCAGGATTAATATAGTAAAAATGGCTATCTTGGCAAAAGCAATCTACAGGTTCATGCAATCCCCATCAAAATTCCAACTCAATTCTTCACAGAGTTAGAAAGGGCAATTTGCAAATTCATCTGGAATAACAAAAAACCTAGGATAGCAAAAACTATTCTCAACAATAAAAGAACTTCTGGTGGAATCACCATCCCTGACCTCAGGCTGTACTACAGAACAATTGTGATAAAAACTGCATGGTATTTGTATAGTGAAATGTGACACGCCTCCCTCAACCAGCAAGAAAGTCACGCCACCACCAGGATCTTCTCAGTCAGCTTTATTCTGGAGCACCTTGATAGTAGATTCCCAGGACCCAGGACAGCAGCAGAGCTGCTGCTTTTATACTCTCCCAGGGAAGAGGGGAGGGTGTCATAGTGGTTGCAGATTGGTGCACCAAGCCACACCCATTAGCATATTGCCCATTCATTGGTGTCACAAGCAGTGCCTCATTAGCATATTTTCCCTTCGGGAGGGGCTACTGCTTGAGGAGGGCCTGAGGAGAGAGCTGCACATGTTCACTAAGCTCTCCTCCCTGGCAGCCTGCCGGTCCTGCGCCATCTTGCAATGGGGCAGAGCCGCAGGCCTTTCCGGAGCTCAGGCAGCTTTGCCGGTCAGAGCCGGGGTGGCGCTTTCGCTGATCAGAGCGAGGCGGCGCGTCCGCCAGCGGTCAGAGCCGAGGCAGCGCCTCCTACTTCTCCCCCTTCTTTATTAATTAAACATGAATTCCTACAAATCTGGTCAGCGAACACCCCGGCCTGAGGGAGCAGCCTTTGACAAGTGACTGATAGGAAATCGGGCTACCATCAGACACGACCACCAGTCTGTCTCTGCAGAGATCTGGAGTAGGAGGAGATAGATGCCACTAGCATGTTGCTGGTGGACTTGGCTGTAACAGAGGTCAAATCCCTTGTGCAATCATGAGACATAGCACACCTGTCTCTGTGCCTTTTTATGAGGGAGAGGATAGGTCAGGATGGCACAAAACCTCCATACAATTTGACATGCTCTCGAGGAATCTATCCTGTATGGAACATCCCCTGCACTGTATTGTGACACTCTGTCAGCAAAATTGAGTTTCCTTACTCCGTCATCCTTTGAGGTGGTATAGTGGGAGTTATTAGGTCTGTCCCTAAACCGGGGAAGTATCGGCAAACCAGTCTGCTAGGAAATCATTACAAATTTTTAAGAGAGACCAACCAGAACTCAGGCGAAATGCCCTCATCTATGGCCATCAGGGCTTGAATAATGACAGCTTTCTGTCGGGCCTGAGTGCGTCTCATACAACATAATAACCAGAGGCAAAGTACAGAACCCGCAAACACCAGGACACCCCAAAGTAGCATCCTAGCCCATTCTTTAGAAAAGGAAAAGGCATTGGACAGCCAAGAGGTAAAATCTCCCAAGGTGACAGGGTCAACTCTGGTGCCATTCAGGATGGGAATCTGGATAAGGAGCTTCCAGGAAAGTCATTCTGCCTCCGCAGTCCAATTCCCTTGAAGATACTCTGACAACTCCCTGCTATAATTAAAGTTTTCAGACATATCAGCAGTTAGTGGGGTAATACATGAATTCTTAAAATGGGAAACACAGGAAAATTGAATCAACCGAAATAGTTCTTCCTTCTTCTTCTTCTTCTTCTTCTTCTTCTTCTTCTTCTTCTTCTTCTTCTTCTTCTTCTTCTTCTTCTTCTTCTTCTTTTTTACTATGTACTGGCATAGGGACTGGCCAAGTGCAGGTGACAGCCCATAATTTTAACATATTACCCATTTGTAAATTCATCAGGAGTATCAATAGATGTAGGTGTTTCTTAATTATCCTTTTTCTCTGCTGCGTCTTCCAAGGGAGGGGGCACTCTTCGTATCAGTCTCTCCGGTATCCAAATTCTTTCTTTGTCCCTAGGAAAAACACAAACCGCTCCCCTGGACTGTGAAATAACTGGGTCTGAACCTATCCATGATAACAGAGATAACAGAGATAGTAATGGAAAGGTTTTAATTCATAATTTGGCATCTTCAGGTAACATCACACCCAATTAATGTCACCTAATAATCTTTGGAAATAATTTGAATTCCTCAAACTATCCTTCCTAAACTCTACCTCTTGTGGCACTATCTGTTTTGTTCCTACTTTGGCTCCTAAATAATCTCAAAAAGCTATAGATATTAATCTTATCATCCTGTCCAGGTGAACAGCCACTCTCTTTCAGCTCTGCATCGAGCTGTCCACCTAGGTTGAGGAGGTTCTGCTTTACTTGTGGGATGCCCATATTTGGAATAAGCCACAGGACTCCATCCTGATACCAAAGAAACCATCTTATGCATCCCACATGGGCTCTTTTTATAGGAGAACAAAAGCTATCCTTCAAAAATACATTAAACAAAACATTCCTTTTCCATGACTGTGGATGGCAATTGCAAACATTTACTGGTTCCAGAAATCCTAAGAAAAACCATAGCATCCACTCTAGTTTCACACCTGCTTTCAATGTGCCCTGATTCCAGGCAAAATCTAGGTCTCTGCCAAGTTTGTCCCAGCAGAGAACAGTAAGACGCCCCGATACCGCAAACCAAGGGGCCACGGTATTACACTCCTTCAAAAACCTCTCAAGGGTGGATTGTTTGATTTTTTAAATTTTTGATGCAAGCAGCTCCTGAAGAGCCAAAAAATTGGGTGCGAAGTAGAAGCGCCCATTATTACTTACTCCTTTTCTAACTGCACTCCTTTTCTTTATTGTCTCTTACCTGAGAACTTTCTCTTGTCCCATTTACCTGGGAACTTTATTGAGGTTTATCTTCTTCACTTACTCCTTTTCTAACTGCACTCCTTTTCTTTATTGTTTCTTACCCAAGAACTTTCTCTTGTCCCATTTACCTGGGAACTTTATACTTACTCTGCCTCGTCCCTTACCAGGAACCTTATTGTCTCTTATCTGAGACAGTAAGAACCTTATTGTCTCTTATCCGAGAACCTTATTATCTCTTACCTGAGACCTTTATAAAGGGCTAAAGATCTAGGTGTTAAAAAAAAATTTAACGAATCTACAGGGGCCCTTTTACTGAGGTCTATCTTCTTCTGACCTTTTCTTGCTTTGTTTTTGAGCTGATACCCTTTATCATCTAGGTGGTATTGCTCCCTCTCATTTTTAACAGCCTCCTCATCCACCTCTTCTTCTGAAGAGGAGTCGAGGTTGGAAAGCTGCAATTCCTTGAGAGAGGGGTAAATTCCCTTTTCTTGTTCCCCCTTAATTTTTAAGAGTAGGTTCTAGCCTCCCTTTCAACAATATAGGGAAGCATAACCTCTCTAAAATATTCCGGGAAGCTTACCGGTACCGCCACTCTGTAGCTGATGAGTTCTGATCCTACGAAGATAATCTTCAGTTCCTGAAGAGTTCAGATTCCACGAAGATCTTCTTCAGTTCCTGAAGAGTTCAGTTCCTACGAAGATCTTCTTCGGTTCCTGGGTTCTCGGCACCACTTGTGACGCGCCTCCCTCGACCAGCAAGAAAGTCACACCACCACCAGGATCTTCTCAGTCAGCTTTATTCTGGAGCACCTTGATAGTAGATTCCCAGGACCCAGGACAGCAGCAGAGCTGCTGCTTTTATACTCTCCCAGGGAAGGGGGGAGGGTGTCGTAGTGGTTGCAGATTGGTGCACCAAGCCACACCCATTAGCATATTGCCCATTCATTGGTGTCACAAGCAGTGCCTCATTAGCATATTTTCCCTTTGGGAGGTGCTACTGCTTGAGGAGGGCCTGAGGAGAGAGCTGCGCATGCACACTAGGCTCTCCTCCCTGGCAGCCTGCTGGTCCTGCGCCATCTTGTAATGGGGCGGTGCCACAGGCCTTCCCGGAGCCGGACAGCCTTCCCAGAGCTCGGGCGGCTTTGCCGGTCAGAGCCGGGGCGGCACATCCGCCGGCGGTCAGAGCCGAGGCGGCGCCTCCTACAGTGAAAGGCAGGTAGATCAATGGAATAGAATTGAAGACCCAGAAATGAACCTACTAATAGAAAAGGAACTAATAGAAAAGAAAGTGGGGAAGAGCCTCAAAAACATGGGCACAGGGGAAAATATCCTGAACAGAACACCAATAGCTTATACTCTAAGATCACGAATTGACAAATGGCACCTCATAAAATTGCAAAGCTTCTATAACACAAAGGACACTGTCTATAGGACAAAACACCAACCAATAGGTTGGGAAAAGATCTTTACCAACCCTACATCTGATAGAGGGCTAATATCCAATATATACAAAGAATGCAAGAAGTTAGACTCCAGAGAACCAAATAACCCAATTAAAAATGGAGTACAGAGCTAAACAAATAACTCTCAACTGAGGAATATGGAATGGTTGAGAAGTACCTAAAAAAATGTTCAATCCTTAATCATCAGGGAAATACAAATCAAAACAACCCTAAGATTCCACCTCACACAAGTCAGAATGGCTAAGATCAAAACTCAGGTGACAGCAGACGCTGGCAAGGATGTGGAAAAAGAGGAACACTCCTTCATTGCTGATGGGATTGTAAGCTGGTACAACCACTCTGGAAATCAGTTTGGCGGTTCCTCATAAAATTGGACATAGTTCTACCAGAAGATCCAGTAATACCACTTCTGGGCATATACCCAGAAGATGCTCCAATTTGTAATAAGGATACATGCTCCATTATGTACATAGCAGCCTTATTTATAATAACCAGAAGCTGGAAAGAACCCAGATGTCCCTCAACAGAGGAATGGATACAGAATACATTTACACAGTGGAGTACTACTCAGCTATAAAAACAATGAATTCATGAAATTCTTAGACAAACGGATGTATCTGGAGGATATCATCCTAAATGAGGTAACCTAATCACAAAAGAACACACATGATATGGACTCACTATTCTGGGATAAGTGGATATTATCCAAGAAGCTCAGAATACCCAAGATACAATTCACAGACCTCATGAAGCTCAAGAATAAGGAAGACCAAAGTGTGGATACTTCAATCCTGCTTAGAAGGGGGACCAAAATACTCAGGGGAGGAGATACAAAGTTCAGAACAGAGACTAAAGGAAAGGCCATCTAGAGACTGCCCCACCTGGAGATCCATACCATATACAGTCACCAAACCCAGACACTTTTGTGGATGCCAACAAGTGCTTTCTGACAGGATCCTGATATAGCTGTCTCCTGAGAGGCTCTACCAGTACCTGACAAATACAGAGGTGGATGCTCTCAGCCAACCATTGGACTTAGCACAGGGTCCCCAATGGAGGAATTAGAGAAAGGACCCAAGGAGCTGAATGGGTTTGCAGCCCCATAGGAGGAACAACAATATGAACCAAGCAGTACACCCATGTGGGGCATTGGGCTATGTACAGACAGCCTGGTTTCCAGTGGAGGCTAGATCTTGAACCCTGGGAGAACCCGATGGGTGGTAATTCCCACCTACATGGGACAGCAGGTGTTTGACCATGTCTCCTGGAACCCTGGCTCCTGTCAAAGTTACCACCCCCTCAGCCCCCACAGGAGAAGTTTGGTGGGTAGTCACCTAGACAATGTCCCAAGTTTCTGACCTTCAGGCTAAACTCCTCCCAGTTACCTAGCAACAGTAAGATAACAGCCCACCATAAGAGGGGCTTCTTGGCCCCACCTCGCTCTCTAACCTCTCCTCTCACTCTCTCTCTCTCTCTTACACTCTCTTTCTTACTTTCTAGCCTTTTCTTTTTCTTTTCTTTCCCCCTTCTCTCCTCTTGGCCATGGCTGCTCTCTCTCTCTCTCTCTCTCTCTCTCTCTCTCCTCTCTTTCCCCCTGCCTTTCTACAATAAAGCTCTAAAACCATAGACTGTCTCTGTTCATCAAGGCCCACTGTGCTTGGACAATGGGATAGGCTTTCTTCTAATGAGCCATATCTAACCTCCTGTCAGAATACCTTCCTATACTCCAGCCACAGATGGGACTTAGGACTCATGGCTGCATGGAAACCTCTCTCTCTCTCTCTCTGCCCTCTCTCCTGTATCCCTGGGGCTGAGGATGTGTTGCCCCGGGGCCCCTGTTATTAGGGACTGCCCCTTGTCCACTCCCCGTCAAGTGGGGTCAGTGGCTTAGATGCCCACCCTGGGCGGAGTGGAAAGCATCTGGCAGCCCTCCTGCATCTGCCTTCCCAGAGCATAGGAGGAACTCTGGCCAGATGTGGGCTCTTTCCCTCCCCCTGCTTCCCCTATACCCTTTAGTTCCCAACACACCCAGAGCTCCCAGGAACTAAACCACCAACCAAAGAGTACACATAGAGGGGGGGGATCCATGGCTCTAGCTGCATATGTAGCAGAGGATGGCCTTGTCCATCATCAATGGGAGGAGAGGACCTTGGCCTTGTGAAGGCTCTATGCCCCAGTGTAGGGAAATGCCAGGGCCAGGAAGTGGGATTGCGTGAGTTGGTGAGCAGGGGGAGGGGTGGGGGAGGGGTTTTTTGGAGGGGAAACCAGGAAAAGGGATAACATTTGGAATGTAAATAAAGAAAGTGTCTAATTAAAAAAAAAAAAAAGAAAGAAAGCAAAGAGAGAGAGACAGAGACAGAGACAGAGAGACAGAGACGGAGAGAAACAGAGAAGACACATAAACACATAAATAGATCAAGAAAAGAGTGTGAAGATCTCATTACCAATAAATTTAGAAGCAATTTTCTCCTTCCTTAAAGTCAGGTATATTCCAGAGTCTTAATTCTCAAAATTCATCTTCTTCCCATTCCTCTGAAACCTTATTTTTCCTTTTATTAAACGTATTCTTAAATTTCATACATATATACTGTATTTACGTCATTTCTTCCCTCCCTCTTTTCTCCAACCCTTTCTGTATCCTTCTCCCTCCCTCTCAAATCTATGACATTTTCTTCATTACATACACACACACACAAACACACACACCCTGGATCTGCCTCTCTCTCTCTTCTCTGACTCACTCATCCTCATAAAATTCTCTGTGTTCTTTTGACAGAAGCCTGAGATGATGTATTCTTACAGAGAATCCCTTGGGTACTGTATTGTATTGGCAAGTGTGCCTATGGCATCATGTGATGGACTCAGTGATGGGCCAGCTTAGTAAGCATTGATGAATGCCAACTTCAGGGTCCTTCCAACCAGGCAGCACCCACATTTATCTGTCACCCAAATGTTTCCCAGAATTCCACCTGTTCTACCTAACACCCTCTTCCCTGAGCACATCAGCCATCCAAGAACCCTGCATAAGATCCACACAAACCATTGCCTTTGCTCACATCGAACATCTCTGGCAAAGCCCGATTGGCATGTCCCTCTCCATTTCCTGCTGTGCTAGCCTGCTTGTGCTAGCTCCAACCCCAAAGGCTAATGATACCCTCCTCCATCACCACTGCAAATAACAATAAAACAACAAACAGGGACATATCAGAGGCATACACTACACAGAGAGAAGGGGAGGGGGACCTTCCATTACCCACGGCCATGCTGGCTCCTCCCTACTCACTCTCAGCACATCTCCCTCCTTACAGTATCAACATCATCCTCTCCACGCCCTCTCTGGTGTTGATGATATTATGCAACCTCATACTTCTGTTCATTCTGTCCCTACTGGATGTTCTGTGCCTCACCCTATTGGTCTCCTGCGCCTTCTCTAGCTGTCCAGCTTCTGGTCATGCCTTCCTCCTCTCTGCTATAGTGTTCACCTGCTCTGACCTTTCAACACTCACAGCATCATCCCACTCTCCCTCCCCATCTGGCCAGAACGAAAACTCTGGGTCCTGTGACCCTTTCAGCTGTACCTCCTGACACCCACTGGAGTGCCCTGCGGTGGTTGAACTTGATTACTGACTGGAATCAGTGGGGAGACACATCTCTGGGTATGTCTGTATTTCCAGGACCCTCCCCTAAGTAGGTGGCATCTTCTGGAAAGTTGCCTGCCTTCACCTCTTGCTAGTGAGGGAGTACCCCGTGATGGTGGCTGCTCCTGCTGCCCCTGTTGTTCTTCACCAACATCAGACCAGCCCCTGTCATGGAAGCCAACCTAATAAGTCCTCTCACAGTATATATTCATTTTTTTGATTGTTCCACTGGAGGATGCTGACCACTCTATACCACATCCCTCTTTTAGGGAGCCACTGTCACATTTCTTGTGCCTGATGGCTTTGCCTGTACACTTTGCTGCCACTGTTGCCTGGATGACTGAACTCCCTTTCCCTCTCCTCCACTCTCCTCTCCCTTTTCCTCTCTCCTCTCCCTTCTTCTCCCCCTCTCCTCTTCCTTCTTCCCTCTCCCCTTTCTTTTCCTCACTTCTCCCCTTCCCTCTCCCCTCTCCTGCTCTCCTCACCTCCTCTCCCTTCCTTTCTCATCTCCTGCCTGATGAACTTTCTGTTATCTTTCTGACATCAGCTCAGGCTCACCCTTCTGGAAGACTTTCTCTTTCCCACCCCACTGCCCTCAGCTCCACTCCTTCCCCAAACAAATATTTTCATTATGCAATTATTGTAATATTTTCAGGTTATTTAATGACCTCATCTCTATTATAAGAAATTCCTATTTTGTTTATATTTATATTCCAGAATCCTTGCTACATACCTAACCCATCATCTCCCTTTAAAACTGAATAATATGCTTTTAAAAGTGTCCCACAGAAGCCGGGCGTGGTGGCGCACGCCTTTAATCCCAGCACTTGGGAGGCAGAGGCAGGTGGATTTCTGAGTTCGAGGCCAGCCTGGTCTACAAAGTGAGTTCCAGGACAGCCAGGGCTATACAGAGAAACCCTGTCTCGAAAATCCAAAAAAAAAAAAAAAAAAGTGTCCCACAGACTGTACAAGGACCCTCTGTTCTTATATTTTTATGAACATCTTTAAAAGGCTTCTCTATTGCTAGGCATTTGTGTAAGTTGTGTGTTTGTAACATACTTAACCCATTGATGAACAATTATCCACTCTCTACATAAGAGCACTTCCATTTTTTGTTTGTTTTCCTAGACAGAGTTTCTCTGGCTTTCCTGGCTGACCTGGAACTTGCTCCGTGTATCAGGCTGGTTTCAAACTCAGAGATCCACCTGCTTCTGCTCCCTGAGTGCTGAGGTTAAAGGTATACACCACCACCATGCATGCGGCTATCAAAGCACTTCTTTAGAACAGATCCTAGAAGCCAAATTCTGTGCTGCCAAATGACTTTCCAAAAAGGCCAACCCCACTTGAATTCACATGAAGTGAAAATGTGCATCTCATATTGGGAGAGATACAGGCTGACCAGAGGGCATCTATCTTAGTTAGGGTTTCCATTGCTATGAAGAGACACCATGACCAAGCAACTCATAAAGGACAACATTTAATTAGGGCTAGCTTACAGGTTCTGAGGTTCAGTCCATTATCATTATGGTATCCTCATGGTGGGAAGCATGGCAGTGTTCAGGCAGGCATGGTACTGGAGAAGGAGCTGAGAGATCTACATCTTGATCCAACTGCAAACAAGAGAACAGTGACTCTCACATGGCTAAGAGGAAGGTCTCAAAACCCACCCCCACAGTGACACAGTGACACACTTTCTCCAACAGGTCACACTATTAGTGCCACTCACTGGGCCAAGCATATTCAAATCACCACAGCATCCACATGCAATGGCTAAAACTGGGAGCATTTGTGAATCTTTATAGACAGTCATTATTGGGAGCACCTGGACAGTTCACTTGAAGGAAAACAATGAGGGATACTTCTGCATCTTGGGCTCCACCATTGGAAGAGGAAGCAGACTTGAGAGCAACAGAAACCATTGCCAACTTGAGTATCTATGGAGCACTTGTGCCCTGGGCGCTATGCTAAGTTCTTATACAGGACTCTAAATGTCCTCTGATTCCTTCAATGATCCACTGATCACTTTAAAATGTACATCCATGTGATTGTTATATATTTACTATAGTTTCTCTTAAGACTATGGCCAGTTGTATTTTGTAACAGTTTGAAAACATTCCAGATATGATTTTGTTTCTTGTGTTTGTTAAGACTGGCTTTGTACTCTAAAATATTTCTATTATGGAGAAAGTCATGTAAGCTACTGAAAAGAATGTAGTTGTTAGATGGACTATTTAAATGTGACTCATCTCTATTGAATCTACAGTGTAAATGAACTCTGCAGTTTCTTTGTTGGATGACCTATATATTGATGACAAAGAACTACTAGAGTCACCTACTACTACATGTGTGGGCCTCTCTGTCCCATAATTCTTTTTTTTTTTTCAAGACAGGGTTTCTCTGTATAGCCCTGGCTGTCCCGAGACTCACTTTGTAGACCAGGCTGGCCTTGAACTCAGAAATCCGCCTGCCTCTGCCTCCCGAGTGCTGGGATTAAAGGCGCGCGCCAGAGTTTATGTTTCGAACATGGCTCCACTAACATTCATTGTGCACGTATCCATAATTGCAATATCTACTTGATGTATCATTCCCTTTGCCTGTGTGTAGAGATCTGTATCTCTTCTGGTGACTTTTGAAGGGTCTGCTGCGATGGAAATGAACTTACCTTTTCCTGCTGGTCTGGGAGTTCCACTCATCTGTAACATCACTTTTCCATCCTTTCCTTTCAATCTGCATATGCCTCTTCTGGAGTGGTATGTTTCTTTTTTTTATTGTTGTTATTGGGTTTTGTTTTGTTTTTTAAATTTATTTTATTCATGTATATGAGTGTCTGTTTGTTTTGGTTTTTGGTTTTTTGAGACAGGGTTTCTCTGTATAGCCCTGGCTGTCCTGGAACTCACTTTGTAGACCAGGCTGGCCTCGAACTCAGAAATTCGCCTGCCTCTGCCTCCTGAGACTGCACGACAGAAGAGGCATCGGACAGAAGAGGAAATCAAATCCCATTAGAAAAGGTTTGAACTGAGGACTTCTGGAAGAGAAGCCAGTGCTCTTAAACCACTGAGCCATCTCTCCAACCCGTGAGGTGCATTTCATGCAGGCAGCTGATCATCCAGTCTGATGCTTCATGTAAAGAATGAGATCATGGCTTCTAACTGGAGAAGTAAGACCATTTACACTGAATGATATAATCAAGTTATGTATTTATTCCTTTCAATTTGTTATTTCTCTATTGTTAAATCCTTTCCTGGCTTTACTTGCACATTTAATGAGCTCACAGTGGGATTTGTCCTTTCCTGTGTTTTGGTGGCCATGTTTCTCTACCTCCTCTGCTTAGGACTCCTTTGAAGTCATCACAGAGGTGGACTGAATGACTTACTGTGAGATCTTGGAAGGTGCTTATCCTTCAGTTCAACTCCAGAACAACCTTGCTGCTTCCAGAAATCCAGACTTATCAGTTCTTTTCTTTCAGGGCCTACAGTACATACATCACCCCAGACTCTCCTGACCTTCTTAGAGTTTCCATGATGAACTCTTCTGCTGTTCTGATGGGATTGCCTTTATAAGTAAGTTGGCATTTCCCATAGCTTACAATAACCTTCCTTCACTATTTACTGTTGCCCTTTAACCTGCAATATGGCCACATTTGCTTAGGATTACAAATGTCCCCTACACCCATACCTTTCCTTAGATTTTAGAAAATTTCTGCTTTTATTTCACTGAATACATTTTCTACGCCTTTAGTGTACACTTTAGCACCTTCTTCTACACCAAAAACATATGTCCCTTATTCATGTACCAGGAGTCTTGCCTGCTCACTTCTTTTTTTTTCTTAATTATTACATGTTCTTATCAGCCTTGCCTTTAAGCTCTGACCTCTCTGTATCGTGTGATCTATCTGTCTGTTTCCCACTGAGGGTTTTGTTTTGTTTTGTTTTCTGTGCTTTTCATTTTGAAGATTCTTGTTGGATTCCTCTTTCCTCTCTCTCTCTCTCTCTCTCTCTCTCTTTCTCTCTCTCACACACACACACATATACACACACACACACACACACACACACAAAGTCCTCATTCATATCCTATGCTGTCTTCCTTAATTCATTTTGGCTATTTTGTTTTTTTGTATTTTACTGGAATTCATCAGTTTTAGTTAGTATCATTCTTCTGAGGTGGGCATGGAGATATACAACAGTAATCCAAGCACTCAAGGAAAGACTACTGCTTCTTACCAGATTATGAATTTGAAGCCAGTCTGAGCTGCACAGTAAAAACCTATTAGCATACATCCCTTGCATAGCAAACACAGGGGCCTGAGTTCTACCCAAAGCTCTTTAAATAAAACAAAATAAATAAAAACATTCTTGAATTCTTTCTATAACCCTTAGCCCATTTCAATGTTTTTGGAGTCAGTTGATGGAATTCTGAACTTGGGGAGGAGTCGTGCCCCCATGTTTTCATGTTTCCTCTATGTTCACATTAGAAAATACATACAATAGATTCATGGTGGGCTGGTATCTCTTCCACTTCTAAGCAAGATCCATTTTAGATGCCAGCCTTCTCTTGATGATGTGTGCTGGCATATCGTGCTGTCATGTTGACTATGTCAGGTGCATTTGGACTCCGTAGTGTGTCACTCCTGTGGTGTCTTCACTGGGGAGGTCACTATATTCGCTTACTCTGCAGTGTGTTGGTGCTTGAGTTTCCTGCTGTCCTTGTAGATATCACAAGAGCAGAGGCATTTCTCCTAGACCACGAAGATGTGCTGTAAGTGTGGGCTATGCTCTGTCCTTAGTCCTCTAGACTTGTCCATAATGTATAGTACAAAGGGCCGTGGTCCCTTCTAACTAGGATAACTATTCCTTTCCAAGTTTCTCTCTGCTGTTGCTCTAGGGGTTGTTGAGGTTGTGTCTTTTACTGACTATTGTAATGCTAAGCAAAGGGCCCCCAAGACCTGGAGTCTAGAGTAGCCCCTGTGACCCTGCCCCCAAGATAATTCTGATTGGTAAATAAAGATACCAGTGACCAATAGCTGGGCAGAGAGGAGACATAGGTGGGGGAGTTGTGGGCTTGAGGGGAAGAGGAGGACCATGAGGAAAGAGAGTGCAGGAGGAGGAGGGAGAAGCACCAAGGGTTAAGAGTCAAGACAACATGGCCCTGAGGGCTGCCTAATTGGAGCTAAGATCCTCCCCATGAAATATTGTAATACCTTGGAGTTTTAGATAGGAAGTAGATTCTATCAGCATGGAGGGTAAATATCTGTCCAGCTCTTGTTTGTTTAAAGGCTTATTGTAAATAGAAAGCTGTGAGTGTGTCATCTGGGAACTTAAATAACTAAGGCAGGTAGAAACGTGGGTCCGGCTTTCTCCAGCAGTTACGACAAAACGAGGGATGGAAGTGTAAGAGTGTGTCTCCACCCGACTCCTTCCCGTGCCTACCTGAAGCTGGTTTACTGCCTTAGGGTTTTTAACCTCCCATATCTTTGGATTCTAGTATTCACT
Organism: Mus minutoides; assembly: GCA_902729485.2. Taxonomy (NCBI): domain Eukaryota; kingdom Metazoa; phylum Chordata; class Mammalia; order Rodentia; family Muridae; genus Mus; species Mus minutoides. The sequence continues at coordinate 917,716 of LR749618.1, forward strand.
GAAGTTTAACCAGGGGAGGGCTGTGTACTGAGCAAGATATATTGATTCTTAGCTAAACTGTGGGAAAGCCGTTTCTATGTAACATAATTTCGGCTTGGCATTAGATAATCATCAACAGGCTTCTAATTTATATTTTGGCGCTGAATGGGATGCCCCTTGGCGCTCATCCACCATTCAGACTCCAGTCATCCAAAGAAAACACTGTGCTCTCAGCACGCTCGAAGCAAAATTGCTGCTTCAGGATTACAGAGTGCTTACCATTGAAAGTCACTAGCTGAGGACCTCAGAACCACGTGTCTCTTCTAAACTCATCCTCCACCGGTTTCCTCCCCTCCTGCCACATTTGACTTGTGGCCACTTTCACTGCAGGAATTGTTTACTGGTGGCCTAGATGCTGGAGGGTGTTCCATGATACACACACCTGTCCTGTGTTCAGTTCTTCTGTCAAGGGCTAGGGATTGGTGAGGACTCAGGTTGTCGTGGGGATGAACTTTGATCTTCTGCATAACCCTGATCAACTACCTCCCATCTTTGGCTTATGCGTTCATGTTTGTGCAAGTGTGTGCAGGTGAAGGTACATGTTGGAGCCCAGAGAGCAACACCAGGCATCTTCCTCAGTTGCTCCCCACAACACTTTTTGAGACAGTCTCAAACTGAACCTCTCTTTTACCGATTTGGCTAGACTTGCCAGCCAATAAGCCTCAAGGATCTTCCTGTCTCCAAATCCCCAGGGCTGCACCATGCTTGGGTTTTACATGGGTGCTAGGAATCCAAACTCAGGTCCTCACATTTATACATCCAGCAACTGCTCTGTCTCCTCAGGCTGTCAGCCACCTCAAATCTCCATCTTCTATGTGGAGCTTAAGGAAATGGCTACACAGTGGAGCTGTCATGTGACTGTTTTCTTTGTCCTTAGCTCTCACTCACCTGTCTGTAGGTCACCTTGATGTTCTTAATCCCAGTCTAGCCAAACACCCACTGCCAAGGACGGTAAGATTCCTAAACCTGGTCTTGTCTAATAGGTGAGATTAAGCAACGAAGTGTGTGTAACCAGAGCACACAAAAGTAGAATCTCTAGCAGAGTAGAGAACATAACATCCAAGCTGGGTTTAAAGGAGCAGTTAGGAACCAAGCAAGGAAGGGAAGAACAACCCATGCAAGGGACAAGCATATGGAAGGACAAGAACGTAGAGAGAAGGGCAAGTGTCTAAGCATGGGAATGGAACGGGGGAAGAGGAAGGGTTGAGAGAGCTAGCTCCTAGCCTTCAGTCCACAGAGGAGAATAAAGATGATAATGGAGTTAATTTGTGAAATGAGACCGTCAAGGCTATTCTCTTTTCTCTATTTACCAAGAAGGAACCGACTCTGAAGCCACAGGCTTCGCCCTACACTGGCCTCCAACAGCAGCATTCTGAGGCCCCGAAGACTGCAGCGTAGACAGCCTGTTCCTGTCTCCGAGCTCTTCCCAAAGCTGCAGCTTTCAAAGGATTCTTCTTGGTTGTCAACCTGAGGAAGAAATGTGTTCTGTGTGGTGCCCTGGAAATATGGCCACAAAAAACTGATAATTTCCAGGAAAACATACTTTCATTACTAAAATTAATTTTGATGTGTTGTTTTCTGTTCTACTAGGAAGGATGGGAGGGAGAGAATAAGGGAAAGAAGGAAAAAAAAAGACATACCAAGAAAGCCAAAAGTCAAAAAAAGTAAAACACCAAAAATACTCTAGCAGTGAGACATTAACTGCTTGAAACTCAACATAGTGATTTGTCATGGCCTCTGCCCTACTTAAAGCCTAACCCCCAAGACTCTAGGACCTCGTCCAAGCAGCCAGCCCTAGGAAAAACAAATGATGTTATAACAACTACTCATAATGACAAAGCAAGCTGCCTTCCTCTTATCTGTTCAAATAGACCCTGCATAGATAGTTCAGGAAAGGCAGCCATGTAACTTAACTGTAAGAAAGGGTCCCTTCCCTATATGGATTCCTTCCCTATAAGGATCCAATCCTACAAGGTCCCTTTTCCCATAAAGATCGCTTCACTATAAGAATGCCTGGCTATAATGAGTGATTCTGTCTCTGAGAATTTGCTCGCTGTGTGTCTGTCCACAGTGTCTATTCTTTATTAAAACTTTTATTTATGTCAATCCTGGGTAGAAAATACTTTTCCCCTATGACTATGACTTTTCATTCCCAGAATGACAGAAGGAAAAGAAAGAAAAAGAAGCTGAGTGGGACCACAGAGTTGGTCTCACCACCCAGTGAGTCACAACTCAGCCTGAGAAACCCTGACTGGGGACTTGTGGCTTAGTTTAGATGCGCCAGAAAGCTGTACTGTGCAGTGACTAAAAATATAGACTTTGGGAACACGCTGCAAATTCAAGACCTCTTCTCCCACTTACTATGTGTGGGAATTTGGGCAATCTATTTATGCTTTCTATGCCTCGGTTTCTTGTCTGGCTAATGGGATGACAGCAGCGGCTTTCTCCTACAGTTGGTACAAAGACTAAATGAAGCCCCATTTGTGGGAAGTCTAGAAAATAGGCATCTAATAGGTACTGCCTAAAAGTATGAGCTGCCAGCAATATCACTACAACCATCTTTGCCACCATCACTAACATCACATCATCGTCACCACCACCATCATCATCACCATCATCATCATCATCATCATCATCATCACCATCACCTTCACCACCACCTCCACCATCACTACCACCTTTGTTCTTCCAGTTATTCTATCCTAAACTGGAGCTCACTTATAGCAGCGTTGCCAAGAGAATATTAAGGCAACCGTAAAGAGTTTGTATACAAAGCTAAACAAAACCACATGGTGTTTAAGGCAAGTTGTGGAGATGCCCTGGGATCTGGCTCATACAGATGCCACCTCACTCCTGCTTGCGGAAGAGAGTCAGAAGGGCTGTCCTCTGAAGCCCTGGCCCAGTGTCTTAAAGAGCATGGCCCTTCTGCTTTCTTCTAACAAATGAGATTTCTTCACTGGAGTTCTGTGATCTGTCTAGACCCCAAGCCCTTGGTGAAGGTTTCTGCTATATCTGAATGGCGCTGTTGCCCCAAAAGTCATATTAGACTTTATCCCTCATAATACTAGGTGGTAGACCATTTAGGAGAGGATTGGGTCAGAGGTCTCTCCCCTCACAGATGGGGTAAATGCCCTTATAAACCAGGCCTTGTGGACCCCTGTCACACTTTTACCACAAGAGGACAGCAAGAAGGTACTGTGTGTTTTCTTAACAGAAAGCAACTTTTCACCAGACACCTTGATCTTAGCCTTCCCACCTCAGGGACTGTAAGCAGTAGATTCCTGTTGTTCATACATTACTCTGCCTAAGGTATTTTGTTATAGCAGCTAGACAGGCTAAGAATGTCCTTCATATAATGAATCCTTGGCATTGTACTAGCATGTGAGTCTACAGATAGGAAAAAAACTCCATCTCTTTTCTCATCAGCTCGGTGGCCTCCAGCCACTAAGGGACAGCCCACAAAAGGGGTTTAAAAGGAGAAAGAAAGGCAAACCTCTCATCATTCCAGTGTCTAGCATGAACCAGCACACTGGATACCTAGATGGAAACATTAAAAGGTACCTGCCAAACCGGGCGTAGTGGCGCACGCCTTTAATCTCAGCACTCGGGAGGCAGAGGCAGGTGGATTTCTGAGTTCAAGGCCAGCCTAGTCTACAAAGTGAGTTCCAGGACAGCCAGGGCTATACAGAGAAACCCTGTCTTGAAAAACCAAAAAAAAAAAAAAAAGTACCTGCCATCTGATAGGTGGGAAGCCAAACTTCTAGAACACTCTACCTATCTGCAAAGAGCCAATCTGGGAAATAAAAACACTGGAGACTCGAAGTAAATGTTTCATTGGTCATGATGATCAAAAGATGACAATGAACAGACGCACACAGACCTTATCCCACCCGCTGCACGGCAGGTCTCACTCTATCCAGACGGGCTTGTCCTGCTGGCCCTGCAGCCACCACCCCGCCAGGACTCTGCCCTTCACTCTGAACTTCTACCCCGGTTCTCATCTTCTCTCCACTCGGAACCTGGAGGCCGGATGTCCAGGCAGAGTCATGAAAAGCGGGGGCCTTGGCCCAAGTCTGCAGTCAGTAGACAGTGTTGCAATGTCCTCGGGCTCATCTTCACCTCCCTTTTCCACACTCACTGTCCCCTCTCCCACCCCATCATTGTTCCCCAGAAACAAATAGGATGGCTTCACTGGTCAATCTTTTACATGTACAAACACCAAAAGCAGAGGAAACGCCCCTTGGCCACCCCCCTCCCCCCTGAACCCCAGTGCTGGGAGAGCAGCCAGCAGCGGAGGCTGCTGGAACCAGGTTGCTACGGGAGCTGTCCGGCTGTCCTGGAAACTTCCTTGGCCTCTGGGCTTTACCTGGAGGCCTCTTCCTTCAGCTCCTTGTTTTTCCGCACCTCCTCTGCGTGCTTGTCCTGGGGAGAAAGGGAGGGACAAAAACGGGTCACACAAGGCTGCCAGGGGAGGACAAAGGGCAAGAGTATGGAACGCAAAAGATGGTCACCACGGGCAGAGCAGAGCTGTCAGCGAAGGTATCCTAAGGGGCGGAAGGAGGCAAGTAAGACGTGGGACACAGGTGTGTAAGCCTGCAGGTGCACAGAGCACATGGACTGGTGAGTCCCCACATCCTGCAGGGGACCCACTTCACAATGACCCCAAGACACCCTAGGCTCTCTCTAACCTCCACTGATCATTCTGGCACTTGGAATGGTCACTTGACTAAACATAAGGGGCTGCTTAGGTCAGCCAGCTCAGAAGGAACGGGAAAAGAATCAGCCCATTGCCAGCATCCCTGACACACCACAGATGCGTTATTTCTCTCCCATCTCTCTAGCGTCATCTTAAATCTCTGACTGAAGGAGGAGGACCCTTGAGTTACATACTGACAGAGAACTGTTGGGAAATGGTGCTTGGCTCCAGACAGTGGACTCCCTTACATGTGTTGGAAGACAACCTTCATTTGCTTTGTAACATTTCAGCCAAAAGACTAGATCTTCCTTCCCACACCCCGGCCAGCTGTGTGACCTTAACTGACTGTCTTATCTAACCAGGACTCAACTTCTTGAACCTTTCCAGAGGGACTAAAATGGACAGCTGGCTCAGCTCTGAAACTGTGTGACCAGTATCCACTCATGGGACCATGCCACACCTGCCTCCGTGTGATTCCAGATCATTGAATAAATATCTGTATCCTTGTAGGCTGGGAACATATATGTGTCTTTCTTCTTTGTGTTTCCCAGTCCCTATTGTGAGAAACAAAAGGTACCCAAATATCCCCCTCCCAGATTTCAGTGTTTCTACATCTGCTTGACAAATAAACCTGGAATAGCGCCACTGAGGCCACCCAGGTTCACCAATAGTTAGTCTTTCCAGCGGCCCTTAGAAATTTTGACAGGCTGAAAGCAAGGAACAGTATGTCTGGTTCTCAAACTGTGATATGTATCATATGACCTGGAGTTCACACAGAGTCAGACCTTACACCTGGAGAGTCAGGCAGTAAGTCTCGGGTGGGGTTTTTACACCTAGGAATTATGGTCATGACCCACAACACAAGAGCTAACATGGACAGCATTGTTGATGTTGAAGGTGTCCCAGATCTGGGGAGAGAGGTATGAGGGAGAGAGGAAAACATATACCTAGCTCTGAATCCTGCCTCCTGCCTCCTGCCTCCTGCCTCCTGCCTCCTGCCTCCTGCCTCCTGCCTCCTCCAGTGAGCAATTATGAGTAGAGATCAGGTCTCAGAGGAAAACTGTCCTCTCAGATATCTAATCTGGCATCTTGATTCTTAGCCTCTACTTGATGTGCACAGCTTACATTCCACACACAACCTTGCCACTCTACCTCTGCCTCCACCTCTGGTTTCAAGTGAGTTGGCTATGCAGAGCCCTGGGTTTCTGGCCTCAGCTTGCCTGGTCTCCAGAAATCCCTTGCTGATAAAAAAGCTAGTGAGAAAATACTGGGATGTTCTCTCTGAGCAAGGCAGGAAAGCAGCCACTTGGACAAGAGGCCAAGGCCAGCTTCATTGTTCGTATCGTATACCTTGGAGATCTCTGTGAATCATTTGACCTCTGGAATGGTTTCTTTGTTTGAACTAAAACTGTTTGCCTTGTAAGCTTGTGATAACCATGTTATGATAAAATGAAAGTGTTTTATAAACAAATGTTCAAGTGCTCCAATACAATCTAGCTTTGTGATATGTTTTAAGCTGGGTCTGTAAGCCCATAATTTCTCCCATCCAAACTGTGGTTTCCTCAAGAATTTGCCTTGGGGTTGGGGATATGGTTTTGTTGGCAGCTGCCTACCTTGCATGCATAAAGCCCTGGGTTCAATCTCCACACCTGAGTAGAACCTACACAGAACAGGCTGGGCAGCACACACCTGTAATCCCTGCACTTGGAGGTGAAGGCAAAATGATAAGAATTTCAAGGCTATCCCTGGCTATATAGCCAGCCTGGAATACATGAGACCCAGTATTAAAAGGTAAAGGCAATCTTAAGTTTTCTTACAATATCTCTCATTAATTGGAGAAGCCCAAGGTCATGCTCAGACTGTGACCCTCCTCTAAGGCACTCAGTGGAGAAAGAAGCCTTGCTATCCTTCTTGGAATTGAACATCAGAGCATGGGGCTGCCACCTACTGGCCAGCCTGCGCAGCTCACATGCCTGAATGAAGCCAGATCTTTCTGGTAACTGTTGGCAAGGGCCTGAGGTTCTAGGTGGGTAGGCGGGAAGGAATAAGGACCACGCTGCTCACCATGGGACGAGGCCACCGATCGGTCCCTGGAGTCACCGCGCAGCAGGCGGCTCCTGGAAATAAAACACAGAGCTAAAGCTTCCCAGGAGCTGCAGGAGAAACTGAGGCAGCCTGGGACTCAGGGAATGAGGCCAGCATGTCTTCCAAAGAATGACACGGAGGACCAACCCCAGTCTCTCACACCGCTCATAGGCAGGTGACATTTGAGTTACTGACAAAGGCAGACTATTGAGGAAAACCTACTACTCTCTGGCCCTTATGAAGAGCTCTGGGGAGAATTCTGTATCCTGCTGTTCTGGCAACCAAGCTTGTATCCCTGGCTCAGAACCATGCTCAAGTTAGCATCTTTCATTAACCCAAATCTGCCCATTCAATGATGAAGCCAGAAGTGTGTAGACATGTGCCTCTCCTGAGATACTTGCACTTGACAGGCTTTCTCTAGAGAAGAAGGGTATGAGCTAGCTCCTGAGACAGTGAGAAATTTCTGTTATAAAACCCTAGAAGATCCCCAGAGGCCACCCAGAGTGTGATGTGAACTTCCTGCCTATGACTTCCCAAATCATCCCCTTAGAACAATGAGGACCCTGCCTGGTAGAAGCATTTCCATTCCTGCAGAGGCTACTTCCTCCAGAGTGATGTGTAGGTCGCGTGTTCTTGCCACGGAAGGAGCCTCCTGCCAACCCAGCACGGCTTACCTTCTCTTGCAGCCGCTCCAACATGGCGGCCAGATGGGCCTCCCGGTTCTCCTTATTGGACTCCATCTTCTGGGCCAGCTTCTCTTTTGCCATCTTGATGAAGTTATTGTTTTCCTCGATAGCTTTCTGGATCACCTCTCGCTCGTGCTCTCGTTTCTCTGCGAGGTGTTTCAGGAGCTCGGCTTCCTGATACTAGGGCAACACGAGAAAGAGAAAGACCCTTTAGGGTGGACTTCTACCATCACAGCTCAACAGTGCCACACATTTCAGATGAGATGCATCCCTGAACCTGGTCCCCTGTCCCAGAAGCGGAGAGCTTGGACCACCTGCAAAGCTTTCCATCATCTTTGACTTTAGTGGCCCTTTCCTAAATAGCTTCTGGGTCTCTTCTCTCATTTTCCTCATCCATTCTTCCACTCACTCATTCACAAGTACTAAGTGATCTTATATGAACTTCAAGACCCTCAGAACTCCAGACACCAGGAGAGGGAGAAAGTTAGCCTAGTAGAAATAAGCATGCATATTAATAAATGACAGAACCCAGACTTGTGTGTGATAAATGTCATGGATATAAAGGGAGGGACCACACAATTAAATGGAGAAAGCTATTTTTTTTCCTTTTATCTTGAAAGATGAAGAAAGGCTCACATTAAAATGGCATCTGAGCCGAGGCTTGAGAATCAATGGGGAACAAGGAAGCTGCGTACAAAGTCAGCTCTGAGAGGACTATGACACCTTAGCCATTAGCCAAACTATAAGCTCACCCAGCGTATACCCATACTTTTGTCTCCTTCAGTTGGTGCCTTAGTCTACACCAGTGGTTCTCAACATGTGGGCTGCTACCCCTTTGGGGGTGCATATCAGATAGTTGCATACAATTCATAACAGTAGCAACATTATAATTATGAAGATATGAAGAGCAATGGGATACATTTATGGTGCGTGGGGGGGGATGGTAATCATAACATGAGGAACTGTATTAAAGGGTTGCGGCACTAGGAAGATTGAGAACTCCTGGTCTATGCCCAGAGCTTGGGAGGTACACTCTAAATATCCTTCCCTCTCCCACTAGGATGGGATGAAGAGATATGGGGCTGTACTTCCTGCTCACGATGAGACGGGAGAAAGAGACACGGGACTGCTAACCTTCCTTCGCTCCTCTGCTGCTTCTAGCTTCTTCTGGATCTCTTCTAATGAAGGGTCTCGCCGTCTCGGGAGGGAGGCATTAAACTCAGGCACCCCATCAAAGGAAGGTGGCTTCAGGATGACTTCAAAGGACTGGCCCGAGGTGCACTTGTTCAGCTCGATGACTTCCATATCAGAGATGACGCACCAGTTCAGGTCTACTGTATCTGCTGTGGAGGGCAGAGTTGAGGCTGCTCACCTTCTGAGGAGCAGCTGGGGCCCCAACAAGCATGCAAACATGCACACAGACACAGAGAAGCTGGGAGTCCCAAGGCACACCAATGACTAGGGGCGGGTTGATCTTGAATATTGGATCCTAAGGTCAGTGACTTTGACAGAGTAAGGTTTGAGGATTCCCTGGGCAAGGATCCCAGGAACTGTGATTTGTGATAACAGTCACAGCAACACCAGCTGCTGTTGTTCCTTGCTGATGACAGACACCAGTTCATTTTACCCGCCCTCACCCCCAGCCCCTCCTTGCCCTGTCCCTCTGATGGTCTGTGGACCTCACCCCTCGCTCCGGCCTACCCTGTTCTCTTCTTTCTCTCCAGTCAGCACTGCCTTTCCGCTGGCTTTGACCTTTCCTCCTACACTGTCTCCCACACCAGCCTAAATGGAAAAAACAGTCTCAGGTCATCCAAACACCCATCTCTCTTATTGACAGACCAAACCCATCCCTTCCTTGCAAACAGAAATGAAGAGATGATCTATCTGTCCCCTGACCACTCCTCCTGAGAGCATGGCAATCCAGTATTCTCTGAAAGGTCTTGAGACTCAGACAGCACCACTGTCACCATCCAGGCTGGAAGTGCTATTCCCGCCTTGGGCCTGTCTGGGAGCATCTCTATCTGTCCTTAGAAGCCCTGGTGAATACACCAAGTTTTCTTTTCTGTCTCCATGGACAGAATCTCAAAACCTGTGTCTGGCTTATCCTGGCATCCTCTGTGGCATCAAGGAATGTGCAAAAGGGACTCTAGGAGTGAGTGCTCCAGGATGCCCCAATCCAGATCCCCACTGGCTGCCTGGCATCCAGACCACATCCCCTGGGCTCAGATCCCTCAGGCTCTGGGAAAGAAGACACACTATGACCAGGACAGTTTTATGAGATAGGAGTCAATGGGGGACACCCACAAACACAGGACACAGAAGCCTCCACCCTTTCCTATCCCGGCCGAGCCCCCACTCACCTTCATATTTGTAGGATGATTTATTCAGGGGATCAGACAAGAAGCAAGAGCAGAACAGAGACACTAGTGGGAGTTCCTTCATCTTCTCCTTATAGGCTACAAGAGAGTGCACCAGTGATGATGGGTTCATCAGTCCCAGAGAGCAGCACTTCTGTGAGACAGCCCAAGCCTTCTGGCTCCCAAAGCCTGGGCCACCTCACACTTGAAATTTGACATTCTCACTCACCCAAATGACCCTATCCTCTGTTACTACCAAATGCTAAGTACCCTCAAGTAAAGATCCCAAGAGCAGCCCTGACCCTGTCCCTCCATCTCCTACTCCCACTCAAGGATAAACCAGGGCTTTGATACTAGGTTATAGGAAATCTATACTTCATTCTTGTGAAAGTCCTTGAAATTTCTGCCTAAAGGGTAAAGAGATTAATAGAGAGACTTCCTTGCTACTCTCCTTAAAGTCCAGGCCCATTGTAGAAGGGGGTCAGGCTGGAAGTCTCCTCAAATCTTCCCAGAACAGGCATCAAAGCAGGGAGAAGCTGTCCAGAGAGTAGAAATGTATCCTTGACATGATTGAGTCTCTCTGGAGGTCACAGGCCATCATGGGGGCCTCTGCAACTCCTTCCCCGTTGCACCGTGATTTATTTAGAATATAAAAGACTCCCTCAGTACACAGCCCGGTGTTCATTTTCTCTTACAAACTTGAAAGCATAGTTTCAACACTATTACCAAAGCATTATTTTAAAATTAAATAATACACATGGAGCAAATGAGAAAGAAGAATTCAGTTGTGATCCCACCCACCACTCATAAGTGACTTTGCCTCTTGGCTTCTCTACCCTTTCTTTCTGTGCATTTATAAATGCACATACCTAGAGAAGGAGGGCTGGAGAGCTGGTAAAATGTCTGCCTGTAAGCACAAGTTCTGAGGCTCAGCATTCACATGGAAATGACACTGGGGAGGCAGGAATAAGAACATTCCCTGGCACTAACTGGCTGGCCAGCCTTATCCACATGCTTCAGTCCAATGAGAGACCCTTTCTTTCAAAAAGGAAGACAGAAGGATCCAGAGAAAGGACATCTGAGGTTGTCCTCTGACTTCTACGTGCATTTGCACACACATGTATGCCATGCACATATGTGTGTCTCACACATACACATGCTCCTTAGTATAAATATGAACATACAAAGAGAGAGAGAGAGAGACAGAGACACAGAGAGAGACACACAGAGAGAGAAATGGCTTATGTTATGGATGGTGTCCATCACTGACTGGTGCATGTACCTACCTGCGAGGGTCATGTTGGCTGGAATCTGGTGGCTGAATTGACCAAAAGTCACAGGGAGTGTTTATCACCAGCTCAGAAGTGGATCACAACCTTAAGAAAGAGAGAATAGTTCATATTGACAGGCTCTTACCATAAAGATTGTCGTTTTAAGCACTGAAGGAATCTTGGGGATACTGCATCTGCTATGACCTACAGGCCCTCTCCTCTCTGACTTTCACTTTTCCCTCCCCCTCCTCCACATCTGCCCAGACAGGTTCAGATCACACAACAAGGATCCTTTCACAATTGACTTGAGGCACTGGACATAGAAATATGGGTTCTCCCAACTTTATTTCTTAGGGGTGTTTATCTGTCCCCTTGGGCAGTGTAATAGCCTGGCTCAAGGTCAGAGTGAAGGTGAAAGGCGAGGCCTCAGTCAAATTTTGCCTGGAAATGTTTATAAATTTAATAGCTGTCGAAACTTCTCCACCCCAGACCTCCCTCCAGCCAACTCTGACAGGAGGCGAGTAGGAAACCCACTTTGAGATACCCTCCTACTTCATCCTCTATAAACCACTAGTTTGGCTCCTTGGATCGACTGAAAATGACCCTGGACCATGAGAGGACACACACACACACACACACACACACACACACACACACACACACAAACACACACCCCAAGGTATACCATCATAATAATCATGTTAGTGCAGAGACATACATGGGCATGTGGGGTCATCTTAGGACTGGAGACAAGAATCTCTCCTTAACAAGAGGCTGAGGGGTCTAAGGAGACCCTAAAATGAGCCTTAAAAGATGAGACAAGGAGGAAATCTGCCAAGTACACCCTGCATGGAAGCAGAGATTGCTCTTAAGCTGGTTAGCGCTAGACCTGGATATGGCAAGAGAGGAGAGGACCAAAAAGAGATAGGAAGATTAAGAAAGCAGCATCTATGAGTACTTAGGATGGGGGAGGGTACAGGGCTCCACTGACAGCCAGTATTGAGTGCTTGGCATGAAGACCGCTTAATGCTTGGCTACCTTTGATGGTCACTGTGCCAATAGAGAGTGACGTGAGCCAGGAGCCTACTACGACTCTGTTCTTGGGAAGATGAGATCCCTGTCTTTATATAGCGAGTGTGTCTGCCCTCTGGGGGCCATGTAGATAGGAGCTCCTGGGCCAGCAGTGGGCTCAGTTCCAGCCTCAAAACTAGACTAGTGCAGAGTTGATACTAGGTGATATCTCACCCCGTAACTGGTCATGTGGCATACCCAGACCTGTGCTTTCAGTCTTCATTCTGCACAGAGCTGCACCTGTGAAATGGGACAAGTTCTGGCCCAGCACCCAGGAAACACCCTTCCTCTGCCCCCTGCATCGGGGTTGTTCTTGCCAGCCCTGCAGGTGAGGATAACTCCCTATTTTGTCAAGGCTAAGAAAGAGTAAATGAACACAGGCTTGAAACAAGATCAACCGCTCTTAGAGGGCTCTATTCTCTATTTTCAAGCCAAAGATCTGCCTACACAATAAGCCTTTTTTCCATGGTGTCAGGCTGGTTCTGATGGTACCAGTGAGTCCCTGAATATGGAGCCAGGCCTGCTGCCTGAGAACAAAGTCCTTGATCATTGGATTGGCATTCATTTAGGTCCAAAGTGATTGAAAAAAATGGGATGACTTGATGAGAAACTTTCACCATGGGAGGCAGTGACCTAGGACCTTGGGCGATGGGTCAGATGGGGGCTGGGGTGTAGGAACAGGGAGAAGAGGAAGAAAACACGCATCTGAGAAAAAAGAGGAGTGAACAGGGGCAGTTGTGAGAGAAGGGGCCTGTCCTCAGCCTGGGTTGGAGTGACAAGACCCTGCACACATGAATCACTTTCAACTCTCTCCCAGACGACCTTCACGTGAGCCTGAGTTGTACAGATGTGGCAACCGCCACCATCTTTGCATCCAGGTGTAGAACCTGAGGGCCAGAGTCATTAAGATACCTGCCTAGAGTCACAAAGCTCTAAAGTGCTCAGCCTGGGTCCAGACCCAGATCTTCTGAATTAGAAGCTCTTCTCCAGAGGCAAATGGAAGAGTGAGATGCCTGCTGCTTGTCCTTCGTGGCCCCAAGGATTTAAAAAAAAAAAAAAAAGCCAGTCTAGCCTGGATGTGGGAGGGAATTTTTCTTTCAACTATGTATAGAAGTACTTTCCATATGAGAAAAACCTCAGCTATGAGTCATGGGAACACAGAATGATGGAGAGCCAGAGAAGAAAGACCAGGACAGGGAATGGGGTAGGGGGCCGGGGGGTGGGGTGACAAGGGGTCAAGGAATTTGTCATCGATCTCAGCACTGTGAGGTTCTAAGCTTCCCAGTTAAAACTCAAAGTCACAGAACGTTCGTTTCATTATGCACTCACCCCAAGCATTGCAGTTGCCTTTTGGAGGGCTAGAAATGCTCTTCCATAGATGAAGATGTCAAGGCTCAGGAGGACAAGGTGACATTCCCAAGCCCATTCTGTACCCTGGGTTGATTAAGTAGTGTGCACGCACCCTAACATTGAGACTGTGGTTTCATGTGGACAAAGGACCACTGTCAATGTGACTGATAACTTCAAGATGAGAGCATCCCTGACTCCCAAAGAGAGGCTCATGACTGACACGTGATCAAAACGATGTGGTCATAAGCCAAGGAATGCCTAGAGAATCCTGAAGCCAGAAGACGCAGGGAAGGATTCTCCCTAGAGCCTTTGAAGAAGTTGACTTTGAACTTTCATTACCCTGCTATGTGCTGGGGGTACATGTCAGCCCCAATAGTCTCAGTACATGACAAATTCAAAGTTCAAATCCACGATCCCTCCACTGCATCTCAACAGCTGGTTCTTTTACATTGTTTGATTAACTTTTCAGTATAATCTATGTGCTTGGACCCAGAGATAAATGGGACCCTTCAAAAACTCTCCTGTTGATATATCATTTCTATTTTAGTCAAGACTCAAGAGGCACTCGGAGTGAGAAAGGTTACAGAAGATACCACAGGCAAAGCTTTCTAGAAAGCACAGCAATCAATACAAAGCAACTTTAAGCCCCTGGGGGTGACAATCACAGCAAGGAGCCTGGCTTTCCTCATTCTTAGCCTGTGGCACCAGTGTATGGTAGCAGCTAATCAAATATACCACCCTCAGCCCTCTTGCCTGTGGTGTAGCTCCTGCTTATTAGCTTTGGTCATGTCATCTTGTCATAACATCACACAGCCTAGAGGTAGGAACTGCTGGGTGTGCCTACAGCTGTGAGGAAGGGGAGGAGGGAAGGGTTACACCACAGGTCAGAGCACAGAATGCTAGAACTCATGGATGAAGAGGTAACGGCAGCCAGCAAAAGGGGGGGGGAGCAGAGTTTACCAATCAGGAAAAGATGCTGCCCAGATCTCAGGGAGCTGAGCATCAGAACATTGCTATGCTAAGCACACTCCAAGCCCATCCTGAACCTCTTCCCATGCTCACAGTTAAGGCAGAGTCTGACCCCAGCCCTTGAGCAGGAGCACGCTGACCACACACCAAGCTCTAAAGGTCAGTGTGACACAGTCACTCAGCAGTCGCTGCAGAAATAACAAGGGCTCAGGATGGTGGCTTCTGGGCTCCTGCGCGGAGCATGTCACAAACTGGCCGGTCAAAAATCAGAGACTCCTGACCACCCAGTTCCCATGCTGCAGGGACTGGGCCAGGGTAACAGGTGGTAAGAGGACTCAAGTATCTGCTGTCAAAATCAAGAAGACAGCTTGTTCCCAGGTTGGGGAGGGGAACCATTATGCAAGTTGGGCTCCTTGTGCCTAGAACCATGCATGCTTTGGAACTTGGCTGTGTTGAAGTGTGAACTATGCATATTCAGGAACAGAGGGGACCCATGAGGCCTCATGTAGACTGCCTTGAACACCAGGATAAGAACAGAAAGATAGAAGACAGACACTTCTACACTAGGGGAGTTTATACCTATTCCATTTTCAAGCCATTGGCATGTTTTCAATGAGAACAGAGATGGATGGTGATGTTCCAGAAGAGTCACAACTATAGCTCAACTTAATCTAAGATAATGAGGACATCAAACTTCAGCAAAGTTGGGTAGATTGCACCAGTTACACAGGTCATAAGGTGCTGAGCTGGGAAGTGAATTTATGTGTGCTTCACTGGGATGTCTGTCTTTGTTTACAGGATCTAACATTATTGCCAAGAAGTGTATCTGGTGGTCCCAGCTTAGGGACGAGGCTAGGAAGCATGATTGTTGCCATGGCAAGGTTCAAAGCATAGAGGGCCTACCTAGACTGAGTCACACCCAGCAGTGTTATCCCATTTGTAAACTGATCCTCACACAATGCCAGCATCTAAGTGGCTGTGTCCGGAAGCACAGGTAATCACACTTTTCTGTTGCTGGATTAAAACACTAGCATATTTAATAAACTAAATCTGTGACTGATACCATGCAACCAGGCAACTAAGAACACAATCAGACACAGCAAAGGAAGAAAATTAGGTGGGTGTGGCTGATAGTGAAGAGGCAGAGTCAAGGCTATTGACTGGAAAGGGGCCTTCCAGCAGGAAGAGAGAAGAAAAGATGGCTAGATTGGAAAGATGGAAACTTTCATAATGCTATCAGAGGTAAACAGGCAATTGCAGGGCTGATAGTTCCCTATGAGGAGCATATGAGACCTCCCTGTGACAGCTAAATAAGGACTGCTGTGTATAGTGAGAAGAAGCAAGGTAGGCCCAAGGTACTGCAGTGCACATGACTGCCTACATCTGTCCCACTCAAGGTGTCAATCCTGTGATCACTGGGGACAAGAGATCCTAGGGTTACACAGTGAGCAGTTGGTACAGGAGAGAACAGAATGTGAGGTCCTTGGTCCCAGTGTGTAAGCCTTTCCCCTTTGTCCTGGGCCCTTTCCCCTTTGTCCTGGGCCCTTTCCCCTTTGTCCTGGGCCCTTTCCATCTTCTTGAATGGGACAATAACCCCATCAGGGTCTGTAGAGCTTTCCTCAGTATGGAAATGGGTATCCAAAAGGAATGCTGTTGTAGGATACTATGGCAGAATTTCTAGGCTTTCTAGGATCAGGTAATAATCTAGAACCACAGCAGTGTCCTGGGTACTCTAATGAGACATGGCCATATGTGTCCAAGCCTTGAGTATCTCAAACTGGCCACACAGTAGACAGATTGGGCAAGTACTTTGTCTCTGTGAGAAATGCCCAGCTACTGCTACTGGGCTGTGTAGAAACCCACGTGGACTCTTTCTGAGGGATCAGCAGTTAATGCACGTCCGAGTGGTTTAAATAGAGCTGTCTCTGGCAAGGGTTCTACAAGACAAATATAGGTACTCTGGCGCAGATTCAAGATGGGAACTTCGTGGGTGTGGGCGTAATGAATTCTAGCCTAGCTCCTTTAACCACAAGAGTGCAGAAGGAGGCCATTCCAGGCTGACACTACTCTATGTCCTGATGCTCTGTGCTGCCCAGTGACTTCAGTGTCACACATCTCCACTTCTGGCTGGAATAATGTCCCCACAGAGGAACAGCCTTACTGATTTCCTTCTAGCCTTGGTTCTGATTGGCAGTGTGTGTTTTATTTGTATTTAAAACCAAAAGGAAATAATTTATGTTTTTCATTACTGTGGTTTTCATTCTTTCCGCACTATTTCTTGGATAGTGAGTGCTGTGCTAAGTCCTTCCTTAAGTACTCGACTAGCCACAGGTAAGTTTGGTGGTGGGCAGAAACTGAGCATGGTATGTAGGGCCTCGAGGAGTTCTGCTGGGCCTCTGTTGCCTTCTGTTGGTCCACACAACGCCTGCATTGCATCCTCAAGGGAGGAGGGGTGAGAGTACCAGCAAGGATGGACAAATAGGAGTACAAAGGAGACCTGGCAGAGAAAACACGATTTGAGCGGCTGAACTCCTAGAGTACATAACAGACATTGAAAGGAAGCTTCAGGTGCATTTCAAGGACACTTGACCTGCCAACCCTGGAGCCCTGAGTCTGCAAAGACCTCAGAGCTCCAACAGCCACTCTGAGAGACAAGACGGGGATGGGGAACCACAGCCGGAAAACCTACAGCCCCAAACAATGCACAGAGATGGGACATCTTGGGCTATTTTTATTCCCAGTTCGATATATGCAGTGGAATCCATGCCAGAAGTTAAGTTCTGGGCAGGAGCTCCCATTCAGACATGCTAGCTGGGATGCAAGCGTGTGACCCTGACACAGGGTAAGGCCCTGGGGTCAAGGACACTTGCAGGCATCTATGGGGGGAAGCATCACTCCTGGCCTCACTCCTAACAGCAGCAATGCAGATAGCATACACAGTGTATCACACATTTCCTAGTACATACATACACATTCCTTTATACACAGCACCGCACGACATTTATGTTATACATCAGGAAAACCCATCACAAAGAATCAATCACTCCTGAGTGTGTGACGTTATCCTTTCAGCCTTTCACTGTAGCAACTCTCTTTCCTACCTTTAAGTTTATTACATAGTTGTAATCATTTCACCCTGAATCCTGCAATATAGCTACCAGACACCCATTTACAAGATGACCACCCATGGGAGGAAAGAGGAACAAAAATACCCTCCCCCTCCCCTGCCAGTTTTTTTAAGTATTTTTTAAAGCATTTAGACTTTTACATTCCAGTTCTAACAGGAAGGAGGAAGCCATAGAGATCTATGCGCCCACCCACACACATATGTCCCTCCCCACTCCCCCCTACACACATGCATTCCCTCCTTGACAAATTCAGGAATCTCTTCAATCCATTACAGCTCTATGCCCCCCTCCCCATGGGGTCCTGCTGTCTGAGGCAGGGTATGGAAGTGCTGAGAGAATGGACAGGTCTGAAGGAGCAGAAGGGTACATTGGCTAGCCAAATTCCACACGGAAGGACCCAGCACAGAAGGATGTGGGGCAAAGGGCTGAGTTTCTGTGGGTTATTCGGGGACCGGGTCTTGAAGTCCTAGTCAAGTGGGACACAAAGACAGGATCTTTGTGTTTCAGGAAACACACACACACACACACACACACACACACACACACACACACACACACACTGTTTTCTTTGGTGATGATATTAATCATTCAATATCCAGGTGAGCACTAGGACCTGGTGCCTGCCTGACAGAGTTCTATCACTGAGCCACATCCTTAAGACTCCTTCCTTCTTGCTTGCTTTAAATACTAACTAACTGAGTTCCCTCCTACAAAGCAAGTGTGGTTTATGGGATAATCACTTAGACCTTAGATTTCTCTTTTCTTTTTCTATTCTTTCTTTCTCTTCCTCTTTCTTTGCTGTTTTTGTTGTTCTTGTTTGTTTGTTTGTTTGTTTTGCTTTATTTGGGGGGAGGGGTTGCCAAAATGAAATCTGAATATTCACTACTAATCAAAACAAAAGTAGAAGACACTCCCGCTTTCCTGATCCCTTCCTTCTGAGCTGCAGAAAACACATTCCAAGAGGTTCCTTGGATGTCTGGAGCCAAGACAACACAACGGGCGAACTCTCCATACACCATACCCTAATTCTGTATTACTTAGAATAAAGTTGAATCTATACAGAAGACACAGTTAAAGAGTAACAACAGTAATTATTAAATTTAAAAAATGTAACATATTGGTAAAAAGTTACTTTAAAACTTCTGAATTTTTTTCCCTAAAAATTCCCCTTTAATATCTTTGGGTGTAATGGATCTTGGGTAGCTGAGACAAAGGAAGGCGAATCCAAGAGGGGCAGCTGTGGTATATCTGTTCAAGAGTGTGCTGGGTGTGAGTGCTTTAGTAGTCCCTTCAGAACAGGGTACGGCCCTGAATAAACACCTGTCTGGTTAAACAGGACTGGGATTCTCCTGTGATTCTGGGTCACTTAACTAGTAGGCAGAAGCAGGGACATACAGTTTACAATATGGATGGAAAACGAGGACATCATATCAAGTAAAATAAGCCAGAAAATCATGTGCCCATCCCATTGCTGTGGGGCACCTAGCAGGGCCACCTTCAGAGGTGGACAGCAGAACGATGGCTGTCAGTCAGGAGCAATGGCAGTTGCCACTGAGGAGTGGACATTTAACAGGTCCACTGTCTCAGTCTGCAGGATGAAAGGACTCCTGGACATTGTATGGACAACAGTGTCCATTCAGAATAATGTAGACAGTCATTTTCTTGATGGTTACATTTTAATACAATCAAATTTTTAAAATCTTTAACTGAAAGCAAAAAAAAAAAAAAAAAAGTTCAGCCTGGTGAATTTTCCATGAAAATGTAGGCTTGGGGCTGGAAGAGAGAAGCAGAAGTCACTTAGCCTAATGATTCTCAACTCTTTATTGACTGAATCCACAATAAAAGAAAGCTAGATGTTTTTGTTGTGATCCAGCATATAAATGCCACAAGAATACACATGTGTGTTTGGATAGCAACACATTTATACACAAATATACATCTAGCTAAAGATTTAGAATTAAATAGGCACAAAAAAACACAAGCCATTATACAAGGTGTATTCTGCCTCCCCCGCCCGCCACTCTGTCCGGTCTAATTGTATTTTTTAAATATCAGTTACATTCTACAAAATTGATTTCATTATCCTAGTTAGATTTCAGCCTGCAGTTCAAGGGCCCTGGTCTGGCTTAACCTCCACAGTAATATAAAGATTCCTAGTATCTCTCTGCTGGGTGGTCATCCAGCTCCCCCCCTCCCCCCGCCACGCTGTCAGGTCAGGGATGGGGATCTCACTTCCCACAAGGCAGCAGGCTCTGTGATCGACCCACCTAGCAGGTCACTTCCCAGTTGTTCCAGATGGGTGGAGTTGGGGGAAAAAAGTCTGGAGCCAGCTAGAGGGTGAACACAGCTTTATCCACAGGCAGGGAGCAAGGTGGGCTGGTGGCAAGAGCATGGGACCGGGTGGCTGTGGATGCCTTCCGGCTGTACATTGACCTGCCCCCTCTGCCTTTGCTTCCCTCCACCACTATCATTATTTCCACATCTGGTGCATGATCTCATCTCCCAAGCACCCATCTGAGGGATAACTCCCACCCCCCACCCCCAGGGGACCCAACCTTAGGGGAGACAGATTCCCACACATTCCATCTCTACCCTTCCCCCCTCAGAACTCTAGTAGGTCACCATCAAGTCATCCCATCTACTGCTTGATGTTGGGGTATAGGGTATCCCTGCTGGGGTCTTCAGAGGGTGACCTAAAGCTGTCTGACCTATCCTCTAAGGTCTCTCCAAGAACTGTCCAGGTTGAGGACAATGAGGCTCCTCCACACCTGGACAGATATAATTTTCCTGGGAGATATAAAACAAAGACAGCGCTGCCACGTGGGAACACAGCTATCGGGTGGACATCAAAGCTCTGGGTCCCTGTATGTGGGGGTTGGGGTGGGATGCTAAAACTCCTGGCTGGGGCTGTGGGCTGAGCCTGAAGGGGGCTAGCTGTGACTGGTCAATATCAGAGAGCCTGGGTGTGGCAGTCCTGCAAGCTTGCATCCTCTGCCTTAGAGCCAGTTGCTGAGCCAGTTAGAATTAGGCTAACCTCAGGGTGGGGCGGGGCAAGCAAGAGGGGATGATCTCACTGTATCCTTAGGGCCAAGAGAGAAAAAGCAAGACTGCACAGAACTAAGGGAGAAAGACAAGACAGTGCCGAAAAGCAAAAACAACAAGAAGAACAGATGAAAATTTCACAGTTTCATCCAATGAAATAGGGTCTTCAGTCAGAGCAGCCCCAGAGGAAGCTGAGCTCCAGCAAACCTTCCTCTCCCAAAATCAAACATTTTTTTTTAAATGCAGAAATAACTCAGCTTGAGCCTCTTCTGACATATCCCACTCATCTGGAACAAAAATGATGTCCTGAGCCCACCCTCGCCCCTCTTCAAGCGCCATCATTTTGCCTCACCCTGCTTCCCCCAGAATTTGACAAAGTTTAATCCACTCAGTGAAACCAAAGGCAACACAATAGACACCAGACCCTCCGGTTTCTCTCTCCTCTGGGGCTGTTGTTTTGTTGCTTTTGTTTAAAACCCCCGCCCTCACCCCACCTCCGATTGTCCGTTTCTCAGTTCTACTTACCTGCAGTCCGGTTTCCAAAGCGAGCTGTTCTCTTCTCACTCCTTCAATTAGTGGTACCCTGGGCTTCTCTCAACATCAGCACCACTGCTGGGCTCTCGCCATGACATCACCTCCGAGCTCCCTGATTGGCTAACAGTGGGTTGCTTGGCAATTGGACAGTCTCCTTTGGTGGAGCCGGGATTGCCTGAGTGAGTAACTCTTAGAAGGCTGGAGAGTGGAAGATGATGTCAGACAAAGAGCCTGCTCGTCCCCCCCTCCCAACCCCCGCCCCACACGCACCGGCTGCCTGTGGGGCTGGGGAAGCAGAAGGGAAGAGGATGACTAGGAGTCAGGAGAGAGTGTGGTATGAAGAGGTGGAGGTTCCAGCACAGCTGGCAGCTTTCTAGCTAGGGGAAGGATGGATGACTTGAGGAATCTTTAGCTGTTCAAATCTGGGGGAGAGAGACTGTGAAATCTAGAGGAGTAATAGGAAGGGCAGACAAACCCTAAATACAGCCCGCTGATGACTTGGTGCCTGCGCCCAGGTCCATCAGAAAGGCTGACACATGTGGAGAATGGTTTAGATGGGAGGGGGAAACTGAAGAATCCCCAGGAGCTGGTGAGGGCTCTAACCCCACAGGTGTCCCCGGAATGCAGGGTTTCCCTTTGCCACCCCCCCTTAAAAACATGTTCCTCCCTCTCTTTTACAGAATCTACATAGCACTAATGTGTCTTCACAGCCCACTCGGCCAGCCTGGGCCAATCAGAGGGAGCCACAGGTAGGAAATTAAACTGGAGATCATTACACCAGGGACATTCCTAAATGTGGTGGATTTCTGGAGAACAGAAATGGATCACTGCTGGTAGCTTTCCTTAGGGACTGAGGGGACCCTCTGTGCAAATGCATCAGCTGGTCACACATTGCCTGTCCGCTGCAGACAGCAGGTGGGGGGGGGGAGTACAAATGGCCCTGTGGAGCAAAACTCCCCTGCCAAGTGCCTCAAGGAAGCTCCCTCCCATGACTCCCCTGTCCTCAGCCTTCCTTCACTCCCTTTTCTTAGAAGGGTGCACTGTGTTGTAATATATTCAAACTGTGAAGTTTATACTCTTTTAACTACTCTCAAGGATACATTCTATTTGGTTGATTGTACAGCCATCATGCTGTGTAAAGCCTGTCACCTCCCATTTTCAGAACTCTCTCACCCCCCCCTAACTTTCATCCATACCCTCAAACCATAAACCTACCTTCCCCAGCCTCTGACTCCTGCGCAGCTCAATAAAGATGCCTGTCCTGGGTGCTTAGTGGAAGCAATCATACAATATCTGTCCTCCTGAGTCAGACTTCCTTCTTTCATGTGTTTGACTATCTTTGAGGAAGGTTTGTTTGGTA
The DNA here is from genome assembly GCA_902729485.2 of Mus minutoides. Taxonomy (NCBI): domain Eukaryota; kingdom Metazoa; phylum Chordata; class Mammalia; order Rodentia; family Muridae; genus Mus; species Mus minutoides. The sequence goes on from LR749618.1 coordinate 940,304, forward strand.
TTGATTGGCATCACACATCCTCACCCTCATCCTCATCTCCTAGACTGAGAACACACAAATCACATTGAATTCGACCCAGACTTTGAGATGAGGAATTATTTTTTTCTTTTTTTTTCCTGTTATTTTTTTCTTCAACTTTTATTAGATATTTTCTTCATTTACATTTCAAGTGTTATCCAGAAAGTTCCCTATACCCTCCCCCCTCCCGGCCCTGCTCCCCTACCCATCCGCTCCCACTTCTTGGCCCTGGCGTTCCCCTGTATTGGGGCATATAAAGTCTGTATGACCAAGGGGCCTCTCTTCCCACTGATGGCCAACTAGGCCATCCTCTTCTATATATGTAGCTAGAGACATGCGCTCAGGGGGTACTAGTTAGTTCATGGTTATTCTTCCACCTAGAGGGTTGAAGACCCCTTCAGCTCCTTGGGTACTTTCTCTAGCTCCTTCTTCCTTGGGAATCCTGTGTTCCATCTAATAGCTGACTGTGAGCTTCCACCTCCATGTTTGCCAGGCATTGGTATATTTTCCCCCGAGACAGCTATATTCAGACCCTTTCAGCACCGTCTTGCTGGCATATGCTATAGTGTCTATGTTTGGTGGCTGATTGTGGGATGGATCCCTGGCAGCCGCAGTCATTGGGTCCATCCTTTGGAATCAGCTTCACACATGATCTCTTTAACTCTTTCAATGTGTACTTTGTTCTTAATTCTAGGAAGGGGTGACGTGTCCACATTTTGATCTTCCTTCTTCTTGAGTATCATG
>LR749618.1:941165-1114432 GCA_902729485.2 Mus minutoides
TTTTTGGCTGCTGTTTGAGACATGGTCTTGCTGTGTAGCCCTAGATGGCCTGAGAAGTCACTATGTAGACCAGGCTGGCCTTGAACTCATAGAGCGCTACCTGCCTCTCTCCTCTCTCATGAGGGCTAGAGTGAAAGGCATACACTACCACATCCAGATTTGAGGAGAGTTTTTAACAGCAATAGCATTCATGAGTATCTGAAGTGGTGGCTGCCACACGCAGCCGCAGCTCACGGGTCGACTGTCTTGGAGACTCTGATCCTGACGTTTATCTTTCATCTACCTGCCACAGCCACAGTGCATGGGTTGGTTTCTCTCTGTCCTTCACCCTGTGTTATTCTGTAAGTGTCTCTTTTGGACAGACATTCCCAAACCCCCAACTCCACACCAGGAGAAGAAGCTAACCTTATGCTGCTTGAGAGGAGCCTTGGGTTTAAGAACATATCTGGCTGTTTTTTCAGGAGTGCAGCCAGGGAGCAATGCCATTCAGATTGAAATTCAATGAGCATTGCCACATGCCACCAACCAAGGACACAGATCAGACTCAGAGGTGTCCCTTATCACACCAGACTGGGGTCCAAATTTAAGCAAACTGCAAAGTGTAGCCGCATTGCTGTCAAGAGAACCCTCTCCCCTCCCCAGTCTGCCCTTCCCAGCCTGGGGAGTCTGGAACTCCACACATTACACAGATTAGCTAGCTCTGGCAATGGAGGGAGGGGATGAAAGAGAGTGGGTTGCCATGACAATGGTAGCCAATCAGCTATCTGCTGCTACCAAGAGAGGGAAGGGTAGTCTGAGTCTCCCTGCCTGTGAAGGAGAGTGGAGTCGGGGCAAAGGTAAGATGAAAAGAGACAGGTCATCACTACCCAAGGCAAAGAACAGGAGTGGGAAAGAGAAGTGAGACCAGAGCTACTCCTTCTCCAGAATCATCTATCTATTGCATGAATGATAGGCTGTGACACTCACACACACACACACACACACACACACACACACATGCACACTACACACACAGCAGTCATTCTGTAAGGATATTACTTATTCACACCATTTATAACAAAGACACTTCAAACAGTGCACCTGCTAGGGGGTGGGGCCTCCATCTGAATTTTGAGGCACACAAAATGAGCAAATAGAACAGGAGAGAAAGGTAAGCCAGGCCGAGCCACTGCTGGGAGTCTTACTGGATGGCTGAGTGCTGTGGTTTCCTTGAGGTGGTAGAAAATGATAGAGCAATGAAAAGTCAGAGTTCTTGTAGGAATTTTTACCAAGCATCGCATCCAAAGAAAGCCACGGCCACAAAAGAGATCAGCAAGGTCAGAGCTAGGAGGTTAACAGGGTGGGACTAAAGCTGGAGACAGATGGCAGAAAGCCGGGTGGAGACTGCTCCTCGATCCTCCCAGCCTGGCTGAGAAAGGCAGACTGCATGAGGCTATCACTGTACCTGCCAAGCCAGCTTCCAAGTGGGCCAAGGAGATAGTGACCAATGCTCAGATGTGGCAGCTGGAGCCCACGATGTACAGAGCACACCATGGCCTCTGTGGTGCCACCTGTCGTAGCTCTGTGCTATACATAGACTGTGCTATAACAAGGACACTCAGCCCTCACATCTCCACCTGCTGCCTGGCTGCACCGTGGAGACCCAAGCCATTTATTTCTAGCCAGAAATCCTGGGATAGGTCCCTCTTAGTGAATTGATTCACCACCCTTGGTATAGAACAGTGCCTGGTCACCTCTGCCTGTACTGGGGTAGTTCTGGAGCTTCATAGAAACTTGAACCTCTTTCAACCCTCAAAAAAACAGTATCTTAGCCTGACATGAGAATTCAGTAAGTCTGATAACCTTGTATCCACTTAGCTTGAACCAATGCAGTATCTAAAACTCTAATTCATAATCTGGTGGTGCTTTACTTCCTGTGCTCATGAGGAGGCTGGGGGTCTCAGGGTTTTTTTATGCAGGCTTTGTGGAACTGAATGTTGTCAGTGAGTTTCTCGGTGTGAGTAACAACATGTACATATGATGTAATTGTTAAATGTGGATGCTTGTCTCACTGGAAGCGTATCTGTTCTGACTCATGAGACTTTGTGACACTTTAATTTCTCTTTCAGCCAGCAGACACACAAATCAACACAGCCTACTTGCCTTTAAGCCTTGTTGGATGACGGGAGCCATTCATTTGTGCCGACTGTTGGGTCTGTAAACTAAGTCAGGAGAGCAGTTTGTGTTTATAACAAAAGCAGATTGTGTTTATAAAAACTGCTCTTTTCAAGGAATCGGAGACCTGTGTGTTACTGAGAACAGCCCCTGGCACAAAGAATGGCCTCAGTAAGTGTCAACTCTTGAGACTGGCCTTATACACAGAGCACATAATTGAATGCAGGAGGCTAAAGAGGATGGGGGAAAGTGTAGGATCCCTTGGAACTGGAGTTATAGATGGGTGTGAGCTGCCTAGTGTGGGTGCTAGGGATCAAACAAGGATACTCTGTAACGGTAAATTTCTTAACTGTTGAGCAATCTCTCCAAGCCTTCATTAGAAACATATTACAGCAGCTAAAGTGGATGAGTGTTGTGGTACATGCCTGCAATCTGAGCATGCAAGAGGCTGAGACAGGAAGATGTTGAGTTTGAGGCTGACCTGCACTAAGCAGAGAGGCTCTGTCTCAAAATAAACAAACAAACAAACAAACATACATTAATTAATTAACTAATTAACAAGAAAGAAAGAAAGAAAGAAAGAAAGAAAGAAAGAAAGAAAGAAAGAAAGAAAGAAAGAAGAAAGAAAGAAAGAAAGTTAGAAATAAAGAAAGGCTTAAAATACCAAATTGCGGTAAGAACTCAGAGAGAAACAGTAGAACTCAGAGTAGTCTCCACACTACTGGTAGAAATGTAAAATGATGCAACCGCTTCAGAAAATAGTTTGGTTGTTTCTTACATAAACATCCATTAGCCAGAGGTTCAAGCAATTGTACTCTTGAACATTATTCCCAGAGAATGAAAAGTCATACTCTTGCAAAAATCTATGTACAATATGTTTATAAGCTTTCTTTATAATAGCCCCAAAGTGGAAATAAGATGTCTCTCAATAGGTGAATGACTAAGAAAACTGGGGGATAGTCATCCCATGGAATACTCTTCAGCAGTAGAAATGAATAGACTATCAGTACAACTGGAGTGGATCTTTAGGGAATGATTCTGAGTGAGAGAGAGAAAATAATCTCCAAAAGTCACAAACCAGATGATTTCATTTACCAGCACAGGATTTCGGAAGTGGGAAAGATTGGTAGGTAGCAGGGATTGGCAATGATGGTGGTGAGAAAATAAATCTTCATAGAGTCCAGCAACTCTGCATCCTGATTGTGATGGTCATGCGAAAGCCGACACCAATGGTAAATGGCAAGGACTTTTCCTGCCCCTCACACGAATGTCAGTTCCCTGGTTTTGACCCTGTGCTGCAGAAACATAAGTTGCTGTAGTTATTGGAACTCAGTATAGAAAATGTGGGTCTTTCTGTACTCTGAAAATTCTTCTGAATCTGTATTTCAGAATTAAACATTACTAAAGATTAAAAAAATTAAATAAATAAAATAGAGAATAGGAAAAGAAATGAATGCAGACTGCTTCATACCCAGCAGAGGGATCCACTCAAGAATCGGCTGTTTCATACCCAGCAAAGGGGTCCACTCAAGAATCAGTCAGGGGCTGGGATTGGTGGGTTGAACATGCATGAGGGCCTGGAGTGCCATTCTGAGCACTTCAAACATCAGTCATGTTGGTGGCATAGGGCTGTAATCCCATCCAGCACTCAGGAGGTGGAAGCAGGAGAATCAGACGTTCAAGGTCATCCTTAACTGCATAGGATATTTGAATCCAGCCTGGGTTATATGAGAGCTTATCTCAAGGAAGGAAAGAAGGAAGGGAGGGAGAGAGGGAGAAAAGGAAGGAAGGAGGAAAAGAGGAAGGGAAGGGGGAGGGAGAGAAGAAAATGAATCCTATCCCTTCTTCTCTCTCTCCTGCCCCCACCCTAGGTTGCTGCCATTCTTTCTTCTCTTTGCAGGTCATCATCTCTGCTACCTAATGTTCTAGGCCGCAGTGTTGGACCACAGAGAGAATCCCCTAGGTAACTCTCAGATCCAATTTAAACTGAGGAAAATCAAAGTAAGCAGCCCTGCATAGCCCAAGAGTCCACATCTCACACATGGTGGTATCATCACCTGTACAGACACACCTGCATAACTCCTTCACCAGCTCCCATTGCAGAAGAGTGCTAACTGCTTCTCTGTTGCCGTGATAAAACACCACAGCCAAAGCAGCTTCCAGATGATTCAGTTTATTGGGGATTATGGTCCCAGAGGATAAGTGTCCACCTTGAGGGGACCAGCTGCAGCAGCGAACTGGTGGCACACATCTTGAAACACAGGCACAAAGCAGAGAGAGCAAACTTGAAATTCTCCAAGTCTGCCCCCAGTGGCATGTTTCTCCAGACAAAACAACTCCTAAACCTTCCCCCAGACAGTGCCACTAACTGGGAACTAAGTCTTCCAACATTCAAAGCTATGAGGGCAGGGCACTTCTCATTCATGGCACGAAAGAGGTGAGGCCCTGATCCCAGACAAGAGCCTTTCTCCCCCAGCCCAGCCTCCAGCCTGTCCCAATCTTGGGGGAAAATGGTAATGACCCACCACCTGGGGCTCATCTGCTGCAGAAAGGGTCAGGGCACAGCTACAGGGATGACACACAGGAACCTCAAGCCAGCATCACACGGTGTGGTCCTACTGGAGGTGCAAACTACTTCAGGCTCGACATCTGACAGAGCCAATTGCTTGGTGATGAATCCCTCCATACCTGGAGCTGTTTCCTTGGTTAGCCAGTAGCAGCATCATTCAGGGTAATGCAAGGATATCTCCTTGTTTAGGGTCCTCTGAGCCATTCTGGGAGGACTTTGGTGTGTGTATGGAGCATGGTGGGTGTGTTCACAGAAGTCTTCTGAGGAGAACTGGGAGCCTCCAGGCTTGGGCCTGTTTCTTGCCTGTGGGCATCAGCCTACCTCTTATGTATTGATATGAGTTTTAAAAAAGAAAAATCCTATTCTCCAGGCTAACATTTTTCTTGAGCACAATGACTAGATAAATCTTAATTGACAGTCCATCAATCTAACTTAGGGAGGCCAGCTTAGCTGAAAGGTATCTCCACAGCTGTTTAACCTGTGCCTGCAGGTCATAGTTTCTTGACAGGAGCTGAAGGGCTAAGTCTGTGTCTGCATAATGCATTTTGCCCTAGGGCACCAGTGGAGAAATTCTGTGTCAATCTCGTTAGTGATGTGGAGCAGCCCAAGCTGAGTCTCGAAGTGTGCTTCTTGGCTGGGTGGCAGGAGGTATCCCACCCTCACCCAGCACCCACAGATGAACTGGAGAGGAACTGGGAAGGCATAGGGTTCCCCAGCTCCCCTGGCCCTGCCCCTATGTCCTTGTTCCATTTGCCAGAACCTGACTGTTTCATAAGTGGTATGCCAAATTTAGTTCTCGATGTAGGTTGCTGCAGGGTGTCACTGCCGCAGCTCAGCCGGTCCTGTGATTAACTTCCAGAACAGACTCTGAGTGGTACCCCATCCCATACCTCCAGCAGGAGGGGCATCAGGAGCTGGCTTGCATAGCCGACCTAATTTTCCTAGCCACTTTAGCCTGTCAGCCTCAGACTGGATATCTCTCTCGTGCACCTTGCTGGAACCCCAGGAAGACTCCGACACAGAGCCTGACTTCTCTGTCTCAGCTGCAAAGCAACCTCAGTTCTTAACCCAGCAGACACCATTGCACCAGCTATCTACAGCTGCATGTCACTGGCATCATCTTCCGTCCCCAGCATTGTGGAATCCTATTGGCCTCACATCTCTGACATAGGTCAGCTATGAGGTTCTGGGCAGCTTGATTTCCTGATGGCAGGCTGCATCTTATTCAGAGTTCATTTTGCTCCATGTACCAGAGGCTACTCCAAAACACTGGACACTAAAGCAAGAAATTCATTAAGTTCAGAGAAGTGTCACCAAACAGAACCTGGAGATCTACCCCACCCCTTCTTCTTCAATCTCTTGCTTGTATAAACCACACATCCCCACTTTGCATTTAACCCCATGTAACTGCATTTAAAAGGCCACATCCATCTATCTTTATGGCAGGCAGCCACTCTGCGCTGTCTCCAGCTCAGCCTTTCAGCACACCTACCCCATGTCTCTTGGTGACAGAGTCACAGAGTAGGCTCTCTCTATCCCAATTTCAATATTTCCAGGCTAGAGAACCTGTCTGGGTCCATTTAGGACAAATATATGTTTCGGCCTCAGAACGTGTAACTCTGCGGTGATGTGCTGGGGGTGGGAGTAATGAAGAGCTACTGAATTCCATGAATACATGTGCATGTTCCATCAAGGTTAGCAACTTATGATAAAACAGTACGGTGTTCATTAACCAAATGTCATTGAACAGAAGGCCATTGCTGGTGGCACAGCACTTAAATTTAGCTGGACCAAACAGAGCAGGACAGGTGGGACAAGAGCAGTGTCTTTTAGTAGTGTCTGCCTAAATGGAGAGTTGCTTCCGGAGAGTTCCCAGGGCATGACTCCCTGAGAAATGCCAGAGCTGGCTGAGTAGGGGGAGGGGGAAGAGAGCCAACCCTCCTCAGCCAGCATTTCTATGTGCTGTATGCTTCCATTTGAAGGGAACATTCTAGAACTCATGAGCTGGAGTCAGTTCTGATGCATTCCTTCCCTGGCTTGTTCAGGATTTCAGAGAGACCAGTAGATAGGGTAGGAGGCCAACTTGAACTCCTCCCTACCAGGTGCATACAATCCAGAGTCCATGAACTGTATGCATCCTAAGGCAGCTATGGATGTGGCCCAATACATTCATGTATGACAACATCACATTGCAATGTCAAAAGGTTGGATGCCCCTGCTAGACTAAATGTTTATAGACAGTAGGGACCCAGAAGACCAGGAAAGGAAAATGCAGGAGAAACACATATAACCTCTCATAGTGGTTGCTGAGCAGCCACTGCAACCTTCCTCCAACTTCCTGTGCAGATTAGGGTCTGTCCTACTCTGTTCAAAGGTACACTTTAGAGCAATGATACCAACCTCAAGCATGATCATTTTAAAAATACATGTACTTATGAAAAACCAATTTGTACCTAAAACCCAAAGGACATTAGAAACATCCACATGCACAAAGTCAATGGCATTTTCATGTGCTAGCACGATAAATAAGGCATTAACAGAGAACCAGAGACAGGTGCGTGAGAGAGGAGACACATAGGTTATCAGCCAATGAGACTGTGATCGGCAAGGTCAAGGTCACACATCGGCGTGCTCAGGCTGGTTTCAACTAGCAAACGGAATTACGGAATATGATTCCATTTCTGTGAGTGTCTAGGACAGATGTTCTCGACCTGTGGTCATGACCCCTTTGAGATCATCAGAGAACACAGGTATTTACAATTCATGACAGTAGCAAAATTAGTTATGAAGCAAAAGTAAAAATAATTTTATGGTTTGGGGTTACCACAGCACGAGCAACTGTATTAAAGGGTATCAAGAGTTAGGAAGGATGAGAACCACTGGTCTAGGTGATGTAATTCCATCAATAGTGGTGAGAAGGCCACCAGACATGGGCAAGGGATGAATGGTAGCCTGTGAGAGACAGGGGGACAGAAAAGGAAGGAGGGACATTAAAGGGATATATTAGGGATGATGGAAAGGGGCAAATCTTGATTGTGGTAGAGAGTATGTGTGTTGACATAGTTGTCAAAACTTTCCAAATTCATGAGTAAGTTTCATTATTGATAAGCTCTATGATTTTTTAATAAGCAAATGCTCTGTGGTAGTACAACATGTCTATATTTATGTCTATAGCATTATGCACATCTACGTCTAATGATTAAAAGACTAGTGTTGCTCCAAAGCAACAAATGTGCTGGCAGATACTATCATACTGCCCTGGGATGAGATGCGTACTCTTCTTTCCTACCCAAGGGAAACAATGGAGCCAGGGTCAAAAGGGAAGACACCATGTGGCTCTAGGGCTTTCAAGGCAAGGGTGAGGTTCTGAAAGCAAGTGCTGAGGACAGAATGATGGGTGAGGTGATTACAGAGAGGGATGTCTGTGGTGTCTAAGAGGAGAGTCAGTCTTAAGGGTTCACACCAACAAAATGAATATGGTACCTGAAGCAACAGATTTGCTAATTAATCAGATTGCAGTTGTCACTTGATGATGCTATAGGTATCCATTCATCACACTGAGGGCTTTAAGCTTATACTGGTCTATTAGCCAATTATACTTCAAACAAGGGGAGGCAAATAAGAGACACCATTGACTGTCTTCTGGGTGGAGGAAGGTGTATGGATTCACCAAGTGGGTGTAGAGGGGAAGCTGACCCCAGCCTATGCAAAACCTTAGTATTGACAGGATTATGTGTTGGTAAGAAGATGACACTATCCCTGGATGAAAGCTCTAGTTCACTTCATGGTCTTGCCTGTATTCAAATAACAGGTGACCTCAACATCCACAGTTCAGTAATCAGTAGGTCCACCCAAGTGTCCATCTGGATTGAAGTTCCACTTTCACCGTCTCCAGCTCAGATGCATTTGGGCATCTAAAGCTGACCTGGAGGTCTCCGGCCTTCCCCACCCTCTCCTCCATTCCCTGGCCCTTCTCTCTTGCAGTTTCCTCACTGTGGGAGCTGAGGGTAAGTGGATTTAGTCTTGCTGACTAGAGTCCTCTGGCAGCACCTGTGCATGATGGAGGTATATGCCAGCTCCATCATGCACTTCCTCTCCTCTTAGGAACTCCTATCCTTTGGGAAGAATCACTTAGAGGTTACTCTCTCTTCTGAAACTGAGTTGTCATTCAAGTGCTACATTTTTCAGGCCAGTCCAGTGACTTCCCAGCTCCCAGTGTCACATAGAAGTTACTCCAGGTGGCTCCTTAGAGATGGTGTCAAAGAGAGACATATCACTGTTACCATGCTTAGGCATTCTCAGGGTGACAGGTAGTAGGAATTTGAGGCCTTGGGAGGGAAGGTGGGATTCACAGAAAGCCAAGATCACATCTCAGAGCAACCTTCCTTCTGGTCCCTTCGCCTTTGATCCACAACTTCTCATAGAAAGGAGGGGTCAGCTGAGAAAATGCAAGAAATGGATTCCAGCCTCTACTACTGTTTGTCTCTGAAAACACCCTCACCGGCTCACCTGCTGGGTGTGTGTGTGTGTGAGATTATAGGATGTCATGGAACCTTCAAAAAGTGGTGCCTGGCTATGATGGCTAGGCTTGGCTGTCAACTTGACTACATCTGGAATGAACTATAATCCAGAAGTGGAGGGCATACATTTGAGAGTTTTTCTGCTTGGTTTGAGGTGGGTGAATCCACTCCTAGTACAGACCATTGAGGTGGGAAGACACATTTCTTATCGGATCTCGAAATAGGAAGACATACCTTTAATCTGGGCCACACCTTAGGGACATGGAAGAAGGCTCTTTGCCTGCTTGCCTTCGATTTGCTCTGGCTCCTTTCATACTGTCTGTTTCCTAGTCCATGATGATGTGAGAGGCCTCCACTATAAATCTCCATTTTCCCAGACACTGCCACAAGTACCACCATGAATACTGACATGACCCCCTCCATGGTGGACCAAAATACCCTAAAACCATGAGCCAAAAATGCATCTTTCCTCCATTTAATTGTTTCCATCATGCATTTTGGATACAGCATTGCAAACATAACTGACAGGCTTCAGGAAGCCACTTTCAGCTTGTCAGTCATAGGCTTGGTCTTGTCACCTTTGACTCTTAGCCTGCGACAATACCAACAACACTTGAGTCCTCACCCCTCCAGGAGGCCAGTTCTCCACATTGATCTTGCTGTAGATGCTCATCCTTCATTTTCACAAGCCCATGTGGTAGGAGAATGACTATTGTTCTTCTACAGAAGAGGAAACCAAGTCTCAGGGATGTTAACTAACTGGCCCGGGTCCCCTTGCTCCATTGTGTGGATGGGCTGTGGACCAAAGCTTTCTGTGTCTTTACTGCACTGGACTCAGAGTAAATGGTTTACATAGCCCATCATCGGTGCCAGCCTTTAAAACTACATAGGTGAGATGGGCATATGTGAAGGCCTCTTACTTCTTCCCTGTCTATCCTTCCTTCTTCCCTGTAAACCCATCCTCCTGTCTTCCCTACCTTCCTTAATTACTGCCAGGTCAAGAGCAGAAGATTGACACTATGTGTTTTACCTATTGTGACTGAGGACTGTGAGGTCCTCAGAAGCAAGAAGTGACCATGCCTCTAATAGGAACTCAATATTCCCTGCATGTGCCTCAGTGCCTGGCAGAGGCTTACAAACTGGAGGACATAAAAAAGATGCTTGAATCTGTGGATACGGGACCAGGGATACAGATGACAACTGTACTACACTGTTCTTGGTTTGTTTCATTGCTTTCATTTTTATGGTATCTAGGTAGAAAAGCTTCAGTCTTTTAGAGAAGCTTGGGTCTGATAAAGAAGCATATCTCTGGTAAAGAAGCTCAAAGCAGAAGGGTCTGGTGCCATTATGATGCTTCACCAATCCTCCCAGGGCCGGTCTGAAAAGTGGAACTAACACACCAATGACCAACTCTCTACTTGACCCAGCCTGCAGTACAAGTCAATCTAGAACAAATGGGGGAATGGGGATTGAAGAGACACAGACACAAGGAATGGAGTCAAGCCTGATCCTGGTCAAGACTCAGTTTATTTCTGCAGCTCCAGCTCATAAGCAGTTCAGCAAACAAAGCTCTTCTTAAGAAAGTTCCTCTACAGACTTAACACAGATAAGAGGTCCTCTTGGCAGCACACACGCTGCTTTCTGACCTTGGCTACACACACTGCTCTCCTGGTGGCACTCTGGCTCTCCACACAACTCAGCCCCTGGTCTTCCCCAGCCTGTGGTGATGCCTTTTTGTCTGAGGAGAGGCAGGGAGCATTGTCCCTGGGGCAGGAGGATGCAGGTGACATGGGTATGACTTCATCCTGGATGGCTAAGGCACTAGGGACTCCAAAGATGCTCTCATCCACCAAGGGACACTGTGGGCAGGTATTCAAGGGGACAGAGTCAGTTTCAGGTCATCTGGTAATGAACATCAGGTCTGTGGAGTATGCTGTTATTACAACTGTCCTTACACAGATAATGACTTCACTAGGGTAGGGCTTAGGGAAAGAAAAAGAGGGAAACATGTTCCCTAACACACCCTGACTCTCCTTTAAAACTTTCAGTGGATCCCCAGCAACAACAGGAAAAAAATTCAAACCCCAGGACCATCCATGGGCACCACTTTCTCCTCTACCCCCCAACTACTGCCACATATAATCAGACACACTGTGTGAGCTGGGCTGTCCAGAGAAACAGAACCTGTTACAGACAAGGACGAGGTTATAGATATGGCTGTGGATATGGATAAAACTAAAAATCACCATAAAAATAGATTATGGCAGCCAGAAGAAGAGATCAATGCCTAATCTGGTTGTTATCTGAGAGGCGTCAGTCAGGAACTGTTGGGAGTAGATGCAGAGACCCACAGCCAAACATTAGGCTGGGGTCAGGGAATCCTGAGGAAGATGGGGAGGAAGGATTGTAGGAACGGAATGGTCAAGGACACCAAGAGAGTGCAGCACACAGAACCAATTAACCAGGGTTCACAGGGGTTCAGAGACTCAAGTGGTAGCTACAGAGCCTGCACAGGTCTGCACTAAACCTTCTGTATATACACTATGGTTGTATAGCGTGGTATTCTTGTGGGACTCCTAAGTGTGGGAGTGAGGCTGTCTCTGACTCTTTGCCTGCTCTTGGGACCCTTTTTCTTCTACTGGGTTGCCTTGTCCAGCTTTGATATGAGGCTTTGTGCAGTCTTACTGAATCTTCAGTTATGCCATGTTCAGTTGCTCTCTCTGGGAGGCCTCCTCTTTTCTGAAGGTAAATGTAAGAGGTGTGGATCTGGGGTAGAGAGGGAGGGGATGGGAGAAGTGTGGTCAGGATGTATCATATAAGAGAAGAAGAAATTTAAAAAATAGATTCCAAGGTTCTGACAGCTGAGGAGTCTTATGATCTGCAGTCCGCAAGCTAGAGGATCAGTCTGTGGGAAGGTCTGAGAACCCGGAAAGGGGGAGAGGTAGCCCTGCTAGAATTCAGTACATAGAATTTGGGGAGTTGTTGCTGTAGATCCTTGGCCTGAAGTGGGAAAGCTCCAATGTCCATGGACAGGAGAAGCTGGACAGAGAGGGAGTCCACCCTTCCTCCCCTTTCTGTCCACCTTGGGCTCTCAGTAATGCTGACAAAACAGGATTTCTTCACTCAGTCTCTGTTGTATACTGAACCTCGGAGAAACGCTGTGCTCTCCAAAGATGCCCCAGTGTGTTTCCTGCTGCCCACAGTCAAGCATACCACTTCTTCGTGCCCAAGTTGACTTCCTCTGCCTCTCAAACCAGCTCCCGCTGCTCAATGATTTCCCAATGCACACTGTCATCTCCTCCGGGATTGCCTTCCCTAACACAGTAAAAAGTCATCTCACCCATTTCCCAAAGCACATGAGGGCAATACTGATAAACAACACATAAAAAGGTGGCAGCTTTTGGAATGGAGCATGCAGGGAAGTCAGGATTCCTAAATTATAGGACTCTCCATGATAAAGCGCTGGTGGTCATGGGCAAGTATAGAACAAAGACTTGGAATAAGGGGAGGGTGTTGCTATGGTACCCACTTTACACAATCATGCAGCTTTTCACGTTTTCATAAAAATATAAATTATTCTTAATTATCTTAGTGTAGCTTGAGACTCCCACCAAGACCCTTGGGGGCGGGGGTAAGAAAGCTCAGAGTCAAAGATACAGACTCCTGGAGTCAGGCAAGTGGCAAAACAGACTCATTCATTACAGGAATTGGGCAAGCCTTTATACCCTTCACCCGAGCCTCATTGGCCCATGACCGCTCATTCCATGTAGTTGGCACCATCTGGTTGGTTGTTCTAGAAGGTCATCATTTGTCTCCAGGTGTCAGGCAGGCTTTAGGGGTTAGCCAGCATATAATCTATTGTTGCACATGCGTGGGCCACTGTGTGCCTACCAATCAGGGTTTACTGACTCATTCCTCCGACATCTTAGGGTGGCAGGAGGGTGCTTGGGAGATAAAGGCAGGTTGGTTTCCATGAGTTCAGGTCTCAAAACCAGACAAATAAAAGACGGTTGATTTTGCTTTCTGATTTATAAGTAACATATATTTGTCATCGCAGAAACTCCTAACTGTTCTCTCCTAATGTCCCCACCCCTCGCTGGCTCTTGAGCATATTTGGGGGGAGGCCAGATACACATATATATGTGGGTGCATGTGAGTGCACATGTGTTTGGAGGTCAAAGGACAACCTTGCGTGTCATTGTTTCTGTGAGATAGGGTCTCTCTTTTTATTGGCAACTGGCTAAGCAGGCACACTGGTTGGTCAGAGAGTTCCAGGGATCTTTATCCACCTCTGAAACACTGGGATTATAATATACCACGACAGCCAGCTTTTTACATGAATTCTGGGGATCAAATGAGGCTCCCTGTGCATTCATAGTGAGCACTTTACTGAGCTGTCTCTCCAGTCTCAATAATTGCTTTTTGGTCTCAATAATTGCTTTTTGGATATTAAAAGATGTGCCAAAAGTAAATCCTGAAATAAACTTAACCTGGTTACTGATTTGTGTGTGTGTGTGTGTGTGTGTTTTGAGATGTTTTCTCTGTGTAGCTGTGGCTGTCCTAGAACTTGTTCTGTAGACTGGCTGGCCTTGAACTCAGAGATCCACCTGCCTTTGCCTCCCCAGAGTTTCACTGGAAGTAAAGGCGTTCACACCACCACCACCTGGCCCTGGCTGCTGGTTTTAAACAATGCGGAATTTGCTTGACTGTTTACTGTTTCCATTTGGAACTTTCAGCTATGGGTGAAATTAACTCATAAGTATGTTTTCTTACCACACCCTCACAGGTATTGCTCTATAACGCAAGTTTCGTGGAGGTAGAGAGTCTTGTTTATGTTTTCTAATACAAGACAACAATCCTAAAGCCTCAAAGAATATAAAATGCTGTTCAGTTTCTAGAGGGGAAAAAGTTGTAATATTGTACACAGCAGAGGTCGAGAGATGGGGATGCAACCAACATACATCAGAGTGACAGCAGGCCGTGTTTGCACTTTCCTCTTGGATGTCTGCACAGGACTGAATAGGCAGCTCGAGGCTCAGAGCATCCACTGCTCTTGCAGAGAACTGGGTTCAGTTCCCAACTAGCCAAGGTGTCATACGTTTATAACCACAAGTTCAAGGTCAGCCTGGGCAGCTTAAACACTATCTCAAAATTATATGAAAAGGAGCTGGCAGTGTAGTTCACTGGTAGAGCATTTGCCCTACTATTTGGAAGGCCCTGCACTCCCCTCCCTGTCCTTCCAAACAAGGGAATCAATAAACCAGGTTATAAGAAATTCCCCAAAGGCTGGGCAGTGGTGGCGCATGCCTTTAATCCCAGCACTCGGGAGGCAGAGGCAGGCGGATTTCTGAGTTTGAGGCCAGCCTGGTCTACAAAGTGAGTTCCAGAACAGCCAGGGCTGTACAGAGAAACTCTGTCTCGAAAAAGAAAGATAGAAAGAAAGAAAGAAAGAAAGAAAGAAAGAAAGAAAGAAAGAAAGAAAGAAAGACCAACAATATTTTTTACTTCAATGAAAACATAAACTGCTTAAGTAAAGATTACAGTCATAAAGAAAAGAAAAAGTAAAAACAAGACCATAAAAAGAAAAAAAACAAGCCCCTTTCTTAGAAGAATCACCCAGCCAGGAATAAAACAGACACAGACACACAGCAAAACATGAAGGACCAGAAGAAGCAATACGAGTCGAGTTGAAGCCTAAGTCTGACAAAGTATGATGTCACCAAGCTAGTCTGCTGTAATAGTTATCACAGAGAGGCCAAACTCACTCAATAAAAAGGAACAACTCACAGATCTGATTGATACACGCAAGACTGATACTATAACTTTATGTGTAATAACAGTAAGTATTAGAAATAATTTCCCTCAAAATCAAAGTGAGCACATAACCAAGGAATGAATATGTTCCATACACTGAGCTAACAAGTGGATGTTTAGAAAGAAAGGATGAATTGGCTACATATGTATTCAGTGAGATATGATCTTAGAGAGATGCTCTGTGCGTGTGTGTGTGTGTGTGTGTGTGTGTGTGTGTGTGTGTGTGTAAAGGAAAACAAAAATATCATCTTTAATATTTTGTGGATTGCAAAAAACTGATGCGCTTATGTTTCAGGACATCTCTCTTCCTGAGGGTTTGTATTGATGTGATAAAGCACCGTGGCCTGAGGAGGAAAGGGTTTATTCTGCTTACACGTCCACATGGCAGCTTGTCTTGAAAGGAAGTCAGGGCAGGAACTGAAGACAGAAACCTGAAGGTAGAAACTGGAACAGAAGCCATGAGCAGGTGCTGCTGACCTTGCAGTCATGGCTTGCTCAGTCTGCTTTCTTTCCTTCTATCTAAATTTATTTATTTATTTAAATCCCAACTGTTACCCCTCCTGGTCCCCCCCCCCCCCGCAGAGTTCCTTTCCCCTCCCCTGCCCCTCCCCTCTGAGAGGGCAATCTGCCCCCATCCTCCCACCTTGGAGCATCAAGTCTCTGTAGGATTAGACACAGCCTCTCCCACCGAGGTCACACATGGCAGCCCTCTGCTACATATGTGTCGGGGACCTTGGACTGTATATGCTCTTTGGTTGGTGGCTCAGTCTCTGGGAGCTCCCAGAAGTCCAAGTTAGTTGATGCTATTGGTCTTTCTGTGGGGTAGCCATCTCTTTGAGGCCTTCAATCCTTCCCCCTAACTCTTCCATAAAGGTCCCTGACCTCCATCCAATATTTGTCTGTGGGTATCTGTATCTGTCTCAGTCAGCTGCTGAATAGAGCCTATGTTATGCTCCTGTCTGCAAGCATAACATAACATCACGGATAGTGCGAGGGATTGGTGCCTGCCCATGGGATGGGTCTCAAAATAGGCCAGTCACTGGTCAGCCATTCCTTCAGTCTCTGCTCCATCTTTGTCCCTGCATTTCTTTTAGACAGGACCAATTTTGGGTCAAAAGTTTTGTAGGTGGGTTGATGTTCCCATCCCTCTGCTGAGGGTCCCGTCTGGCTTCTGGAGGTGGTCTCTTTGGGTTCCAAATCCCAACCATTAGGCATCCCTGCAACTGATTCCTGGGAGCCTCCCTTATCCTCAGTCTGCTTTCTTATAGCACCTGGAATGCCAGGCCAGGGGTGCCACTGCCTAAACGAGCTGGGTCCGCCCACATTGATCATCAACCAAGAAAATGCATCGCATGCAGGCTTGCCCACACGCCAATCAGCTGGGAATATTTTCTAAATCGAGATTTCCTCTTCCAAAATGACTCTAATTTGTGCCAGGTTGACGTAAGACTTCCTAGCACAATACCTCTGGAAAAAAAAATCCACAATAAACCAGTAGTAATGATTGCTATTGTTAGAATAAAGACACAGGAGCCAGAGGAACTTGCCAGTATTCTCCCTTGAACGTTAACTTTGTGCCCAAGTGAGTATTATTAATTTAAAATTTTTCATAAGAAAATCTTTAAAAACTCTTACCTAAAACCTTAATTACTTTAACAAAAATTAATTAAAACTTAAAATTGTATGAAGAAACTAATTGGATTGACTACTAATCATGTAAGATATTTTAAAAGTGCGGGAAGGAACTGTGTGAAGGAGAACTGGGAAGAGAGGGCAGTGACCGGGATGTAAAGTAAATTAAAAAAAAAAAAAAGAAATTTTAAAAATGGCCACAGACTTAACAGCAAGGGCAGCTGTGATCTTGCAACGGTACATGCTATACATACAGTGTGACACAAAGAAAAAAGGAGACACATTTAGGTGCCTTAACAACACAAGGCGCTGAGGGCGAAGATAGCCTAACAGAAACCAATCCAGTCTCTTAAGTGGGAAACGATTCAAGAAAGGTAGGCAGGCTGGAATAAAAGCCCAGAAACAGTAAAATCATGAACAGTTGTGTTCATTTCAGCCTACTTTAAAACACTCAGCCTAGCATTTAAAAAAGTAATCATCACACATGTGGCTCAATTCTTTGCAGCAAGTAACACTGACCGCACACATTTATACGCTGGAGGTGGTGCGTGAACCTACGGAATGCCCGTTTCGCATCAACTAACTACTAGGAATCTAAAGAATAAATGTAAAGGAGATTTCTCGCAGTGCATGTGGAGTTAAGAGGCTGCCAGAAGCATGAGAGCAAAATTCTGTTAGGCACCCCAGTTTGCGTTTAAATACGGAAAAGGGCTTAACGTATTTCGCTGTAGGCTGGGAGTAGAGGCGCACTCTAGTAATCCCAGCTCTTGGGAAGGTAAGTCGCAAAGATTTTGAGTTTTAGGCTACAGTGGGCTACGTACAGCAAGGCCTTTTTTCAAAAACAAACACACACACACAAAGTAGAACAAAACGGTTAATAATATCCTAGATTATCCTTTCAACAATCTCCTGAATATATTTATGTCTTAACGCGCGCACAAGAACGCGCACACAAGAACGCGCGCACACGCGCGCGCGCACACACCCTAAACCCTTACAAAACCTAGGCACTCTACTAGTCTCTGCAGGAAGAGTTAATTAACTCCTAATTAATTCTCTAGCCTGGGGAGGGGCACTGACTTCAGATTGGGTGATGATGACATCATGCTAGTAGCTGCAGCCAATAATGGCGTCCCTGCTCACTAAGCCCTGTTGCCTGGGTGAGGCCTCTGGGCCACTTGAGTAGCTTTGGCGTGGGCAGCTCTGCAGGGATGGACACCCACGATGCAGATCAGGTCGCTGTAACCTGTGTTGGGAGAGCTGATGGTGACCAGTGGCGACCCTGCCCCTCTTCCAGCCTCGGGTTCTTGGATGGGGGTCTGCACCGCGCTTTTCTTCAGGTGCCCCCGCCTGGGGTTGTTTCTTTTGTTTGCCTTCCTAGCCCCTCCGCTCTGGGCTTCTGCAATGGACCCACCCCTCTAGCTGGTGTCCAGGCTGTCCCCTCACAGCTTTAAAGCCCAGCTGTCTCAAGGCCACCTGCCACCATTTAATCTTCCAGTCCCGGGCTCTGGTTTTCAGTTCTGGTTATCTTTTTCTGGCCCAGGATGTAGTGATTTCTCAACTAAGAACACAATGGCCAAGGGCAGTAGGGGAAAAGGAGAGAGCAAAAGCCATGCATAGACAACTCAACAGAACCGGGGTAACCGGGTATGGTGATGCTGAGAGCCTCATCGATGGGTGTGCTAAATAATAGATAATTAATTAAATTGAAAACGTCTCGATTGAAAAAGCAATAACACATCCTCTATAACAATTCTGTCTCTTCCCTTCAATCCCAATTAATTTGGCAGCACACTTATTATTACTGAATATTTGCTTCAGTCAAATAACCATTTTCTCCTAACTTGAAATATTCTTAGTTTTTATTAAGTGGCCCCATATTTCAGTATAAGGAATAATCTAACTGTTCCCCCTACTCTTGGATATTTAATGATTTTTTCAACTTCCTTGTTTAAAATCTGTAATGGACAAGAACAGATCTTTTAGGGGAAAATGGATCTTTTGGGGGAAAAGAAAGAAAGAATGGATCTTGTGTACACAGCTAAATGTTTCCTTTGATACAATCATAATAAGGTGATCATTTCCCTAAAATATCTTGTTGACCTTTTCATGTTATTTCCAGTTAAATTAAAATCACCCTTTCAACTTCAAAGCCTCTAACCATTTTTAGCACCATGGCTACTTGCTCTGAGATGTTGCTTTAAACGTTCCAGTAAGGCTTTGAGTGGCTTTAGAATTTAATTTAGTGAGGCATGGTGGGGCTCACCTGTGATAATAGCTCCTTGGGAGTTTTGCAGGAAGATCTGAAGTTCAGGCCAGCCTAGGAAATTTATGAAGACTCTGATGCAAAATACAAGGCCAGCCTGGTCTACAAAGTAAGTTCCAGGACAGCCAGGGCTAGACAGAGAAACCCCGTCTCGAGAAAAAAAAAAAAAAAAAAGTAAAGCCAAGGGCTGAGGATATAGTTTGGGGAATATAGCCAGGCACGGTGTGCATGAGATATTGAGTGAATTAGTTACTGTTTGTTGCTGTGATTAAACACATGACCAACAGCAACTTACAGAAGACAGTGTCTTTTGATTTATGGTTCCAAAGGGAGCGAGAGAACATTAGGTCTGGAAGACAGGGCAGTTGACAGGCCTCGTGACAGGAGCAGGAAGCCTGCTGATCATCTTTGTCCACACACAGGTAGCAGAGGGAGAAAGCAGGAAGTTGGACAAGGCTATAAACCCTCAAAGCCTTCCTCCAGCAGGGTGAGGAAGCAGCAGCTCCTACAGTTTCTTAAGTTTCCCAATCAGCACCACCAACATGGCGGGGGTGTGTGTGTGTCATTCTTTATTCAAGCCACCATGCTCGTTTTAAGCCTCAGTAAAACACACACACACACACACACACACACACACACACACTTTTAAAGAAATCTTTGGTAAAGATCCTGTTATTTTTAGTTGCTATTTTCAAATAATCTTATTCCCAATTTATTTTCTGATTGATATCGCTGACAGAAAAGGTGTTGACAGTTTTTAGAAAAAGCTGGTGGTGATGTCATCCTGTGAGCCAACAGGACAGTGAAATCATCAAAGTCCCTGAAAATGGTGACAATAAATGTTAATGATGATGGGTAGCGGTGCTGTAAGACATAGTGGATTGCAGGAGCCTCCCTGTAACGAACACCCAGTGAAAGCTGCCAACCAGGCAAGTGCAGTGCACATGGCTATTTAAAGGAGAATGACAGAATCTCAGGCTGTCATCGGGGTACTGCAACTGCATGATATGAACAAGGAAGATTTGACTCAGGAGAAAAGCACTGATATGTGAAGGGAGGCACTGGGCTCCCGTCGCCAGTCTTGAAGCAGTCTGCGGTCTTCAGGTGACTCAGAAGACTCTAAGTAACTACACACGCAAACTTGTGGTCGACGCCTGGACTTACCTTGCATGACTTGATGCTTTTAAATAAAAACTAGCTTTATATTTCATTCCATCCTTGTCAATTGTCTGAAATTATCAAGAATCTCATTTTCTTTTTCCTTGGGTCTATAGAGTGAGGAACTAGACTCCCTCCTGTTGCATTTTATAAAAAAGAAAAAGGAGCCAAGGATATGTTTGGTGGAGGCACAGTATGGTGTGGGAGAAGGGGGTGCCCCTGCAGGCCCATGCTGAGGTACCCCTGAGGTACCAGCCATATGATGGTATAGTATAGAATAGAGTTTATTTAGGGCATGGGGAGGGGAGTTGAGAGGGTAGTGGAGACAGAGAAAGGCATAGACACACACACACACACACACACACACACAGAGAGAGAGAGAGAGAGAGAGAGAGAGAGAGAGAGAGAGAGAGAGAGACTGGCCATGAATACATGGAGAGAGAGCAGGAATGGGAGTAGGAGAGAAGGGACAGAAGGGGAAGAGGGGAAGAGAGGAAGAGTGTGAGCAAGAGAGAGAGGAGGGGGCAAGCAGCCCCTTTTATAGTGAGTCAGGAACGCCATACTGTTGCCAGGTAACTGTGGGGCGGAGCCTAGAAGAAATGCTAACACCTGCTACTGTGGTTCATGGATCCATCGTTTATCTTGAAAAAGAAAATTAAAGCAATTGATTATAGTATTTTTACACCTAGTTTGAGAATCCTTTAAAAGCTACTTACTTTTATGTGTGGGAGTGTTTGCCTGGGTGTATGTATATGCATTACACTTGTGCCTTGTACCCACCGAGACCAAAGAGGACACTGGATCTCCTGGAATTGGAGTTAGAGATAATTGTAAGCTACCATGTGTATGTGCTGCAAATCAAACCTGGGCTCTCGATAAGAACAGTAACAACTCTGAACCTCCAAGTCCCATCTCTCCAGCCACAAGTACTAGTTTTTTAATTTAAAATTTTTGCCTGGGGGTTGGAGAGAGATGGCTCAAGGGTAGCGAGGACTTCCTGCTCTTGCAGAGGATCTGTTTGCTTCCCAGTACCAAGATGGTGGCTCACAAACACCTGTGACTCCAGTTCCAGGGCATCCGCATTCCACAAGCACCACTTGTACGTGCTACACAGGTAATGTATGCAGGCAAAAAAATGCATTCAGATAAAATAAAAATAATAATTTTTTTTTAGAAAAATAAGATTCTGTCTTATCTCTTGGGCAGGGTCTCAAACTGTTACCCAGGCTGGCAATGTTCCTGCCTCAGTGTCCTGAGCATTAGGATCTCTGACATGAGACACTACAGCTGGCTTCATTTTGAAAACTCTAAAAAAATTAAAAAAAAAAATAAATATTTCTATTTGTTGGCATATTTTATTTTGTGACCTTGTATTTACTTGGCTTTCAGTCTTGGTATATGGATTATTTCTATTTTTCCATATTTTGGAAACTGTTTTTAAATTAAAAATCCTAAGGGGACTTGTGTGTGTGTGTGTGTGTGTGTGTGTGTGTGTGTGTGTGTGTGTGTGTATGTTTGCGCGTGTGTGTGTGTGTGTGTGTGTGTGTGTGTGTGTGTATGTTTGCCCTGCTCTCTTTGTCTGTTGTTGTTTTGAGGTGGGTGTCTGTTCTGTACCACAAGCTGGCCCTTGAATTCATGATCCTTCTTCAGCCTCCTGAATACTGGGACGATGGGCAAACACCACGCCTGGTTTCCTGGTGCCCTGTTACTCTGCAAATAACCTCTCACGGGTCGGGGAAAACGGCTCAGTAGATAGATGCCTTTGCACTCAGGTCTGATGATCTGTTTGACTGACTCCTGGGAGTTGTCCTCTGTCTTCTACATGTGCTGTGGCATGCACACATGGACACACACACACAATCAGTTCATAAACGAAGTGACTTAGAATTCTAGGAGATTCAGAACCTTGGCATTCCTTCTTGCTGCCCTACTCATTGCCCTCTGGTAGAGCAGGCTGCTCCACATTCATTTCATTCCTGTCATTCCTCAGTATGCACTTTTGTTGTTGTTGTGATCCTTTCCCAGTGTTCTTCTAGATGTCGGTGTTCTGTGATCTATAATTCAAACTCTGTGCTGGTCTGTCGGGGTGTGATAAGCAACTTCATCATTATTGGTCTTTATGGGTTTTAAACTTCCATTTTCTGCTCTCCATTTTCTCCTGTATTTGTTTTTTTTCCTCTCTCTTGCCATGGTACTGGAGCTGCCTTCCACGTTTCTTCCTCAGTTTCCCCTAGTCTTCTGCCTGTCTATCCGGGAGGTCTCTTCTGTGGGTGTCAGGGCTGTAGGGCGTCTCTGTTTCCTGGCCTGATTTCACTGGCTTCCTTTTCTCCCTCTGCTCCTGCTTATCCAAGACACCAAAGTTGCTTCAGGGTGCTTCTGGGCCTCCTAAAGAGACTCCAGAGGCCTCCGTTATCTGAGGCTTCTCTTTGCTTTAGCTACCAGAGGTAAGGCATCTTGAGAGAGGTGAGGACTAGAACATTAAACAGCTTATATTGTCTTAATTGTCTTACCTTATTAGTTTTTAAGGAAGGGCAGCCTGCACCAATGACTAGGCTCTGGGGTGACAGTCAGTATTGACTCAGCCCCAGTATGTGCTATGGTTTCTTGTGGGGATGTTGTTTATGCTCCACCCCTCCATACTGCAACAGACTGAGAGCTGGGGGTGTACAGATTCAAATGCACCCCTACAAAAGGGGTGAGGTGGAGCCCAGCTCCCCATCTCTGACTCTTCCCTGTGTACCTTCATGTTCCTCTGGGTCCCCATTGTTCCCAGACTGTCTGTTCTTCAAACTGAGTTATGCAAATACCAGCCAGCCCAGTATCCATGGAAACCACATCTCCTGCATTCCTCAGCCCGTTTTTCTGGCAGAAGAGACCCAATCCAAGTGACAATCACAAACAAGGACAAATGGCAGGAAGGCTTCCCCGAGAGCCCTGGGCCATCGGTCTCTGTCAGTATGGACCCATCTTCTCAGACCTTCTGTGTGACTGGGGAAAAGGGAGTGGCTGGGCACAGCAGAGAAGGCTTTCTCTTCTAGAAACCTGGAGACTTTGTGATCCCAGTATCTCACTCACCACTGACAATGGTCTTTGTCCAATCACGGTGCAGACAGCCCCCTCAGTGGGCAGGAGGCAGCATCTGGTGTTATCACTCAGCTCACGTGTACTCATGAGGCACTGCAGAAATGACAGCACAATTTTATCCTGTGATCCACTAATTTTATGCACAGATCCTCAAGCTCTGCTCCTCCCTATGCGTTTGCTGTGTCTGAAGCAATATACACAGTTGTTTCCCTCCGTGCTCAGAAGAAAAAAAAAAGCCTCCAGTCAGCGAGTGCCACACCCTGCTTCTTGAATCGGCGTTCCTTTACACTGCAAAGACAGATTCTTGCTGGTGACAGCTACGGTTTACAAGGCACTAGCACTAGAAATTACCTGGCTAAGAAAATGGCATAACTGTCCAAGTGCAGCCCAGTGACAGGATGGTAAACTCAACTGTTTTATGTGTACCAAACTCTAGTGCTGTACACATTGGCTCATGGTAAATCTCATAGCCAGGGGCTGGGGAGACTGCCTGGTTGGGAAAATGCTTGCCACACAAGCCTGAGGACCAGCTTCAATCTCTGGCACACACATAAAAAGCAAGGTTTGGTGTGAGCGCCTGATCCCAGAGCCAGGAAGGAAGAGACAGGTGGGTCCTTGGGGCTCACTGGCCAGTAGGTGTTGGTAACCAGTAAGTCCCAGGCCCCAGTGAGACATTGTCCCCAAAATCAGGATGGAGAGCCTCTGAGGAATGGACCTCATGCGCATATGCATGCTGTATGCACATACCACCTCACAACTGCCTTACATGCTGGGGGAGGGGTGTAGGAAAGCCCTCCCCCCCCCCTTGTTTTTAATTGAAACTAAGGTAAAAAGAAATCATTCCCCCAAGGTCTGACAGCAGCTGAGACAGAATCTGAACCCAGGCTGTCCAACCCAATTCCCTATCCTAGTCTCTGGGCTACCAGACTCCTTTGTGAAGACTGGAATTGAAACACATTTTGTAAGGTCTCGGGTTTAAAAGGCTTTAGCGTTTTCTTTTTCTTTTAAAACTCTAAGACGCACGCAATGTTTAAGCAAAAAGTGTGGCATCTACCAGGTGAATGTTGCATGCAACCATACAGGACACGCCTTCCCTACAGAGAAGGAACATCTTCACTTATTTTAACAGCATTCTTCATTTTGAGATTCCTGCTCCCGGTCAGGTTGGTTAGATATAGGGCAGGTCAGTCTGCTTTTAAGTTACGGTGTGTGTTATGTGCATACAGAAGTCACTCATCAATAGAGCACACACCATGGACAAAGCCTCTCAGAGGACTGAGAAGAAAACTGATACCATGGCCTGCCTGGGAAATCAGTATGCAGGGAGGCTGTTCTAGCACATTCTGTACCTTTGGAGTTACAGTGATGTGAACATAATCTAATCACACACACACACACACACACACACACACACACACACACACACACATCTGAGAGGCTTGTGGATGCACGCCTGCATGTTTAACTCTGGACCCTATTTTTATTACAACCTGATGGCTTCCCCGGTTCCTGAAATGTTGTGAACGTTCTTGTGACACAAGGCAATGACTCTCCACCACTGCACTATATCCACACTGCTCTCTTTATTTGGAGATGGTCTCACGATTATGATCCTCCTGCTTCAGCTTCAAGTAACTGCAATTATAGACCTATATCCCAGACCATAAATATATGACCTTGTTAAACTGCAGGGAGACTTTTTTTTTTAATGTGCTTCTGACCAGGTAGTTCTCAATCTCTCTCTTGTTTCTGGGATTCGTTACTGAGAAACCATGATTTCAAAATATAGCATCTGCCACCTTCTGAAGAATTAACTGGCATGTAAAAAACCTGTACAGGGCTTAAGATAGAGCACTTGGCATTTTTACTCTAAACCACCTCAATGAATCCTCTAACCGCTCAGGGTAGATACAGTTATCCTCAGACCTTTATGGGAAATGCTGCAAAGACCTATTAGCTCGCCCACCACAAGGCTAGCACCTGGACCCAGGCTTCAGGGTTTTACATTCTGTGTGGTGCTCTCCTTCCCCAAATGATGGCAGTGTTTTTGCCTGCCTGCTTTTTTTAAAGACAGGGTCTCATGATACAGTCCTGGCTGACCTTGAACTCCCAGTTCTACCTGTCTCTGTCTCCTGAGTGCTAGGTTCAAAGGTATACACTACCACAATAGGCTTGATGTCTGTTCCATAGCACTTTCAAGGACATAGTTGTCAGCCCATGATGCAGTACTCCAACTAGACAAGCCATTAGTTGCTTAGTAATGGGGTCATAACCTAAGGGGATGTATCTCCTTAAGTGATGTTTTTGTGCACTATATACAAAACAAGATACCATCTACTATACCCCTAGATGCTGCAACAGACAGCTTATTCCTTGTCCACCCACTTGCCACTGTACCAATCCTGCAAGCGTCTGTGTGGCTAAGCATTGAAAGGCATAGGGAGAAAACCAAACAGTAAAACTTGTCAGTCAGTCCTGGGCTGGAGAGGCAGTCCATCTGGTAAAGAGTTTAATGTGGACACACAAGGACCCGAGCTTGACCCCCAGAGCCCACATAAAAAGCTGCTCAGAGAACGTAGGTGTATCTCAGGGGCTCATTAGCCTGCCAGCACAGCCAACCTGGTGAGTTCCAGGCCAGTGAGAGAGCCTGTCTCAATAAACAGTGAATGGTTCCTAAGGAATGACACCCAAGATGTACCTCTAGACAACACACACACACACAAATTAGTATTCTATTTATAATCTTCCAGGATCTTCACATGTGGCCCATCTTTGACAGAAGCATCCTTATGTGGTTGTGGAATGGCCATTTCCCAAAAGTTGAAACAGTCTCTTCTAGGAAGTGTAGGGATTCTCACAAACCCTCTAGTCTCACAGAAACTTTGCGAGAGGGGTAGGTGAGACAGCTCAGAGGGACTGGCACTTGCTGCCAAACCTGAGTTTGATTCCCAGGTCCTACATGATGAGGAGAAACACAGGCTCTACAAACTGTCCTCTGGTCTCCAACATGGTGCTGTAGCACCCACCCACAATGGAAATAAATACAACTTTTAAAAAGTAAACAGAAACAAAACCTTTCAAGACCCAATTAAGCTCAGGAACCAAGATTGCATGGCCCCTTCCCCGGGTAAATATAAGTGGTACACATTGCTGGAGAGAGATTCTTTGGTGGAGCTGCCAATGAGCTGTGCAGGAAGTTTTGGCAATACAGCTTTTGAGCTGTATAGCCACAATGGGGCAGGCTTTAAAGGTGACACAGCTGCCATGGAATGACTCATGTACCTGAAGTAACCCCACAAAAAGTCACCGGTCCAGCAGGTATGATTGTATCTGTGGATGAACTGTGTGTCTCCTCAGGCCACCCAACAATGGCACATGACTGGATAACCACACTTCCACCTGGAAGCTATAACATCTAGGACTGGCAGGTAGCCATGCGGCTCCTATACTCACCATAAAAATTAACAGCAAGAGGGCCAAGTCACAGTGGCAGGGAGATGGAGACTGAGGGGCAGGAACAGGCTGAGAGGGATCATCATGTTCTCAAGGTCCTAACATTCCTGCAGGGCTGGAGATAACTCTAAGAGAGCTTGCTGCTCAGAGAACGGAGTTCAGACCCAGCGCCCAAATTACCTGTAACTCCATCTTCAAGCAATCTACCCCCCCCCCTTCTAGCCTCTTAAGGCACACACAAACCTAAGCAAAGTAAATACATCATTTAAAGATAAGAAAATCTTGGTCTGAGTGTAATTGCACACCCCCCACCACCACTCTCACACTTGGGAGACATGGACAAGCACATATCTGAGGCCTGCGTGGTCTACACAGCATGTTCCTGTCTCCTCTCTAGCCAGAGTCCCAGAGACTTCTCTTGTTCTGATACTGAAGCCAAGACCATATTCTTCTAAAATCCCACCCTCCAAAAAGTAAGAGGGAGCTAAGGGGGAAATGGCCAATGGGAGCTCACGGATGACCCAGTAAGGGGCTGCGGTGGTTTGACTATGCTTTGCCCATGGGAAGTGGCGCTATTAGGAGGTCTGGCCTTATTGTAGGGGATGAAGCTTGGTTAGGGGAAGGGTGTCACTGTGGGGCGGGGCTTTGAGGCCCCGAAGCTCAAGTTTTGCCCAGTGAAGAAGAGAGATCTAGTCTTCGTTTGCCTTTGGAACATGATGTGGAACTCTCAGCTGTTCCAAAACCATGCTTGCCTGGATGCTGGCAAGCTTCCTGCCAGAATGGATTGAACCTCTGAATCTGTGAGCCAGCTCCAATTAGATGTTGTCTTTTATAAAAGCTGCCTTGGTTGTGGTATCTTTTTAAGCAATGGAACTCCAAACTAGGACAGAAATTGGTACCAGGGACTGGAGTATTGCTGTGATAGGCCTGACTATGTTTTTGTTTGGAGGAATGTGGATTTTGGAACTTTGGATTTCGAAAGCAGTAAAGTGCTTTAAGTGGGGCTTAATGGACCATCCTAGTTGGAATATTGAAAATATTGGTACTGGAAGGCAATTTGAATCATACATACCTGGCCCAAGGTGTTTCAGTGGAAAATTTCAGTATGTGGCCTAAAGACTGTTCTTATAATATTTTGGTGAAGAAGCAACTGCTTTTTGCCCTTGTCTGAAGAATCTCCGAGGCTAAGGTAAACAGATTTCAATTAACTGAATTGACAAAGGAAGTCTTCAAAAAGCCCAGCATAGATTTTTCCTCTGGTTTGATCTCATGAAGAGTATTTTGATCAAGCATAGCAAGCTTAGAAAAACAAAACAAAATGTTCAAGTAATAAAAGGGCACTAGGAAGTGAAATGGAGCTGAATCCTGGGTACAAAGAGATAAGCAGATTAGGGAGTGGTGGTCTCAGGGCAAGATCCCACCCAACTAAGCTTGTCGTTTGTGTTTGTAGTTGAACAGGAATAGGTATATTATGTTAGGTATTATTACCTGGTTATTGTTTTCATTTGGACTTTTAATCCAGAATGAACTACAATCCAGAAATGGAGGGCACACTGTGGTCCAGATCTTGGGGCCGGAAGACTCAGGTTTTTAATCAGGATCTTGAGGGATATTGGCTATGAAAAGCTTAGACCCAGGAACATTTATACACCTTTAATCCCAAAAGACAAAGGCAAACAGATTTCTGAGTTCAAGGTCAGCCTGGGACAGAGCAAGTTCTAGGTGAAGAAAAGCTTAAGTCTAGGTATAGTGGTACAGGCCTTTAATCTCAGCACTCAGGAGACATAGCCATACAGATCACTGAGTTCAGGCCAATCTACAGAGCAAGTTTCATGACAGCCAAGCTTAGACAGGGAGAGTTGGAACAGAAAACCGATGATAATGTAATAGAACAAGTGCGTGTGTGTGTGTGGGGGGGTGCATTTTCCAGCTCCAGCAAGCAGTAGAACTCAGTGGCTTCGGCCATGTGGCTCTGGCTTTAGAGTCAAGAACAAAAGGGACTACTGGGACAATTGATGCTGGTTAGCTGGAGCTAAGAATTAGCAGTGATTAAGAAGAGACCAGCATCACTGAGGTGAAATATTCTGGGAAGTGTTTTCTGAGAGCACAAAGAAGCTGTATTTCAAAGACAGCCAAGGTTGTACCTCATGATGCAGCTGGACTTGGTAATGTGTGAGTCACCCAGGTGTTTCTGGTTTTGAGCACATGAAGGGATCATGGAGAGCAGCTGAACCCTGACACTGTAAGAGGCCAGGGAAGGCCATGAGTGAAGGCACAGCCTCAGCTGCAACTGAAGGGATCACGCAAAGGAGTTGAGGCTTAGCACCATGAAGGGAGCCTATGAGAGGCTACTGGGGAAGCCTAGTTACAATGGAAGACGCCAGTGCATCAGAGATGCAGCGGCAGTGGAGTGGATCAAATAGCACCTGGAATGCTACAGAGGGCAGAGCTGGAGAAGTGACCTACACTTTTTGGAGGAGCCAAGATCACGTATGGATACCAAGCACTGGAATAAGAAAGTGTGAAGTTGAAGCTGCCTTGGAGACCCCAAGATATTCCAGATGCCAGAGCCTTGGGATACCTGTTGAAGAAAGCTGCTAACAGGGAGTGGAATCAGCCCAGGAGTAAGTAGTTTTGTTGCAGTCAACAAAGATGAAAGGAGTTGGAGATCCGCTATCAGATGTGGAAATGCAGAGTTTGGAGTTTGCCCAGCTGGTTTTTGGTCTTGCTTTGGTCCAGTATTTCCTATGACATTTGGGAATGATCATGTATACCCTGTGATGTTGGAGATATATGATCTGCTTTTTGAAATTCTGATTTTATAGAGGATTAGGTAAGTGATTGGATGAATCTCAGAAGAGACTTCGAACTTTTAACATTGTTGAGACTGCTATAGACTATGGGGACTTTTGAAGTTGGAATAAATGTATTTTGCATTATGCAATAGCTAGGTATGGCCCCCATAGGACTCCTATGTTTGAACAAGCCTATGGGAGTCAGGGATTGTAATGTGGTGGTTTGAATATGGTTTGCCCACGGAAAATGGCACTATTAGGAGGTATGGCCTTATCAGAGGAGGTGTAGCCTTGTTAGAGGAAGTATGTCACTGTGGAGGTG
This sequence comes from Mus minutoides, assembly GCA_902729485.2. Taxonomy (NCBI): domain Eukaryota; kingdom Metazoa; phylum Chordata; class Mammalia; order Rodentia; family Muridae; genus Mus; species Mus minutoides. The sequence continues at coordinate 970,933 of LR749618.1, forward strand.
GGCTTTGAGGCCCGTAAGCTCAAGCTCCACCCAGTGTGGTAGAGAATTGCAATCTTCTCCGGTTTGCCTTTGGAACAAGATGCTCTCAGCTCCTCCAGCACCATGCCTGCCTGGACACTGCCATGCTTCCTGCATGAAGCCATGATGATAATGGACTGAACTTCAGAACCCGTGAGCCAGCCCCAATTAAATAGTGTCCTTTGTAAGAGTTGGCCTGGTCATGGTGTCTCTTTACAGCAGAGGGGCTCTCCTGTCACCTGGAGTGGGGAAGCTCCACTACCAACTCTGGGCCTCAAAGACCTTCTCCATCACTGCAGATAGAGCGAGCTTGGGCAGGTGGCCGATGCACCAAAAGATCCCATCGCATCAGTTCACTGTCATGGAAATAGCCCTTTATGTACCAGGTGGCATGTCTGGAAAGTAAACCAACATTCACCCAGATAGAATCTCGAATGTAAGAGTCAGAAAACCACAGTAATGAAGGCAGGGCCAGGCAACTGGACCTCTGAACACAGCACTGGAGAAATCCACCCAAGAGTCACTTAGGGTGACCAAGGGGACATGGAAGGATGGTTCCTCTAGCAACCACACAGGATGAGTTCAAAAGGGGAAACTGAAAGGTGTTACCTTTAGCATTAATGAAGGAAAAAAAAAAGAGGACAAAAGGGTAGAAGAGAGTTGGAAAGAATTTAGACTCATGGACAAGAACCTGTCAACAGCTGTTCCATCCCTGAGCCAAAATTCAGGTCTTGTGTTGTATGGGTTGTTGTAGATGGCCCAGATGTTGTATTTTGATGCTAATTCCGCTTTCCTGGGAGGGGTTGTAGACTTGGAGTGAATCATGTATATAGGTGCCTTGGGAACCTTCTCCCTACCTTAACTTTTCAAATAAAGGCTACAGCTAGTGATTGGGCAGGAGGAGGGAAGGTGAAGCTGAAAAGTTAGGGGGGGGAGGGAGAGAGGAGGAGAGAGAGAGGAATGACGGGGGAGGATGAGGGGAAGGAAGCTGGAGCAGAAGCACACGGCTTGGAGAAACCAAGTTATATGGTATCTCATAGACGGGAATAGAGTAGTGTAGCAGTAGATCTGCCCAATCTAGGCAATGTAGCTTGTATTCCAATAAACTGAGTTGTGATTTCTTTGTCCGGGCTTTTTTGGGGGGGTTGGAAATTTACTGCAACAATGCCCAAGACCTTGAGGATATGCAACAAAAGAAATAGGCAAATGTGCTGGATATCACAAATTTATACTTCTGAATACCAAAGGACATCATTAAGACAGTACAAGGGGGCTGGAGAAATGGCTCAGCAGTGAAGAGCATTTGCTGTTCTTCCAAAGGAACCTGGTTCATTTCCCAGCACCCATACCAGCCTGTAATTCTAGCTCCAAGGAACCTGATGCCCTCTTCTGGCCTCTATAGGTACCTGTTACACGTACACATGCATGAAGGCACCAGGTGTTAGATCTCCTAGAGCTGGAATTACAAGTGTTTGTGAGCCACCCAATAGAGGTGCTGGGAATTGAATTCAGGACCTCTGGAAGAGCAGAAGTGATCTCAACCACTGAGACATCTCTCACCCCCTTTAAAAAAAAGAATAAAGACAATAAAAAACAACTCACTGAATTAGGAGGAAAATTTTTATAAGTGATTCATCTGACACAAAGGAACTTTTATCTAGAATGCATAACAAACTTGTAAAACTTCATAATAAAAGGTCAGACAACCCAATGGGCAAACACACTGAAGTCTCGGAAGCAGATACACAGCAAACATGAGAAAAGATGCTCTCTAGCCGTCAGGGATAGCAACTACAAGCCAAATGAGACCTACTCCAGCTTCCTCAGTACGGCTAGCTTAGAGGGCAGACAGAACTCGTTACAAGCCAGCCCTCACCTGCTGCCGGTGGGAGTAGAAAATGGGACGGCTCTCTTAGAAACAGCTTGGCAAGTCCCCAAGGGGCTTAAAATAATTATCATATGACCTGGAAAACAGACTCCAAGGTATATGACAGAGAATCAAAAGAGACAGCCACACAAAACTTGCACACAAATTGCTAAATACACTGCAACAAGCCAAATGTCCGTCAAATAACAAGTTACAGGGCACATTCACTGCACAGGATGGAATCTTACAATGGGAAGGACAAGTCAGGTACACGTTACACTAGGAATTTGTGTTTACAAAAGCTCTGAAAGAAACATGTCAGTTGTGGGGCAAGTAAAATTTTTCTAAAAGAGGCTAGGTCATGGTAATTTCCCTACTTAAAAAGAGTTAAGATGTAATTTCCCTACTTAAAAAGAGTTAAGATGAAAATTTAAAATTTAGTAGGGAAAATTTAGTAGGGTAATTTCCCTACTTAAAAAGTTAAGATAAAAAATTAAAAAGAAAAAAACTTTTAAAAATGTATTGTAACAGTAATTTTACAGTTTCTTCTAGAGAAACCAAACACATACATTGCACCAGGCGCACCTTTCACACCCATGGTGCCCAAGCATCTGACACGCACAAGCTGGCTTGCCATCACTGTCCCTGCTCCCAGTCTGGCCTGCACCAGGGTTTCTTCTGTGTCTCTACTTGTTAGATAACCAACAAGTGCACATGACCCATTTATAGCCAATTAGTGGGTAAGCGGCATGGTTTAAATGTAATGAGAGGTGCAGGCTGCAATTGGGATGCTAGGTCCTAGGTCTTGACTATGATAGGGCACCCCCGAGATGGTATTTTTCCCTTATAACACCTCTTGGGATTTGGTTAGTTGGCAATTAGACTCCATCTATAGGCATGACTGAGAAAGAAAAGGTGGAGGGGCAAATAAAGGAAAGAGTGAAATCTGCAGAGAGCAGAGCAAGAACAGGCAGGCGGAAGCTAATGAAGACAAGGGCAGCAAGGACAGGACTGGTCTCAACAGTTCCTGACTGAAGCAGCATTCTCTGAGGCCCCTTCTCATACTTCCCCCAGTGACTTCCAAGGACTAGTGTCAAATCACAGATGTAGAAAGATAGGCTTAAAAAGTGTTTTAGAAAACTGGACAGTTCTAGAGGAAACTTTCAAAGCATGAGTTGACCAATCAGTGTTGATTCCGTGCTGATAGACTTAGCAGCAGAGCGGAGATCCTGCCCCAGCCCAGCACCAGCTGTCTTCTCACTCACTGCATTCTGGCCTCTGTAGCACTAACTTGAAGCTGGTCAGTCCTTAACCAAAGGCCCTGGAGCTGCCTTTCTTGAGACACCCACAACTCTGAGCTGTGTTCCAGAGTACCTCACACCCTACAGTGTTCCCACAGAGTAAGTCAAGGACAATTCTGTCCTAGGAATCAACATGGGAACTCCTGGTTCAGACCAGATGCCAAAGCCATGTATGCTCAGTTGGGCTGGCCAATACCTAACTTGTCCTACTGGGGTGGGAGAGCCTAGGTGAAGAAGGCTTTGCCCACTCTTGTCTCAACCCATCCTGGGGCTTCCCTGTGTGGCCTGACAAGGACCTCTTTCTGGGAAACATAAATGATAAAATGGACTTAATAAGAGGCATCTCCTGATAGGCTGGCTTCATCATCTCTAAAAATAGTCACACCTACATTTTAATGCCATCCTACAAGAAAACAGTACACCAGCAATCCAAGAACAGAAAACCCACATCTTGAAGGTAGCATGACTGTAGACAGAGCCTAGGCTCAGCCAAGCACCTCCTGGGTGGCTCCTAACTTTGGAGCTACAGAAAAGCTAAGACAGGATACAGGATGCTGCATGTGTCAGGGATGAGCTGCCAACTGCGCAGCTCAGATGTCCAGCTCTTCTTTGATAGAGACACGCAGGTGGCAGATACGCAGAGGTTCCGGGGGACCGTCACCTCGAGAGGCCCCCAGGTAGAAGTAGGGCCTCACCTCCCCAAAGTGGGCATGGAAGGTGTACAGATGGCAGTGGCGCTCAGAGTCATAGAAGGACAGCTCACCCTCCTCACACTCCAGCTCCACACGCAGACGGCGCGGCATGGCCTGTACCAGAGGGGCTGTGGCGGTGTCGGAAGTCATGCAGTGGTCTCCATCCACACCCTGCGTGCGGCATAGGTACCAGAAGCCTGAGCGTGTATCATGGTAGCAGCTGTGTGAGTGGCCTTCACCACCCAAATCAGCCTGAGCCTGCGCCTGTGCATGTGCCTGCACCCGCACCACACCCACTCGCCAGGTTGGCAGGCCACCCACATCCACCTCCCAAGAGTGGGAGCCCTTTGAGAAAACTTGAGAGCCCAGCAGGCAGGGTGCCGAGGAGAAGCGCTCTGGATTCTCCACTTGCACACGGTAGCCATGGTTGATGACACTTGTGAGGTCATCAGCCACTTTGAGCCAGCCAGCAGCTGTGTTGGGATCCAAGCTGAAGGGCACTAGGGACAGAGAGAGAAGAAGAAAGTCAACAAACTGGATACCCTTCTTCTGCCAGGCTGGCTGAGGTCCCACATACCCTAACGAATGCAGGGAGCTGCTCTGGGTGGTTGGGGTAGTATAGGTCAAACTACCCCTGCCCCCCCCCCCCAAAAGATATATGTAAGTCCCAAACACTAGTACCTCTAATCCTTAGAAATGGATTAGAGATAGACAGAGAGAAAGAACAAGCAAGGGAGAGAATATGTCATGTAACCAACCCAGGCAGGGGCCACTTGGGCACTTACAACCCAAGGATACCCAAGCAATGCAGCGAATGCCAAAGTCTAAGGGCCTTCCCAAAGATCAGAGGAACACAGTTTTGACTATTGCTTGGGAATGAGCTTTTAGCCATCAAGAATATAGGAACAGATTTTGGTCATTTAAGCCAATTTATGGTTCTTTGTTACAGCAGCCAAGGAGACTAACACAGGCAGGGACTATGAAGTAGGAAGGTTTACACACTCCCAGGACACCTAAGATGATCAAGTAACATTCCCCTGGGTCGATGCCACTTCTGGATATAAAACCAGGGCACACTGGCTGGAAAGAATTGGAGTGGCTTTGGGAGAGGTGACCTGGAGTTGGGTCTTTCGTCATGAATGCTAGAGTTATGAAGACAGAAAGGAGAGTTGGCCTTTCTCAAGTGGGTCAGAGCAGGAAGGCCCTTGGCCCTGCCTAGAAAGGGAGCCACTGAAAAGCTTGGCCAGGCCTGTGCGGCACAGGATGGTCTCCATTCTCCTGGAGCATTGTGCTACATGTCCTTACCAGATTCAACAGATCCAAGCATCTTCTTCCAAACTCGGTACTGCAGGGACTCCAGATACTTGCATGCATCCATTAGCAAGCCAGGCTGGAGAGGAGCTGGCTCCATGGTGCAGAAGAGCCTGGTAAAGGAAGGCTGGGTATTGGATGGGGCCGAGACCCCTGGCTGCATTTACTACAAGCAGGCAACAGGACTGCTTCCCTTGTCTCCGACCTAAGTTTCCTGGACAGTTGTCCCAAGCAAGGCAGGAGCCCACTGGGTTGTCACAGCCATTCAGGATTCAGCCGGAAGGTTCAATCCTGAACAGCTGGGAGACACACAGGGAGGTTCTCCAACCTATCTGCTGCCATCCTCATGGAGAGAAATCACACTTAGGCTCAGGAGAGGTCCAAGCTGGGCCTTAATGGTGCTTGAATGCAAAAGAGCCATGGGGTTAAGTGGCCTTTGCCAAGCTCCCACAGAGACTGGGAACCCATCACATCAGCCCAGAGCACTTACTCTCATCTTCTGACAGGACACAACTCTTCCTTACCCATCCTGGAGAACCCAGCAAGCATCCACCCACAGCAAAGCATGCCAAAGCTCTTTCCCAGAGGTCGGAAGCCAGCCAAAACCCAAGCCTGTTGACGACTGAGAAACATGAGTCATGTGCCTGGTACTGTCAATCCCTGTGGAGAGTATCGACCCTCTATGTTCGGAAACAACTCCCTGTCTCCATGCCAACCAGAACTGGAATGCTTTAAAGCGTTCCCCTTCACTGGCCTCTACCGCTCCCTCTGGATTCCACCCAGTTGGATATGCAACCTGCCTAGCCCTTCTGCCTCTGGACAGTGGAGGCCTGGCTTTCTATCTGTTCACCCTCTCCCGTCCCCATCAGATTTGCCAACTTACCGGCGTTTTCGGTTCTTATGTTTCTGGAAAGAAAAAAAAAAGCAGAGACATAGACTAAGAGACTGCAGGTAATTTCTGACCAAGAGTCACTACTAGATGCCCCACACTCATGGATGAAAAGAACTGACATCATCTAGCTGTCACATACCCCATGGGGATCTCATCTCAGATTTAGTGCCCCCCATCCCCCCCCCATTCCCCACCGGAAGACCCAGGGTGAGGATGCAGCCATGGGATGGAGACCTTGCTCAGTATACACGAGGCCCAGGGCCTTCTTTGGCAAAACTTAGAACTGATCCTAAAGTTCATATGGAGTTTCAGGAAATGCCAAGTAAAAGCAAGCTTAAAAACCACCAAGTTGACCGGGCGTGGTGGCGCACGCCTTTAATCTCAGCACTCAGGAGGCAGAGGCAGGCAGATTTCTGAGTTCGAGGCCAGCCTGGTCTACAGAGTGAGTTCCAGGACAGCCAGGGCTACACAGAGAAACCCTGTTTCGAGAAAAAAAAAAAACAAAAAAACAAACCACCAAGTTGGAAGACTCATACTCCCAAACTTCATACTTGTTACACAAGCTGCTGTGATGGAGATATTGGGAGTAATGGGTACTAAAATGATAGTCTAGATAACGTTGGGAATTTCTACAGGACCAAGGTAAGTTAATAGAACTGTCTTCTCAGCGAACATGTCAGTACAACGAAAATGAGGAAAGCCTCTGCCTTGTGTCAGATTCAAAACAAAAACAAAAACAAAAACAAAACAAAACACCCTTAAAATACATGTAAGATCTAAATGCAAAGCTAAGATGGAGATAAGAGTCATACTGGAGCACAAAAGGAATGAACTCTCACAGCTAAACAATGAACAGACAACCCTACTGAAAACTGGATAGCTGGGCCTATTAGCACATGTCCTTAGTTCCAGCACTCGGGAGGCAGAGGCGGGTGTTCTGAGTTCAAGGCCAGCCTGGTACAGAGTAAATTCCAGGACAGTAAGGGCTACACAGAGAAACCCCATCTTGGAAAAACAAACAAACAAACAAACAAACAACCAAAACGAAGAAAAAAAAAAGGAAGGAAGGAAAAATCTGTATAAAGAAATTAAACAGACATCTTAAGAAAGGACTAGAAATGTCCACAAAGCCACTGAAAAGACAGATGCCCATTATCATCAGCTATCCAGAGTGCACAGTGGAAGCACATTGAGACCCCACGTCACTCACAAGGAAAGCTATGGAGAAAAGAAGTGGCCAAGAGGGACAGGAACTTGGCTCTCAGACCCTGCTGGTGGGAAAACAAAATAGCGTGGCTACTTTGGTAAAACTGCCTAGTAGCCCTTAATGGGTTAAAGCAGAATTATCAAGTAATCCAGAAATCCCTTGGGCACACATCGAAAAGTCCAGGCTTAGAGTCTTATTGCTTATAAACGGCAAAAGCAGAAGTAACTGAAGTGAGAACGGAAGGACGACTGACAGGTAAAACACCATGCACGAGGGAAACACTCGCCATCAAAGGGGACTGACTGATAAACCAGCTGTCAAGTCTTGGAAACAGCTCTGCAAGGAAGGACAAAATCAGTAAAGGAAAGAAAGAAAATGAATCATGATTTGAAAGGAAGAAGAGAATTTCTTTCCTGCATACTTTGTGTGTGTGTGTGTGTGTGTGTGTGTGTGTGAGCACCTGTGCAGGTCCATGCATTCATACATATGTCTCATGGAGCCAGAGGTAAACCACAGCTTATTCCTGCCTTGTTCTTTAGTACAGTGTCTTTCACTGCCCTGGATCTCACCAAGCAGGTCAGGCTGGCAGGCCACTTAGCGGCTTTTTTTGTTGGTTGGCTATTTAGTTGGTTATTTCTCTACTCCTGAATAAAATAGTCAACTTGTGTAATAATTTACACACACACACACACACACACACACACACACACACAAACAAACAGAGTGAGCCACCATGCTCAGCTTCTTTTATGTGGTGTCTAGGGATCAGATTGGCTCCTCATACTTGTAAGGTAAGTACTTCACAGGCTGAGCCAGCTCCTCAGCCTGAAAGCATTCTTTCTTTTAACAAGAGAGAAAGAAGGCAGAGTGTGATCCTGTCCCCTCACTCCTATCCCCAAAACCAAAGAAAAGATAAGATACTTCAGTAAGAGTACTTGTCATTCACAAAGCCTAGGCTACAGATCCAGCACTGTGGAGGGAGGGAGGGAGGGAGGGAGGGAGGGAGGGAGGGAAGCAAGACAGAGGAAAAAACAAACAACAAAGCAACAAATAAATAAAAACAAAAAAACAAAATGGGGTCAGCTAAATGGCTCAGCAGGTTAAGGAGCTTGCGGTCAAGCCGAGCCACCTCAGTTTGGTCTGTGGGGCCCACATGGTAAAAGACTGACTGACTTCCATACAGGCACTCTGCAATGTATATCCATAGGGACGGTTTGAAATGGCCCCCCCGGGTCCATAGAGAGGGGCATTATAGGAGGTGTGGCCTTGTTGGAGGAAGTGTGTCACAGGGGGATGGGCTTTGAGGTTTCAGAAGCTCAAGCCAGACCCAGTGGCTTACTCTCTCTTCCTGCTGCCTGCTGATTCAGATGTAGAACTCTCAACTACTTCTCCAGCACCATGTCTGCTTGTGTGCTGCCATGCTTCCCACCATGATGATAACAGACTAAACTTCTGAACTGTAAGCCAGCCCCAATTAGCTATTTTCCTTTATAAGAGTTGTTGTGGTAATGGTGTCTCTTCACAGCAAATGAACCCTAAGACACTCATCTACAGTAAATAAATAAAAATGTAATAAAAATTTTAAAGCTTGAGATATTACACAATTTGACTATTTCATTAGAGGTAGAGAGGTAGAGAAAGCAGCAACAGTAAGGGGCAGAGGTAAAGGTAAGAGGATATTCTCAAACGCCAAGCCTTGCTCTGCCACAAGGCATGCCAATAAGGCCCTCCAACATCACAGAAAGACGGTTGAACATGGTCTGTGGTCTGAGCTGCTGGCCCCTGACTCTGATCCCACCCTCACTCAGTTCAGATGATGAGCCTCTTACCATGAGGAAGGTCATGTCATCTTCCTTCATCTCCATCTGCAGGCGCTCAATCTCCCGAGCCAGTGTCTCGGTCTGTTCCGCCAGCTGCTTCATCTTCTCCTCAGCCTGCAGGTGCTTCTTTCTGTTCTCTTCCTTCATAGCATCCAAGGTGGCCTGTTCCTCCACTCTCAGGAAATCACGGAGCTTGTCAAACTCATCCCGGATGCGGCCTTCCAGCCAAGTCGTCTGCACCTGGCCCAGAGCGGGGAGAAGCGAGCAAGGTCAGATGTAATGGCTTTGGGATGCCCCAGCTGGGGACCACTTTCAGCAAAGCAACTCAATGTTCTAGGTGTGGCATGAAGAACCCCAAAGACAGAGATGGGTGGGCCAATGCCAAGGATTCATCCTGCCTCCCCTCTAGATCCTCCCAGACTTCCCACCTGGCCCAGCCATGTTGAGGCTAGGTCTTTTGCTATGTATTGTAATGCTAAATACTGGCCCCCTAACACCTGGTTGGTCCCAGGACCGAGATAATCAGTACCTAGACCTGAGTAACTCTAAGTTACCTTGTCCCCCAAATTATTCTCGATTGGTGAATAAAGATACCAACAGCCTGTTGCTGGGCAAAAGAGAGAGGCGGGGCTTTTTGGTTCCTGGGCTTAGGGTTAGAGGAAGAGACCACGAGAAAGGAGAAATAGAAGACAGACTTAGGGTAGACTCATGAAAACATGGCCATGAGGGCTGGCCAATTGGAGCTAAGAGCTGCCCAGATGGAACACAGCAAATTATAACTCAAGGTTATTGATAGGAAGTAAATTCTCATAGCTTTAGTGCTAATTAAGGCTTATTATAAATACAGAAGTTGTGCATCTTTTATCTGGAAACTGAATAACCAAAGGAGGGTGTATTTACAGAGCACTCTCACCTCATTGTGCTTGGCAATGGCCTCATAGGTGCGCCTCAGGGCCCAGAAGGCCTTGGCTTTCTCTCGCAGTACATGCTCCATGTTCTTACACTTGGCCTAATGTGGGGAATACAGGACAAATTAGAACTAGAGTTCCTCTGTGGAGCCCGACCACAAGCCAGTGTGCTCCAACTGCTATTCAGCATAGCGCCAACCTTGAACTACACTGCTTCCCACCTCGGGTCTCTATCCCAGCACTGAAGAGACACCTGGTGCAGGTGGGGAGCAGGGCTCAGGGGTTCCAGAAGGAGCTCTGCCCAACTACTGACCACAGTAGAGCAGAGAACAGCCAGCTCCAGCTTATGTCTGCTCCTAGTAGGCTAGACCTGTGGGGATACCATCAAGATGTCATGGCCACTGATTCACCCTGGAATCTTCCCAACTGAACTTTTCTACAGCCTTTATGAAAAGGGTTGTCAATGTGGACAGTTGCAGTCATTTCCCAAGAGGTAAAAATATTCAAATGAAATTTCACCTAAACATGACTCCATATCCACCCTTTCCTTTAACAGTGCTAGAACAAGAAACACAGCAAACTCAACTTTTTTTTTTCTATTTCTTTTACTTTCTGACACGGGGCTTACTCCAGAGCACAGGCTAGCCTAAACTCACCAAGTGGCCAAGCTGTTCTAGAACCCATGGTGATCCTTCTGCCAAGTGGTGGGATCACGGGCATAAGCAATCACACCCAACTCTTGTCCTTCCTACATTTTTTTTTTGGGGGGGGGGCTCCAGATGTGCTCTGTGGCATGCATGGGCCCACATGCTCTTGAAAGCTGTGTAGGTAGGTATCCCACTCTTCTCATTCCCATCACAATCTGTCCTTTTGGTTTTTTAGAGAATTTCACTATTACCCCTTCCCTTTTTCTCCAAACCCTCCTTGCTTCCTTTCAAATTCATAGCCCTTTTCACATATCATATTGCATATACTTATATACACATACTCTCCTAAATAACCCTGCTCAGTCTGTGTAGCACTACTTGTGTATGTGCTTTTCAGGGGTGACTATTTGGTATTAGATAACCCTGGGAACTACACCCCACATCAGGTGCCTATAGCTCTTCATGAAGGGCTGCTGCTCTGTGATCTTCCCCCATCCACTTTGGAATGTCCACTCATGCTGCCCGTGATGAGCCCATGCTCAGTCACTGGCGAGACATGGAGGTCACTCTTGACAATCCCAGGGAACAGACTCACAGTAAACTCACTGACTGTCTCATTTTCCTCAATGTCCCTTGAACCTTAGTCTACCATAGTCCAGACAAAGTATCTCATTAAATCTAGAGCTAGGCCAGTACCCAGCAATTCCTAAGAATCTCCTTATTCTGCCCCATAACAGAGCTAAAGTTAGGCAATTGTGGGATCTTGTTTTTTATGTTAGAATTGGAACTTGAGCCAAGCACTCAGTAAGTACTTACCCATTTAGCCATCTCTCTTGCATGCTGCTTAATTTTAAAAAAATAAAACCACTTTTGTTTTAATGAACACACATAAATATCAGTTTAAGGAAGGTGCTCAAACACTTGGCTTTTTGAAGATTTTTAGTGTGTGTGTGTGTGTGTTGTCCGCATGTGTCTGTAAAGTGCACTCACTCATGGCTGGTGCCCAATGCCCAGACGAGAATGCTAGATTCCTTGGAACTGGAGTTTCAGACTGTTGTGAGCTGCCATCTAGGTGCCGGGAACAAGACTCAGGTCCTCTGTAAGGGCAGCCAGTGCTCTTAACGGCCTCAGCAACTCTCCAGCCCCTCACGAATGCTTTTAAATTTCTAATTGTTGCTGCTAAGCTGGAATTTGGAAGAAACACTTTTTGAATTTTAAGTTGGATTCTTACTACCTTAGGTACCCAAGGCCTTTTAACTTCTCTCCACTTTTATCCTTTCCTCTTACATTCTATAAATGTTATAGACTTTTCCAGAAACAAATCCAATGTAATTACAATGGCGACCTCCGTCCACTGAGGACTCGCTGTGTCCCCATCTGCACTCATCCGCACACTGTGGGTCACTTCATTACCGCATTAGCTCTCTCCAGTAAGTATATTAGAGGCCTCCAGAGAAGGGAATCAGAAGTGCACAGGGGAAGGACCCTGCTCTCTCCATGAGTGTGAACCTTAATTTGGATTAGCCAGGTTGACAGAAATTCACAGTTCTTTGCCAAGGACAAAGATTACATTTCACCAATGCAAACAACCTCAAACTAATCTCCCAGCTAGAATTACACTGATTTTAGTTTTATTGAGACACAGTGTGTCAACTTCCTTTGGTTACTGCTTATATGAGGAACTTTATCTGTACACACATAAGCAGTAACACCTCTAAGCCATACTTTTCCCTTTGAGAAGAAAGGTGGGGGTGGGGAGGCAAGTCAGCCAGTAAACTATGTGTTGTCCAAGTAGGAGAACCTCAATTCTGGTCCTGAGCCCCCACATACCTGTAGTCTCAGCTCTGGATCCCTGGAGTTCAATGGCCAAACCTAGCTCAAACATGTAGCTTCAGATCTAGTGTGAGGCCCAGTGTCAAAATTTTACGGAAAAGAGAGAGAGAGAGATCAAGGAAAGGCTGCCACCTACCTCTGCCCACCACCAACCCATGCATACATACATACACCACAACCCCATCAACACAAAGTATGTGTCTATCCAAACCTATGAACGCTGTACTTGAGGATTTCCTCCGAGGCCCTCTGAGCATTAAGGTTTTTCTTGAGCTCTGGATTGATCCACTATGACATGTTACAAAATCTTGTCACCCTTCCTTCCATCAGGTCCCACTGCATCAGGACAAGGTCCCAGCTCATCACCATCTCCCCTCAGTGTCCCATGAATGTGTCTGCCCCGCCGTAGTGATGGAAAAACAAACACACACATGACGTTTATTACTTTTGCAGAACTGTGAACCACAAACCCAACAGGACAACCAGAGAAAAGAATTCTTCATTTTGCTGTTCTGAAAGCGTCAGCTGCATCCCTCACAGGGGTGGGAGGATGGGGTGGTAGGACAGAGGTGGCCAAGAAGCAGAGATAGGAGCTTTAAGACACAGCCTCCAAGAACAGTTCCACAAACTGCCTTCCTTGAGCTAGGCCCTATCTCCTACCTTACCACCTCCTCAGGAGGCCATCAAGGGATTAACCAGGATTCACTGACAGGGTCAGGGTCTCATTCTTGGGACACCTGCAGGCACTCAAGAAGTTGTACTTTACCACCACAGTCAAGATTAACCTCATACAGCTTTAGGGTTTCTGTGGAGAGTAAATTTTGTTAACACTTCAGGGCACCAGCTGGGCGTGGTGGTGCATGCCTTTAATCCCAGCACTTGGGAGGCAGAGGCAGGCAAATTTCTGAGTTTGAGGCCAGCCTGGTCTACAGAGTCAATTCCAGGACAGCCAGGGCTATACAGAGAAACCCTGTCTCGAAAAAACAAAAAAACAAAAAACAAAAACAAAAAACTTCAGGGCACCTAACAGAGTAAGAAGTCCCCAGAGATTATTGCTGCTGGATTATTAACACGGAGGGCAAAGGGGTCTTTCTAAGCACCCACCTCTGGGATTCCTGAGGGTACCCAGCAGGGCTAAGCTTCGTCTAACAATCTCACCATTCTTAACCTGACAGTGGGTCGTCCTATGATGCCTGATCCCTTAACAATCTACACCCATATCCAATCACACTGAACTTATCTAATGACTGCCTCACAAACTTCTCTGAAATGTAGACTACTGCAAACAGTACTCTTGTTTGGTTTCTGCTGCCATGACAACCAAAAAGAAACTCTAGGAAGAAAGGATCTATTACAGCTTATAGTTTCTAGTCATACTCCACCACTGAGGGATGTCAGGGCAGGACATCAAGCAAGAACTAATGTAGAAATTATGGAAATAATGGAGGTATGCTGTCTATAAGACAGCCCCGCTGATTGGTGTTGAAGAGCTCATGTTGGCCTTACACTATCCAGGCAGGATCAATGTACTGGGCCCTCCCACACCCATCACCAATCTAGATGATCTCTCTGACTGGCTGATCCATTGGGGCACTCCCTCAACTGAAATTCCCTCAGATAACCCTAGGCTGTGTCAAGATGAAATCAAGTAGAACAGAGGGGCTGTCTTACAGACTTAAGCAGCTATAATACCTAGAACAGGGTGTGAGAATCAAGGGGGTTCTCAGTATGTTTATTTCACAAATGAACACATGAACAGGCCACACTGCATCTGGCTGAGCACACAGCCTGAGGACTCCTGGGATCTTTCAGATCAGCCCCAACTCCCTGCTCTTCACAAGGCTCGCTCACACTGAGCACCTGCTGGCCTCGCACCACCATTCTAAGATGCAGAATAAGACTTCGGCCTCCTCGCCTCACCTGGTGTCCAAAGCTTCTAGAATCTTCTATATGCTGCTGCATCTTCTTGCAAAAAACCTCCCCTTGCCTCCTCCACCTGGTTAATGCCTCTAGGTTTTTTAGATTTTTGCTAGAAGCTCCCGGAAAGTGGGAATTATTATCACCTATCTCACTTCCAGTGTCTCTCGGACCTCCTAACCAAAGCGAGGCAGCCAGCAAGAACAGAAGGCAGTCTCCAGGCCCATACACTCTTGGTCCACTGGCTCACAGGCCTTTGGTTGATGTTTTACCCCATTCTGAGGACACCACTCATGCTAATCAGTACCTTTGCTAGCCCCGGGGAATTTGAACCAGGACCCAAACTTGTAAGCTGTCTACTTCAGCTGTGCCAAATAAGAGATCTAGCACTAGTGAACGAAGGAACAGGCACTATGATCCACTGCTGAGCTAATATGGATAACTGGAGGAACATGGATGTAGACAGCATCCATCTGCTCCGCCTCCACTCTGTATGGAGCCGCCATCAACTGCTGATTCTCAAAAAAAAAGAAAAGACATTTCACCAAGTGGAGAAAGGGCATCTGAAGATCAGGCACAGCGGGCTCTTGGCAGTACCTCCTTTTCACTATGTCAGGCTTCCTAGCAGCTAACCCTGGGCCCTCCCAACTGTGGGTCTGACCATGTATTAGTGGCTAAGGAAACAAATCAAGCTGTTTCAGTACAAAAGTAACAAGACACTGCCAGAGTAAAATGGACATTTCAGAAACACTTTAAAAAAAAAAAACAGTCGATATGTCAGTATGAGTGTTTTGGAAAGCAATGGAGCATGCATATCTAAATTGTTATCGAAAAATGTCTGACCTTTTTTTTTCTCTGTTTTAGAACAAAGACTTTTTCACTGGGCCTGGTGCCACAGGCCTATAATCTCAGCCACTCGCAAGGCCGAGGCAAGCAAAGAAAAGTTCAAGGCCAGCCTGGCTAATTTAAGAGCTTGGCTCGAAATCAAAAGTAGGCTCAGGGTGCAGCTGAGAGGTAAAATACTTGCCTAGCGTGATCTCCTGCAGCACCGAGACACCCACCCTTCCCCGCCACGCTAGTTTTGCTGTGTCAGCTACTCTTGGTTTAATTATAGCCACTGGAACTCCAGATATTTGGATACTAAAAAGAGCAGCAGGCCAGCGCCACGGGCCTTTCTTATGGCTCTGTAACCCGTGGGGCACTGCTGGGCCGGGGAAATCTCAAGGCCTTAGAACTCAGCTAGGTCCTGGCCTCTTCCATTTCAAAAATGACCGCGCCAAGCCCAAATGTCTGAAGACCATACTACTCCCCATCTTTGTTCAGACTGGCCTGGATGGGAGTGGGGGTGGGGGTGGGGCGCAAGATGGTTGCTACGCCTGGGGGAGGGGGAGAGGCAGACTGGGGGGGTCCTCAGAGCGGGGTGCTCACCCGGAAGTCTTGCGCAGTGTCCTTGATGGGCTGCACACGATGCTCCTGGTGCCGGGCGTCGGCCTGACAAGCACAGCACAGCAGCTCCTTGTCCTCCAGGCAGAAGAGCGTGAGCGGGGCACGGTGCGCGCGGCAGGGGCGCGGGGACCGGCGACCGGTCCAGCGCGCACCCTCAGCCTCCTCGCGCAGCAAGGTCTCCACCAGGTTGTTGAGCGTGTGGTTGGTGCGCAGCTCCCCGGGCACCGCTCGTTCCTTGCACACCGGACACGAGGGCGTCGTCTGCACCTCCCAGCAGCCGCTCACGCACCGGCGGCAGAAGTTGTGGCCACAGCGCAGAGTCACTGCGTCGCGGAACGGGTCGTAGCACACGGCACACAGCAGCTCCTCTTTGAAGGAGCGCGAAGGCCCCGGGGACACAGAGGGGCCCGGCTCCATCGCAGAAGCAGCCGCCGTCACCACCACCGGTGTCGCCGCCTTCATGGCTACCCTGCGGGCGTTGTCCTTGCTGAAGATCTGGGAGCTAAGGCAGCTCCAACCAATAACGGATGGGCTTTGAGGGCGCGGACCCGCCCACTTCCGTCTTGCGCGGGGTCTCCCGGAGGAGGTGTGGTCCGCGGTCTCCGCTAGCTCCGAGGCGGAAGGATCTGTCGTCCCACCGCAGTGTGGGGTTTCCGTTGTCAAATAGGAAGTGAAGCCACAGGCCGCCATCCTTAAGCAATTCCCGCTATCTCAGACTCCTGGTATAGATGGGAAGGGACGTCCATGGTTTAACTCCTTAGCTCCCTAGGTGGGATCCGAACCTGCGCCCAAAGCAGTAGCGGGGGTCATGCAGCACTGGGAATGGTTTCTCCAAACCCTCACAAAGGTCGTCCGCTGACTTTGGTCGGGCTTACTGCGGGAAGACGTGAGGAGTTGCGATTCCCGGTTTGTGGTTGGATAAATGAGTTCCTATGTAAAATGGTGGTCTCCGTGAAAAGGGCGTGTGAGAAGGAAATTAATATGGAAGCACGCTCGTGGCATCTTCATTAAAGTCCGGATGAGAAAGTCGTGGTGAACATGCTTGTAATCTCAGCATTTGGGAGGCTGGGGCAGGAGGATCAAGAGTTTGAGACCAGCCTGGCTTACACAAGGACACTTAAAAAAAAAAAAAATCCACTTTGGATTCTTATCAAGAAAGGCAGGCTGAAAGTTCCCAGCTGCCCATTCCTAGTTGATATTTGTAACCTTCCGCTGCTGTCTTCCCCCAGCATACACACTAATTCAGCAAGGCACTGCAGATTTGCAAACTCCTTGGAATCATATGAAACATTTTTTTTAGTTGCACTAGATAAACAATTATAAAAGGCAGTGTCTTTGGGTCTCTTTCCTCTTCCTCTTGCCAGAACCACAGACAGGATGGTTTATAAAGAATAGAGGTTCCAGCCGGGCGTGGTGGCACACGCCTTTAATCCCAGCACTCGGGAGGCAGAGGCAGGCAAATTTCTGAGTTCGAGGCCAGCCTGGTCTACAAAGTGAGTTCCAGGACAGCTAGGGCTATACAGAGAAACTCTGCCTCGAAAAACAAAAACAAAACAACAACAACAAAAAAAAGAATAGAGGTTCCAGGGGCAGGGAAATTCAAGAACTGGGTGCCAGCCTTCCTGCTGCATCTTGATGAGACAGAGAGCGTCACATGGCCAGACAGATCTCACTTCTTCCTATAAAGCCACCGGTGGTGTTATGGAAGGTTCATGCTGGTAAGTTTTGTCAACTTGACGCAAGCTGGAGTCATTTGGAAAGAGGGAACCTGAAGGGAGAAAATATCTTATGGAGGAAACCATCCATAAGATGGTTCTGTGGGAGGCTGGATTGATTTGGGAAGGCCTAGTCCCCTGTGGGCTGTGTGTCCACACCCCCCCCCCCCTCAGGGCAGGTGGTTGTATAAAGAAGCAATCTGAGCAAGCCATGAGGGAGGAGCCGCCTGTTAAGCAGTACCCCCTGCCCTCCATGGTGGCCTCTTCAGTTCCTGCTTCCAAGTTCCTGCTTTGAGTCTCCCTGCCTTGGCTTCCCTCAACAGAACCATGACCCAGGACACGTAAGCCAAATAATTCCTTTCCTCACCAGAGTGCTTTGGACCATGGTTTCTTTTGTAGGAATAAAAAGCTAACATGGACAGGGCTCTACCCTCCTCACCTCATAAAAAGAACCTCCTCCTCAAGCCTCATCTCAAACAGCAACTCAAATTTAGGGACTGAGTTTCCAAGGCATGAACTTTTGGGTATCTGCTGAAACCCTGGCAAGGAGGAATGCATGTCTACCTCCCTTCCAGCCTCCCCTCCTCTTTCTCTCTCCTCCTTTCTGTTTAAAGCAGAGATCAAGGAATAAAAGCAAGGATTGTTCTATGACATGAAAAAGCAAGGGCTTACTATGGTCCCTCGACCAGGAATCCACTTTACATGCAAGTGTTTAAGTAGCACAAGTGAACAAAGAGAAAAGGCTAGTGCTAATTATTAGTGTGGTTCTGTCGATATCAGGTGACAGAAGTATTACAGGCAGAAGAAGGTCAGTTCAGCAGGAGAGTTGCTGATAGCATCTTTAAACACAGGCAGCTGGAGCTGCAGAGTCAGCAGAGCATATTCATCAGTTGCCAGGGAAACCTGTAAGGAAAATAGAGTAGCCTGATCCTCTCAGTGAAGACTCCATGGCTTAGACCTTTTCTAAAGCCTGGAGTCTGCATGGGAGGAAGAAGGGTGCTTAGCTGCTCTGAGTAAGGCAGGGAGGTTGTCCCTAACAAGAGATGTACAATACAAGTTGTAGAGAGAATCTCATCTTGTACTGTATGGAAGAATCGCCTGTCAATAAAAATGCTATTAACCTATTAGCTTAGACAGAAAACAGGGAGGTGGAAGTTCCAGTTCAGAGAAAGGATTCTGGGGGAGAGACAGGCACAGGAAGAAGGGTTCAGCCCCAGACATAGATGAGATAGATGGTCACAAGTAACTGAGGACTGGGTAACCAGTCACATGACAGAACTTGGAATAGAATAACAATATGATTAAGTTATAAGCTAGTCAGGGAAGGACCCAGAGCGTTTGGCCAAGGCATTTGTATGTAAATATATTTAAGACTCAGAGTCCTTATTCCTTATTCTGGGAGCTTGGGACTGGGAGGGAAAACATGAGCTTACAGAAAACACTTAATAACAAGTGACTAGGGATGTACCAGGGGTAGGAAGCCACCTGCCTCTGGGTTGATTGGGCTGCAGATTGAGCCGGGCGTGGTGGCGCACGCCTTTAATCCCAGCACTTGGGAGGCAGAGGCAGGCGGATTTCTGAGTTCGAGGCCAGCCTGGTCTACAAAGTGAGTTTCAGGACAGCCAGGGCTATACAGAGAAACCCTGTCTCGAAAAACCAAAAAAAAAAAAAAAAAAAAGATTGGGCTGTAGACATCTTTGATTCAGTCTGTCATGTGTATCATTTATGATCTTTTAAACTATAAGCACACATAAGGCCCCCAAGGTTAGTTATGAAGCAACTGGTCCTTCTGGTCTTCCCTACCACTTCGGAAAGTGACTGTGCCAGGGTCACCTTTCTTTTTTTTTTTCTTTTTTTTTTTTTTCGTTTTTTTCGAGACAGGGTTTCTCTGTATAGCTCTAGGCTGTCCTGGAACTCACTCTGTAGACCAAGCTGGCCTCGAACTCAGAAATCCACCTGCCTCTGCCTCCCGAGTGCTGGGATTAAAGGCATGCACCACCATGCCTGGCTCAGGGCCACCTTTCTTGTCTGGATAGAAATCAAGATCCTGTCTCAAAAACAAAGAAATGAACAAAAAAACTCTTACTGGTCTATGATGGAACTGACCCGAGTCACATATTAGAGATGTCACATAAAAAATTACATTCTTACTTTTACCTTTTTGCATTTAAAATTTGTAGTTGTATAATATACACAATATCAAAATGCATTAATGATTCTTTGCGGGGTACAGTTAGGTAGTGTCCAGTATTTTTCATTGCCGTGCAAGCCCATTATCTACAAAACTTTTCATCTACACATTAACCAAGTCCCTGCTTTCTGCTCCCTAGAAACCCGTTGTCCTTTTGTCTCTATGTACTTGAGTATTCCAGTTCCCTTTTGTAAGTGGGTGGATGCACACTGCATTTACCTTTTGGTGACTAACCTTCTGCTATCACTGAAACATCTCACATGTAGACAGATGGTGACAAATGGGGGCACCAGGAAGAGCAGAGCCCCAAGGACACCTCAAGGTTTGTCCATGTTCCAGTCCATTTTGTCATTTTCTCCATTTTAATATAAAGTCCCATGCACGTTTAAACCACATTCTGTCTGTCCCCTTGTCCATCACTGAAAGTTGTGCTGGTTCTACTTCCTGGCTGCTCCCAAGGCGACTGTGAATACGAGTGTACAGAGACCTCTTTGAGACCCTGTTTTTTGCATTCCTTGGAGTATATGCCCAAGTGGAATTACTACTGATATGCATTGCCCCTTAGATCTCTGAGTGACCACCGTGCTGCTTTCCTATAGAAACATGTTCTGATTACTTATATCTATTTTGTGCCAACACTTTTTACTTCCTAGGTTTTTTTATGACATTATAGCCATCTTAATGGACTTTTTCTTTTGTCTTTTTGTTGCTGTTGTGGTTTTTTTTTTTAAAGTTCCCCTAACCATAAGCAATGCTATCCATTTTTCTATTTTCTTACCGTTTGGATATTTCCTTTGGAGAGAATCCGAACCTTTTGTTCCCTTTTAGGGGATGACACCTGAGATGCAGATCAGTCTGCCCCTGGGTTTGCAGTGTAGCCTAAACTGGCCTCGTGCTCCTAATCCTTCTGCCTCATAAGAGCTGAATTATAGAACACATCACCACACCAAGTCTGCCCATTTTTCAATCGGACTATTGGGCTTTTCGTTGATGTATAAGAGTTCCTTGTAAACGTGAGATATTAGTTCCTTCCCTATCAGGTCTCTGACTTGCAGACCCTTCCCTCTGTTCTCTGGGTTGTCATTTTACCCTATTGATTGTGTCCTTTGGCTGCTGCACATTAAGTTTGTTTAGTACAAAGTATCCTGTTTTACTTTTATTGCTTATGTTCTCAGTATTGAGCGCAACCCAATGCCAGGAAGTGTTTTCTGTTGTCTTCCCTTATTGTTATTTATTTTGAGTGACATTTGACTTAATATACACATTCATTCTTGTATGTGTGGGTGTTGGACTTACTCATCATCATTTGTCAAAGAGATGAGCCTTTCTCTGTTGTGTGATCCTAACACATTTGTTGAGAGTCATCTGACTGGGTTCATGCGTGGGTTCATTTCTGAAGTCCATCTAATTGGTCCATGTGTCTGTCTTTGTGCCAGGATCATCTAGTTTATATGTTCGTAGAAGGCTTTAAAATAAAAAAGTGTATGGGCTGGTGAGATGGCTCAGCGGGTAAGAGCACCCGACTGCTCTTCTGAAGGTGATAAGTTCAAATCCCAGCATCCACATGGTGGCTCACAACCATCTGTAACGAGATCTGGCTCCCTCTTCTGGAGAGTCTGAAAACAGCTACAGTGTACTTACATATAATAATTTTTAAAAGTGTAGAATTCAGACCTTGTTCTTTTAAAACTTGTTTTGACTATCTGAAATCTCTCGTGATTCTACATAAACATTATATTGGGTTTTTTAAATTTATGCATAAATGCTGCCGGGATTAAATCTTAGCTGAATTTTAGATATTGCCTTTCAACATTTTTCGAAGTTGATCAATATTTCTATTTTATATAAAAAAATAAAAAGTGAGAATATTGCTTCCTATGAATGCACAGAACAAAATGGCAGAAGTACCTTTAGGTCACTTCAGAATTTGCTGGAGATTCTATCCTCATCCCAAGCCAAAATTCAATTAATGATTATCTCAAAATAAAACTGAGTCAACAAGTCAAACAGCAATTTTTTATTAGATACTTTCTTTATTTACATTTCAAATGTTATCCCTTTCCTAGTTTCCCCTCAGAAAATCCTCTATCCTCTCTCTGCTCCCCCCTGCTCTCCAACCCACCCACTCCTGCTTCCTGGCCCTGACATTTCCCTATACTGGGGCATAGAACCTTCACAGGACCTCTCCTCCCATTGATGACTGATTAGGCCATCTGCAGCTACATATGCAGCTAGAGCCACGAATCTCTCCATATGTTTTCTTTGGTTGGTGGTTTAGTCCCACGGAGCTCTGGGGTTACTGGTTAGTTCATATTGTTGTTCCTCCTAGGGGGCTGCAAACCCCTTCAGCTCCTTGGGTACTTTCTCTAGCTCCTTCTTTGGGGACTCTGTGTTCCTTCTAATAGTTGACTGTGAGCATCCAGTTCTGTATTAGTCAGGCACTGGCAGAGCCTCTCAGGAGACAGCTATATCAGTTTCCTGTCAGCCAGTTCTTGTTGGCATCTGCAATAGTGTCTGAGTTTGGTGGTTGTTTATGGGATGGATCCCCAGGTGGGACAGTCTCTGGATGGTCATGCCTTCAGTCTCTGCTCCAAACTTTGTCTCTTTAACTCCTTTCATGGGTATTTTGTTCCCCCTTCTAAGAAAGTTCGAAGTGTCCACACTTTGGTCTTCTTTCTTCTTGAGTTTCATGTGTTTTGCAAATTGTATCTTGGGTATTCTGAGCTTCTGGGCTAATATCCACTTATCAGTGAGTGCATATCATGTGGGTTCTTTTGTGATTGGGTTACCTCACTTAGGATGATATCCTCAAGATCCATCCATTTGTCTAAGAATTTCATGAATTCATTGTTTTTAATAGCTGAGTAGTACTCCACTGTGTAAATGTACCACATTTTCTGTATCCACTCCTCTGTTGAGGGAAATCTGGGTTCTTTCCAGCTTCTGGCTATTATAAATAAGGATGCTATGAACATAGTGGAGCATGTGTCCTTATTACAAGTTGGAGCATAGCATGTATCCTTATTACAAATTGGAGCATCTTCTGGGTATATGCCCAGGAGTGGTATTACTGGATCTTCCAGTAGAACTATGTCCAGTTTTACGAGGAACTGCCAAACTGATTTCCAGAGTGGTTGTACCAGCTTGCAATCCTACCAACAATGGAGGAGTGTTTCTCTTTCTCCACATCCTTGTCAGCATCTGCTGTCACCTGAGTTTTTGATCTTAGCCATTCTGATTGGTGTGAGATGGAATTTGGGGTTGTTTTGATTTTCATTTCCCAGATGATTAAGGATATTGAACATTTTTTAGGTGCTTCTCAGCCATTCGGTATTCTTCAAACAGCAATTTTTAACATCAAACATTTAATCAATATATCATATCTCCAAAAGAGAAGAAAGCCATGTAGAGTAAAACACTGCCTTTTATGACATACAATAATCTTGAACTCGATCTGAGGTGCTGTAAGTGCAGACAACATACACAGTGCAAAGCACACATGTTGTGTGTTCAGAATCAAGGTTGTAATGAAGTCATGTGACATAACACAGATGAGTGATGCTAGAAACATGCCTGACTCCTTACATGTTTAATCTGAGGTTTTGGTCACTGATTATTATGGCAATTTTTTTTTGTGTGTGTGTCTCCTGCCCATGCACCTGTGGAGTCTATTATTTAAGGGAGCAGGGGAGAGACAAGGATGCCAAGGAAGTTTGGGTACAGGTGAGCGCTAAAGGGAGAATGTAGGGGTGTGTTTCATAAGAACAAGCACTGCGTGTTTCAGGCTAGAGATGGTGAGATGGCCACAGCTACTGGAGATGATAAAAACTGCTTAGAAGACTTCCAGGGGACATTTGTGGGTGAGAAGATGCACCTATGATACCCTTGAAAGACAATAACCAAGAGAACAAGGGAGGACTCTGTTCTGAAGAGAGGAGGATAGTCAGAAGTCATGAGAGGTGATGGCACAGCTGCAGAGAACCAAAGAGGTGCACAGTAAAATCCCCGTGAAAGAGTTTGACAGCTTCAGCCACAGAACTGTCTCACAGCTCCCACAGCTTTCAACGCACCGGAGGGTTTATCTCGAGGGTGACATTCAGGACAGGCTAGCATTAGACAAGAAATCCATTCTGTCACACCCAATATCTCTTAGAGCAAAGAAAGGGGCCATCTTAAAAAGGGAGCCTTTTGTTGAAGACTGAGCATGCTACTCTGCACCTGTGAAGAAAAGGAATAGTCACACACCATGGAGCCTGGGATACCTGTCTCTGGGTGGGCAGTGGCTGTGTGAAACGACTGTGGATGGGGAGAAACCTGACATGGACTGATACGACCAGGTGGCAGGGGACTCCTAGCTCTGAGGGGTGTGGTGGCTGGTGGCTCTGTAGTGAGGAGCCCCATCATCTGAAGACAGTGATGGAGACAGAGAGTTGTAATCCATGGTCAGTGGGTGGCTCAGCCTCCAAAGTTGCCTCTCTGCTGATAATTTGCTAGCAATTTGGTCCATAGGAGCATCTAATTTCCGCATCCTCTTTCCTCCTGGAAGATGTTTGTGGCAGATCCTGCTCTGCAAGTGCTGAGCCTGGAGCTCCGGTGCTGCTCTTGGGGCTCTTTGCTTCCTTCGTTCTCCACTAAATCCAGTGGCACTTTCTAGCTTGTCTGTTAGCCACTGCAGGTGTGGGGGCTACAAACTGGGGGGCTCTCGGGAGCAAGAGTGAGCCTGCCAAATCCACAAAACTAAGTGTGTTCACGAACAGTTTCTGGTATGTGTCCATTCAAAAATACAGCTCGCACCTCAAAAGGGACAAGAGTTAGTTTCTTTTGGAGCCAAATATGAGTGGCAATAGTCCAGAAACACATATCGAGATTGGTTCAGCTTTATCACAATAACACTTTTGCCAAGTTTCCAAAGTTTTTGTGAAGTTCTGTGTAGAACAACAATAACAACATCAACGACAAGTTGTAAGTCAAAGTGCTTTTCAAATATGTTGGTGGGAACATCAGGTTGAAAGCTTAAAGCACAGCATGGAACTCTATCAGCCCCTTACACTTGTCCAACAATACGCTTAGCCTTTTGCTTGGTGGAGCTAGCAGTCTATTAGGTGAATACCTTAGAAAAGGTTTCATCTGTTAGTAACGAGTGTGCTACATCAGACACAGAGAGGGTAAGAAATGGGCATTGAGAGGGCTAAGATAGCACAAGATACATTGTAATTAGTCCTGCAACATTCCAACCCTTCCCCAGTCACTGAAGTACCAGTCAGTCAACCTTGTAGGAAGGAAGTTCATTGTAAAGCATGGTTCCCTCTAGGAACTTTTCTTCATGTATGCCAAAAAGGAAGCGCTTAATGTGAAGGAACAGGAAGCCCCTTCACAAGAGGCCTCTGTCCAAACCAGACTCAGCATCACCTTGAATAGCAAAAGGACAAGAGATTCCAATTTTACCTGCCTATCTGCTCTACCTCACAGATGCCAATATCAAAGAACTCAAAAGGAAGACACCTAAACTCTGTCTCGGAATTTTTTCTTTTCCTCATTTTTTCCTCTTTACTGAGTAAAATTTTAGTATCTTTTCTTAGCATATGTTTTTAGCTTCCTTTCTTGTGCTGACCTAATTTAATTTGCATAATTTTCAGTACTGTGAGTCTGCTCATCTCTCATGCTTTTCCCTTCCTCTTGCTAACTTGATGCTTCTTTCTTCTGCCCTTTTCTGTATCTTCCTTTGCTTATGCCTGTTGCACTTACACTATTACTGTAAGTTTTAACTTCATCTCTTACTCTAAACTATTTTGCTGTTTTATTTTCTAAGGTGATGTAGTAGTTGACTTCAGTCAATCCATTACAATCCTATGTTTAAACCTGTCTGTGGTTAACATTGTTGCTTTTACAGAACTGTTTTCTCCTCTTTAAGTGTCTCTGTGGTCTTGAGGATTGAGCCCTCAATGAAGTCCAGCTTACGAAGAAGACCTTCTAAATAAAGCAAAGCCCAACGATACCCCAATTGGAAGAGATCCTTCCCAACTGATGCAGCCCCCCAACACAGAAACTCAACAAGCATATAAAATCAATGCAATAAACTCCAAAAGATCACAGTTCCTTAATAACTGTGTCTAAAGAGAAGTAGATGATTAAAACAATGTACAAAGGATTCTAAAGTCTAATTATAAGAGACAAGAAAGAAATCTCAGTGTTTAAAAGTGATACTATTCTTGCATAGGACCTAAGTTCAGTTTCCAGCACCCACAATTGATGGTTCATACCTACCTAGAACTCTAGTTCCAGGGAACCTGATGCCCCTCCACAGTCAATACACTCATTTGTATATACCTTTACACAGACATATACAGATACACATAATTTTAAAAATTAATGCTTTTTTTAAAGTCTAACTTTAAATCAATGCTTTCAAAGATGATACAAACAAAAAGAGGATGAGGTCAAATTGTCAGTTCCGGCCTTGGATAAGAAAGTCAGTGATGAGGATGAAAACAGAATACTTTAAAACATGTTGGAAAATTTTTATAAATGCAATAAGTCACATTTAAAACAAGCTGGAAATCAACCATATATGAGATAAAGTAAAAACATCAGGGACTGAAGACAGAGTCAAGGACTTATTATAATAAAATGTCAGTAAAGGAAAGATAGCAAGCATGGCATGCAAGAACTATGGGACACGGTCAGATGTACCACCTCATAAGAATTGAAGAAGGAGTTATAAACTGAAAGCATACAATATTTATTTCATGGGGCTGGAAAGATGGTTCAACTATTAAGAGCACTGAATGCTCTTCCAGAGGTCCTGAGTTCAATTCCCAGCAACCACATAGTGGCTTAAAACCCTCTGTAATGTGATCAGATGATCTCTTCTGATGTGTCTGAAGAAAGTGACAGTGTACTCACATGTATACAATAGATAAATCTTTAAAAATAAAAATAATGTTTATTTCATGAAAGATGCCAAAGTCTAGGAAAACAGGTGGACAACAGGCAAAGGAGGCATTTAGGACCCCCAAAAGACATGACTAGAAAAGAAGCCCTCCCTGACACACTATAGATAATATGCTAGGGCTAAAGATCAAAGAAACAACATCACAAACTGCTAAGAAAATTAAAAAGGCAAACTCATCAGAATAGCTAAAATCTTAGCAGCCCTAAATGCCAGGAAAGTATAAATAACTGTCAACAAAGATCATTATATCCAGAAAAGCAATCCTTAAATATTGATGGAGAAATAAAGATTTCCCAAGCTAAGCATCCACTGAGCCAACATTTCAGAAGACACTTGAAGGATTCCTATACCCAGAGGAAGAAAAAAGAATTGTAAACACAAGAGCTCACAAAGGAGTAAGCTTTGTGAGAGGAGAAATAAGTAAATGAGGACTAGGAAAGAATCGACCATGTCCAATTCAGCAAACCAACAAATCCCTAAAATGAATAGTGAAGAAAGAAAAGAACAAGCAATCTTTGATCCAACTAGGAAAACTGCCAATAAGTTATAAGAACAAGAAAATTCCTCAACAATAACCTTAATATAAATGGTCTTAACTCTCTAACCAAAGGGCACAGAGAAAGTGAGTGAACTAAAAATATGAACCAACTGTTTGCTGTCTGCAAGAAACATACCTGACTGTCGAAGCAAAAAAACAGAATAGACAATAATATACTAAGAGAGTAGAAGGCAAAACCAAGCAGGAGTGGGTACAACCATATCTCACATAATTTATTTCAAACTAAAATTAGATATATGAAGAAGGTTACTGCATATTAATAAGGGGCATAGTCCAGAAGACACAAGTGTTGACATGCTTAATTTTATAAAATAGACACTACTCAACATAAAATAACAAGTCTATCTGCAATAATAGTATGACTTCAATATCTCACTCTTGTCAGTTGATGAGTCTTGCAAACAAAGGATAACAAAGAAACCTTCAGAGCTAATCTGCTTTATAGATCAAGTGGCCTTCACAAACACCTCCAGAATATTCCATGTAACATCGTCTCAATATTCCATGGAGTTTCCTTTCAAATAGATCACATTTTATGTCATGAAACCTGTTAACAGAAAAAAAAATCTGGCATCTTATTGAATCATAATGGAATATAAAAAAAAATCAGGAAAACTGCAGGGTATATGTAAAGGTACGAAGCATGAACAGTGTACCCTTGGTGTGGCTCACTGAAGGAAAGAGAGGAAAGAAACAATTCCTAGAATCCAACAAAGCCAAAACAAAGTTTGACAGAACTTTTGAGATGCAGTAAAGGTAGCTCCAAAGTGGGCGTTTAAAGCTCTGAGTGTATAAATATAGAAGAAAATCTGAAAGAAGCATCTAGAGAAATGGCTCAGCAGCTAAGAGCACACACTACTCTTGAAGAGTATTGATTGCAGTTCAGTTCCAACTGCCTATATCAGGTGACTTGCAACCACCTGTAACTCTGGCTCCAGGGGAATTCTACTCTTCTGTCTTTCTGGGACATCTGCACTCACACACAGACCACATACGTATAACTAAAAATAATAAAGTTAAATCTTAAAAACTGTTAAGAATACAAATAAATAACACTTCCAGGTCTTAGAAAAATGAAAAAGCAAGCTAAACTCTAAATTAGTGGATGGGAAGAATGATAAAGATAGGGCAGAAATTAATGAACTTATCATTAAAGAATGAATCAAGCAAAGAGTTGTTTCCTTGAAGAGTTAATATCAATAAAACCTTAGCCCAACCAACACAAATTAACAACATTAGATATGATGGGAGGGGGTGCATTAGAGCAGATAATAATGAAATTTAAAGGGTTGTTATGGCACACTTTGAAAAAACTATTTCAGAAAATTAGAAAATAGAGGAGAAATAGGTAAATTCATGGACACATGTCTACCAAAGTTAAATGAGGAGCCTATAAACAATCAGATCTATAACAATCAATGACATTGAGGCCCTAGAAAAGTCTGTTACTTTGTTACTTTTATTGTCACTGTGATCAAATACCTGCAAAGAAGCAACTTGGGGAGCATTTAGTTTGGGTTATAATTAGAATATACTGCATAATGTCAGAGAAGCCATGTTGGTGGGGGTGTGAGGGGGCTAGTGAAATTACATCCCTTTGGAATCAGGGAGAGATGGATGCTGGTACTCACCAGGCTTGCTTCTGTTCCTTTGTATTCAGTTCTGGCCCTGTAGGAAGGTGCAACTTACATTTAGGGTGGGATTTTCCTACTCAACGTCTTAGTTACTTTTCTATTTCTGTGAGGAGACACCAAACCAAGGAAATGTATAAAAAAAAAAAAACATTTAATTGTATCCTTGCTTATAGATTTAGAGGGTTATTCCCTGATCATCATGGCAGCAGGGGACAGGCATGGTGCTGGAGCAGTAGCTGGATGTCAGAAGGCATTTAGGAGAGGCAAGAACTAGCAAGTGACTTTCTGGAGATGGGTCATCATTTTGCATGGCGGCCATGGGTAAACTCTGAATTACAGGGCCTTTAGAGATCTCATCTCAGGATCGATTCTTGTTGTTGTTATGTCTTTCCTGTCATTGTTAAGTAGTATAATGATTCCTGGGCATTAGCCCACCCTATTGGGTAGATTTTCTGCAAATCAATGAAGATGTTCTCTGTTGTTGTAATGCTATGTAGACAAACTGATGATTTCATAATTCCTAATAATGATCTATAGAATCCCCAAATTTATACAAGTATTTTTGAGCCCTCTATAGTATAAAAGCTGCAATTAGAGTTCTGTAAACCTTCATGTGTCATGAACTAATTTCACTAGGATATAGAAAGCTGGCTTAGAACACATTTATGATCAGGGAAAACATTCCTTCTAGGCTAGCTGTGAAGCCATTATCTGATAACACAAGGTCATAAGCAATTTACTGTAAGTTCAAGGACAGAAAACAAAAAATTGGCTGGAACTATCAATACAAAACTTCGAAACATGATACTCAAGGCAGATGATTTGCCTTTTGACAAAACCATGTTGACTTGCAACATCAAATTATTGCTTTAAACTTTTAATGAACTTATAGAGCTAGAGTATGGATAATGAATGTTTAGTTAGGAACATGGAAACACATGGAAACATTTCTTCTGCATCTCCTTATTGATTTATGATGAACTTTTCAACATAAAGATGCTTGGAATACCATGTGGTCATTTGTCCTGAGAAAGTATAAGAACTAAGAACGACAATAGGAAAGCATTCTCCTTTTTTCTTCCTCTCAGGAAAAAAGATTTGAGTCTCTTTTCAAAGTGAGTGTTTTTCTCTGCAAGCATGACTTTCTCTGGCTGACAGAGTTAATACCTGATGTCAAATGGTATTACAGAGCAGTAGTAATAAAAACCAGAGTACTAGCCCCAAACTGACACATAGACCAATGGGATAGGATGAAGGACTTAGAAATAAGCACAGGTACAGCCAGCTGAATTCTGATAGAACTGTCAAAAACACATATCAGAGAACCAGCAAGCCCCTGAAGGGGAGCTGGGAAACCTGAATTTCCACATGTACAATGAAACCAGATCCTTATCTCTGCACAAAAAGCAATCCAAACAGACCAATGGCCTTAACTTAAGACATGAAACTTTGAAAGTGCTAGAGAAAAGCGCAGGTAAAGCCCTTCGGGGTGTAGTCCCAGCAAGCAGTACAAGCAGGACCACTGAGGTTTGGTCTGTTGCACTGTATTGTAATGCTCAATTCTGTACCTGAATGAAGGTCAAGTTGCCAGCCACAGTTACCAACTTTTGCTGTGCAAAACTTGTTCCTTAATTTAAAACTATTGGTTAAATAAAAACGTCTACAACACATTACTGGAGGATTAGAGGTAGGTAGGTTTTAAGTTAGCTGGCTGGGGTTGCAGAGAGTGAGAGAGGAAGAAGGACAAGGGAAAGAGAGGAGGCCACTACGAAAGAAGATGGACCATGCGCACATGGCCATGAGTGATAACAAGAATCTGGGGTAAACCTCTGGGAAGGAGCCAGGCCAGCAGTTAGAAAAGTAGATAAGCAGTGACGCCCAGTAATTGTCAAAGCCAAATAAAATAACCACAGTCTGAGTCTCATTCATTGGTAAGCTAGACTTAAAGTTTAAATCTAAGTTTAAACTAGATTAGTTTAAATTAGATTAGATTAAATTAAATCAGACCCTAAGAACACAAGCTCCCATGTTCTTATGACATTTGTCAATCTCAAGAATTGACAAATGGGGGCTGGTGAGATGGCTCAGCGGGTAAGAGCACCCGACTGCTCTTCCGAAGGTGATAAGTTCAAATCCCAGCATCCACATGGTGGCTCACAACCATCTGTAACGAGATCTGGCGCCCTCTTCTGGAGTGTCTGAAGACAGCTACAGTGTACTTACATAATAAATAAAATAAATCTTTAAAAAAAAAAAAAAAAGAATTGACAAATGGATGCCAGGTGCGGTGGCACACGCCTTTAATCCCAGCACTCGGGAGGGAGAGGCAGGCGGATTTCTGAGTTCGAGGCCAGCCTGGTCTACAGAGTGAGTTCCAGGACAACCAGGGCTACACAGAGAAACCCTGTCTCAAAAAAACAAAAAAAAAATTGACAAATGGGAATACATGAAATGAAGAAGCTTCTGCACACCAAAGGAGTGAAGGGACCTCCTACAGAATGGGGGTGGGGCAGGTAGGGGTGGGGCAGGTAGGGGTGGGATGGGGGGTCTGCCAGCTACATACCTGACAGAGAGGAGTAGTATCCAAGCTACATAAAGAACTACAAAAACATCACAAAACTAAAATTTCTGATCAATAAACGGAAAAACAAACAGAATAGGTAGTTCTCAAAAGAAATACAAAACCATCAATAAGTACTTGAAAAGATGTTCAACATCCTTACCTATCAGGGAGATGCCAATTAAAACTACTTTCAGATTCCATCTCACCAGCTAAGGCTAGCTGGTTAACAGAAAACGTCTGTGTCATCCAGCCATAACTCCTGAGGAAAGAGCCGAAAGAATATAAGTTAGACACCACAGAGACTCTTGATGTCCATGTTTGCTGGGTCTCTATTCACAGAAGCCAAGGTATAGAGTCAACACGGATGACCATCAACAGATGAGTGAGAGAAGACAATGTGGGACACAGACACACACGCGTTTTGTTCAGACACAGAGAAGAATAAACAATTATGTCATTTTTTTTCTGGAAAATAAATGAAACTGGACATCATCATGATAAGCAAAATAAGCCAGACTCTGAAAAATATCAAACACTTTCTTTTATATGCAGAATCTAGATTTTAATAATTATATAAATTGACCTTGGTGGTGCTGGCCTCTTATTCTTCCTACTTAGCCAGATGAAGTAGTGAAACTGTCTAGGGCAAGAGTTCTCAACCTGTGAACTGGGCTGTGAACCTGTGAAAAGGGTTGTGGTCCTTTTGAGAATCGAATGGCTCTTTCACAAGGGTTGTCTAAGATCAACAGAAAACACAGATATGCGCATTGTGATTCTTAACAGTAGCAAAATTACAGCTATGAAATAGCAACAAAGGTTATTTTATGGTGGGGGGGGTCACCATAACACAAGGAACCATACTAAAGGATGGCAGCGTAGGAGGGGTGAGAACCCTGGAGGAGAGTGAACACCAGCCCAACAGCCGATGGGCAACAGGCAAGACACCGTGTAGTGAGTTAGCAGCAGAGTACATGTTATAATGAAATATGCTCGTTTTTTTTAGAAGTGACAAAAAAAAGTGCTCAGAGAAGTTTGAAGGAAATAATATGCCAGGTAAAGAATACAACGTGTGTGTGTGTGTGTGTGTGTGCACACAGAACCTAAGACCTTACTAGAGCAGATATATGGCTGTAGTTCATGTGTGTGCCCACATGGGAGCAGCACACACAAACCCAGCTATTCTTCAACAGTCAGCCAGCTGCCATTCCCTCAGGTAGACCACAAGAGGCTTTTCCAAGTGCAAGGATTCAGAAAGCCACCCCCTGCCAACACGATACACCGCCCCACTGCTCACACCCTCTGGTAGTTTCTTTGCCCTGTGGTCATGTACCCCATACACTGTTCACGGTCTTCACTGCTCCCCCAAGCCTACCCCTCCTTGCCTTTGAGTGCACATAGTTGATAGATGGGGCCCTTCAGGATGGTGGAGAGGGTCCTGCTGGCCCAGCAGATGGCAGGGTATATTGTGGTGTTGAAGCATTTGAGGGTGGGTGACGCTGGCTTTAGATTAGGGTTTTCAGTAGACATGGAGGATACAGCTAAAATCTACATTTTGTTACATCTTAAGAGATATGAACTTTATAGCTTTAAATAATTTTATGATTGTTGTTATTGGTTTTGGGGGGACAGGGTTTTTCTGTGTAGCCTGGCTGTCCCGAAACTCACTCTGTAGATCAGGCTGACCTTGAACTCAGAATTCCACTTGCCTCTGCCTCCTGAGTTCTTAATTAATTAATTAATTAAATCTGCTTTCTCTCTCTCTCTCTTTTTTTTCTTCGAGACAGGGTTTCTCTGTGTAGCCCTGGCTGTCCTGAAACTCACTCTGTAGACCAAACTGGCCTCGAACTCAGAAATTCGCCTGCCTCTGCCTCCCAAGTGCTGGGATTAAAGGCGTGAGCCACCACCACGCCTGGCCTGCTTTCTCTTGAGAAGCCATCACCACCACTCTGAAAGATGAGTGTTGGTACCTTCTGATGTTCTCCTGGGGCAGTAGGTCTGTTGAACTTGGAGGTGGGGTAGGGTGAAGAAGTGTCATGAAAACTGTGACTCTACTATCAGAGACGGAACTGTGACTAGACCCCCCAAACTCCCGAAGGGCACAGGATAAAGATGTCTGGGGGGAGGGTCTTCTGCTAAGTCCAGCCCACTGACTTCCACTTAGGACAAAGTCAGAATCTTTCTAGGGCTAGAGAAGAGATGTTGCAACGTGCCTTAGATCTGCCTCAAGTACCACTGCCTTACTAACCCAGTAAAGAGGTGGCCAGCCTCTTCAGAGAGTCAGGGACACAAACTGATAGAAGATAATTGTGACGCTTCTCTATTCTTTTCTAACTTCGTTGTTGTTTTTGTTGCTGGGTTGGGTTTGGGGTGGGGGGTTGGGTATTTGGGTTTTCTTTTGTTTTGTTTTGTTTTGTTTTTGAGACATTATCTCTTTCAACCTAGCCTCGTCTTGAACTCACTACATAGCCAAGGATAGACCTCCAGAGGGTTGGAACTACAGATATCCACCACTACACTCAGTGTTATGCCTTTGGTTCTAGGAATGGAACCCAGGCTAGACACATATTCTACAGTCTGAACTACATTCCCAACCCTTTCCCTGACTGTTTTGTGACTGGGTGTTTCCAATCCTGTACCAGTCATCCCTAATATTTATCTGACCTAAGGTGGGGGCCATTTCAAGGTGTGGGGCCACGGGGGCCACTGCTGAGAACATGAGCCAGGTCTGGTGACCAAAGGCTGCAGAGAAGGGTGCCTGGAAGAAGCCAGGTGTGGTAGGAGTTGGAGGTCAACAAACCGCAAGAGGTCCGGAGCACCGGAGGACCCCAAGTGGGGCCCTAAGGCTGGGCTCTGGCCCCAGGGTCAGCTGGGCAGCTCCGGGAATTGCAGGCGGCATCTATTTCAGAGTTTATGGTAAGAGGTTGGAGCCTGCACACACAGACAGCACACCCCACCCTTTAAGGAAGTGGAGAGGAGAGCAGTAGGGGTGTGGTTAACGACCGAGAGGAGGAGGGGGAAAAACAACCTGTCAGCCTCCTACTCAGCCTCTGCGGGCAGAGCCGCGCGTCCTACCTGCGGCGGCGGCGGCTGCACTCACCTGGCCCAGCCCGGAGCCCTGGCCCGAGTCCGCACCTCGCCCGAGGGTAAGTCCTGCGTGTCGCTACCCAGCGCCGGGGTCAGGGACACGTCGATCGCTCGACTTAAGTGGAAAGCTGGAGAGGGTCTACAATTCCGGTCCTTCGGGGAGCTTGAGAATTCCTGGAAAGGTAACCAAGGACCCAGAAAGTCAGAGGCGAGGAGCAGGTGCTTTTCCTGAGCTTGCCGCCCTGAGCTAGGGGGTTGGGGGGGAGGCATCTATTTTTGGAGTTCTTTTTAAGACTATAGGGTGTTTCTACCTTTTTGTCCTGTTATCTTTTTCAGAGAGGGGCGACTAGGGGCACGGTTGATATAGGCTCAGCAAAGCTGCTTGTCTCTAAAGGTTGGATTTGGGAACTCCAAACCCAACCGAGGGCTTCAGAACCTAACTTCAGCTCTAGCTCAGACCTCTGCCCAGGCACGGCGCGCTCTTCTCCCCAGTGCCCTTCGGCACCCATGT
Source organism: Mus minutoides (assembly GCA_902729485.2). NCBI lineage: Eukaryota > Metazoa > Chordata > Mammalia > Rodentia > Muridae > Mus > Mus minutoides. The sequence goes on from LR749618.1 coordinate 1,006,001, forward strand.
GGCCTATCTTCCCACCCCTGCACCGCCCCTATCCCCAACCTTTGGGACGTTTTTTTTTGGTTTTGTTTGTTTGTTGTCCCCCACCCCAAGCTGGAGCTTTAAGTCAAACGGGGTTCTCCAAGAGGAACCATACCATAGTGTGTGTGTATGTGTGTGTGTGTGTGTGAGTATGTGTGTGTGTGTGTGTGTGTGTGTGTGTGTGTGTACACACGCTGAAGTTCCAAAGTTCACACCAGCCGCACTGGCTCATTTTGAAGCTGCTTTCCCCATGCCCCTCGAGGGTTAAGTTCTGGGCTGCTGTTCCTGCTGCCAGGCTGTGCGTGGGCAAAGCTTTGGGTGGGTGAACAGTGAGCATATGGGTGATGTTCTGAGGCCCACCAAGCCCTGCCACCTGCCCTCACCCTCAGCCAGATGACACCAGTATCTCCCATCACCCCTATACTGGAAGCAAGATTCCGCTGGGCTCCTTGAAGGAACCAAGCTGGAACCCGAGGTTTGGGGGGGTGGTGGTGGTGGTGGTGGCATTAGCCTGGGAGAATTGGAAAGCAAGAGGGAGAAGAACCTTAGCACATCTTGTGCCAGTCTGGAGCCCGCTGAGACAATGTGCATGGTTTGGAAAGGGTAGGGGTGCCAGGCAGCCACTGTGTGCTCAGGTTGACAAACTCTTGCGGTTCACAGTAGCTACCGGGTGGGGGCAGGGGTGCAAGAAATGCAGAGCAGGGGGTGGGGGAAAAAGTGACTCACGACCCTAGGGAGGAAGGAAGAAGTCACATTCATAAGAAAGACCTAACTTTGGCAGGACAGTCTGCCTTCTTTCTTCCTTCCTGCACCCAGGTACTCCTGTCAGGTGAGGGGAGACTCGGAGGAGCCTGTAGCTCCAGCTACCCAGCTAGGGCCGAGCTAGGATGGGCGGGACTGTCATGAGAAGAAATAAAGTTCCACCAATACAGTGCCAGAGGGTGGGCAGGGCTGGGCAGGGATAGGTCCTGAATCTTTGTGGCAGAAGCAGCTATGAGAACTGAAGATCAATAGGGGTTAACTAACCAAGGAGAAGAAAGCCGGTCAGAGCCTGAGAAGTACAAATCCAAGGGCTAAGAGCGGCAAGAGATACCGGGAAAGCGAAAGTAGCCGAGAAGCCCGGCTTGTTAGGAGCCTGGAGTTTAGGGGCGAGGGGAAGCTGCAACCTTAAATAGAGGATGCTTCCCAGGCCTGGGAAGGCGTGCTCAGGCTACCATGGCAACTCCTCTCGGAGCAAAGCTTGGAACCTCGGGCTGCTTGAAACTTCCCAGGGTGCCTCCACTCTGGGAATGGAGGTGCCAGGTTTAGCAAATGAAAACATGGGGCATTCAGATTTGAATTTTAAATGTACAAATGTGTTGAAGACTTCGTTCTCAGCGTTAAGTATGTCTCATGCAGTATTTGGGATATACCTAATACTCAGGCGTTACTCACAGTTTATCGGAAACTTTACTGGATGTCCTGAGTCTGTCTGGGATGCGGAGGCTGGTGTTCTCCTGAGAAGTCTAAACTGGGAACTAACATCGAGAACAGCCTCAGGACATATTTATTTTGTGACAAATCCTGACAGGTCCAGTTGGAGGCTCATTCTATGATTGGTCATGATATTGCTATTGAGAAAAGAAAAGCGGCTGCCCAGTTAGTTTACACATCTGCACAGCCTAGGGAGGGTCTAGGAACCATGGAAGCAGCTAGTCTACTTGGTAATATCTTGGAAAGACACTGGACCAATGGTCCTCGATTCAAACCTATGGGAAACTGTTCCAAGTAGCCTCAGAGCCTACTTGGAATCTCAGAGCCTAGAGCCTAAAGCCTTCTAGGTTTAGGGTAGGAGCCTTGATAATATATGAAAGCCCCACTTGAGTGCCATGCATATTAACTTGAAGCAACACATTCACAGTGACTGAAAGAGCATTCACAAAGTGCCTGGAGTGCCTTCTTCTCAGGTTTGCCTTTATCGAGTGCCTGGAGATCTCAGGGAACCTGCATTGGCTCGGTTCCTGTTTCCAGTGAGAAAAGTTTGCCTCTTAACAGGGGCAGGAGGGGGAGTGAGACAAAGTTATTTCTTTAGGGTTCCTTACCCATCCTGGACCCTGCTTCAAAGACAGAGGAGACAAAGGACTCTCTTCCTGGAGGGCAGCAGGTGGGGAGAGAGGACTGGCTCAAACCTTAATTAACTGGAGAAAAATATTGATGGATGAAAAGAAATGTGCTCAAAAGACCCAAAAAATGCACCATAAAATTAGGTTTTTCATTATCCTTCGTTTTATAATAACGTCCTTATTAGAAAACCCAAGCTGGGGCTAGAAGAAGGAAGGGCACCCAGTGAAACATATCCTGGCTTTAATGAGAACATTCCTATGGAGACCTCCTAAAAGGAGAGAGAGAGAGAGAGAGAGAGAGAGAGAGAGAGAGAGAGAGAATTTCCCTTGCATACTAATGGGTAATGGGTTGTATTAAATGGTCCTTTTCTTCAGTGGTGAATCTCTGTACCCCCAGCCCAGCCCATTTGTCCCCAGTCCCTTAAGGGTGCCATTTATCCGATAGAAATAGAGATAAGTTTCTGTCAATGAAACATTCAAATGATATGTTGTTTATATTTACATGCCCAGGGCTGTGCCAGGTCCTGCAGAAAAGGCTAGTGTGGCTACAAAGGCCCACCAGGGTTTCAAGGAAAAGAAGCATTACACACACACACACACACACACACACACACACACACACACACACACAGACAGAGAATGTGGATGCAGGTGTGGGGTGCAGGTCACACAATCTATCAGAAGTCATTGCTCCCCACACTTCTAACTCAGATGGACAAAATTCCTCCTAGAGTTAACATGCCCAGCTCAGAGACGTTCAGGAGGAGGCTTTTGTGTGCAACATCCCAGCCTCACCATTTTTCAAGAATAGAAATCTCCCTAACCCAGGGCTGCTTAGCCCTTCCTGATTGATGGGATCCCCAATCTCTCGTACACAGCCAGCCAGCCGGGGATTTATTATCTCAGACTACCTGGTCTGCCAGGGGAATGGGAACTTCAGGGAGTTAACAAAGAGGCAGCGACCAGAGAGGCACAGCTGGAATAGTTTGAGATGCAGAGCAAGAATGAGAGATGGACAGGGCGGGCATGTGCAGTGTTGTAAGCTTCTCTTGTCTTTTCAGGCTGGTCCCAAGACAAGGGAGGGATAGCAGGACCCTGGTAACACTAAAAAGCAGGAACCCAGGATTACAGTGACTCTAACTGGACCTTCTCTGTGACCTTCTGAAGGTCATTTAGCTGTGGCTTCCTTATCTATAAGGCCAAGGTGGTAAGATGATGTCATTTGCATTAGCCAGGACACAAATAAAAGAGAGATGACAACTGCCCCTCCTGAGTCCTGTGCTGTGCTGTGAGTGTCAGAACACTGGTAGTCTGGTGGAGAAGCCAGGCCTTGAGAGCACTGGGGCTGTAGACATGCACCAAGAAGTATATACTATTGTTTTATTAATTAATATTATCACTGAGAAGGGATACTCACATACCAATTTAATAACCTCTGTCAGACATAAAACATAACAGACACACAGTTGATACTCAAAAGTGTGAACTCTCCCATATCTTGAAATTTACAGGCTACATCCGAGCCTATAAAAAACTTCTGGTTGTTGTTGTTGTTGTTGTTATTTTGTTTGACTATGTAGCACACAAGTTTGTGGTGGGGCAGAGGTGGAGTGAGCGAGGGGGTCGTGCAAGTGCCTATGTATGCTTCATATGGGTGGGAGGTCAGCCTCAGGCATTATATTCCAAAATGCCATCCATCTTGCTTTTCCAGATGTGTCATAGTTTCCCTTCCTGTTGCTGTGATCAAGTACTCTGGCAAAGCAGCTTAAAGGGGGAAAAAATAAAATACAGTCAGCCTTGGCAGGGAAATCAAGGCAGAAGTCACTCAAAGCAACTGGTCACATTATAGCCTCAACCTATACATGGGGCCCCCCACAGTGGGCCGGTTTTTGCACCCCAATTACTGCAATCAAGACTCTCCGTCACAGGCAACCCCAGATCCTAGATTCTGTTGAGCTGACACCACCAATCACCACAGGATCATTTACCATGAACTTGCTTGTTCTGCCTGGCCAGTGGGTGGATAGCAAGCCGCAGGGACTAGCTTAGGGTGGCTAGCAAAGCCGTACTGAGTCTCTCCACCGCAAGTATCAGCTGTGCCATTTCTCCTGCCTGCTTCTGCTTTAAGTTTTCTGAGATAAGATTATGCTGTGTACCCACCCCATCTCGGCCTCAGATAACCAACGCCACCTCCACCTGCTGCACCTCTCCTCCCAAGTCCTGAGATTTCAGGGATGTACTGCCATGCCCAGGAATTCTTCCCCCCCAGTTTGGGGACAGAATTGAGGCTCTCACAAATGGCAGGCAGACACACTCTGCCTATGAGTTCCACCTCAGTTTTTTCTGTCCTATTCCTGAAGCCATAGACCACTCTGACATGAGAAGGGCGTTCCCCAGGTGGTAACGCATGAGGCAAACACCCAACTTCCAAGCCAGCATGCTCTGGGTACCCATCAGTCCCTGGAGCTTGAAGAGCCATTTAGTGGTGTAGGCAGCAGAACATGGTGGCTATTCTTTCTAGGCCTTTTCATTTGGCATGCAAAGCTCTGAGCTGTGTGAGGGGGTGGCGGGGGAGGGGGTAGCCTTTTGAGTCACTCTGCTGTTTCTCAAGGTATAATTATTACTTGAGATGGCAATCGGATTAAGAGAGCAGACTCCAAGCTGCACATTTTGGTGCATTTCTACCTAGATGCCGTGGGCAGATTGATACAGGGTAGAGTTTGATTGTTTTGAGAGATAGATCCTCCAGACAGGCTCAGGTGGTCTTCTCTCTGGGTTCTGGGTCTCTCTAGCTTTTCCTTTTGCCCAGTGCTAGAGGGGCCAGGACACTTACAGGGCACATGAGAATGTGATTGACACTAAGATGGGCCATAGGCAAGCCTAGGAAGGTCGAGCACCTCTATAGCTCACTTAACATTTTCTCCCTCCCAACTCTCCTGACATCATTGTCACTAACATTCCTCTAACCACAATTTTGTGACACCCCCCAGCCCCTGCGCGCCACCTCTGCCACCTCTTTGGTGTCTTTCCTGTACCCATGGGCCTGCTGGGATTTTCTTCCCAGTTTGATTTTGGCTCTCCCACAGGGTTCCTCTCTGCAGCAGAGGTTCTGGCCACTTGAAGCAGGCACACCGTGTCCTGGTTTCTAAAGCAGCCTTGTCCTCTTTCCACTTCCTCCAGTGCCCAAAGCGCTTCTGTTGCTCGGTGGCGGTGGCGGCAGCAGCAGCGTGTGGTGATAGCACAGTTCCAGTCAGGCTTCTCAGTTCACCTCCACACCTTCAGACTCTGGGGTTGCCTCTCCAGGTACACTCAATGCTAACTCCCCAACGTCTGCTCTTAGCAACATCGGTTCAGCCCCTTCCACTAATGACCGGGATTCTGGGCTCCTATGTTCAGAGTCATCAACTGAAGTAGTTTTAAGGGGGTTGTAAGTCCTGTGGGTCCCAAGCTTCAGTGCTATGGAACCTCCTCCTGAGCGGTGCTTCATCCAGTCGGCGTGAATAAAGACCTGGGCTTGAGAGCTGGGCCTAAATAGCTTTGAGGAAATTTCTCTACTTTAAATATATATATATTTAAAGAAGTGTCACCGTCTGTCTGAATCCTTGGGAGAGATGCTTAATGCCTGTCACCATGTCCTATAAAATATCACAGGCATCATGCATGACAGCAAAACGAGATGGTTTGGGATCAGAACGATGCGAATTCTAATCTTAACTCATTTTCCTTCTGCATGAGTTTACCAAGCCTCAGCTTCTCACTTGTAATTCATTTCCCACCTTTGTTGAATGTTTCTCTTACCTCCCCATCCCCCACCTGAAGGCTCTTATCTACCTCAGCATGAGGGAGGGGGAGGGGGAGGGGAGGATACCACGTGGAGAGAAATATCTTTAAGAGAAGATGGAGATCTGTGGTACCTTGAGAAAGGCACTGCATGCATCAGGCTAGAGGAGAGAGACTACTGGCTCGGATGTGTCCCAGAGCTTCCTAGGAAGGTTAGGGAAGCACTCTGAAGAGAAAAGAAAACTCCGTTTCCATTTCCGGGAGCTGGGCATGCTGCTTGTGTCCATAGAAAAGTGTAAATGGGAGTCTGCAGGTGGGAGGCCCGGCAGAGTTGACTGACTCATTCTAGGTGGGGCCAAGGGTAGCAAAAAGCCAGAGTCCTTACAGGTGAAGAGAGAGATAAGACCTGGACATGGAAGCTGAAGACTGTGGACGTGGTTGGGGAAGCTAGCGACTTTATTGGGAAGTCACCAGTGGGTGCTGTTGAAGATGTTGAATTGGGTGAAGGGGCTAAGGTCCTATTTGGGGAGCAGGGTACGAAGTAGACAGCTTAGCAGAAAACTTGAGCTTGCGTGGGGTGCAGACTTCTTTTTTTTTTTTTTTTTTTTTTTTTTGGTTTTGGTTTTTCCAGACAGGTTTTCTCTGTATAGCCCTGGCTGTTCTGGAACTCACTTTGTAGACCAGGCTGGCCTCAAACTCAGAAATCCGTCTGCCTCTGCCTCCCGATTAAAGGCGTGAGCCACCACACGCCTGGCTAAAAGTTTTTGTTTTTGTTGTTTGTTTTTCGAGACAGGGTTCCTCTGTATAGCCCTGGCTGTCCTGGAACTAGCGGTGCAGACTTCTAACAGTCCATGCAGGGTGGTCTCAGAGGTTGAAAGCAGTGTCCAGCATAGTATCCAGGCATCAACCAAGGCTTCAACTTTTTTGGAGCTACAGTTTTGTTTTGTTTTTATGAATTTGAAGACTGGAAGGAAGGCTTATGGGAATGTGTGAGTGTGTGGATTGTATAGGTTGTTTGCATTCTTCATGACCCCTTTTTTGTGTATGCCCGCACACACGTGCGTGCGCTCGTGCATGTGCACACACGCACACACACACACACACACACACACACACACACACACACACACACACACATGTACGCACGCATGTTCCTTTTGATGGACCTTGCTGTTCTTAGGTCTGTTTTCACTATCATCCTGTCTACAGTATCCCATGGCAGTCTCTGAACACACAGCAATTAGATCTGCAGATCTTTCTCCTGCTGTATCTCCACTTCCTCCACTTCCAAGTCTAGGAACATCCCCACTGGAGTGACTCACCTTAAACTGAAGTCCTTTCCTCTCACCAAGGTCTCTCCTTCCAGCACCCCACCTCCAGGCTTTGTTCTCTCCACACACCCAGGAGGCTCACCCTGGCCTCCTACCCATCCTCTGCACCTTCACTTTCCTCCCTCAAAGCTCATTCATCTCTGAATCCCACAGATTCTGTTTCATGCCTCTCATTCCTTCCTTCCTTATTTTATGGCCTCTACTCAGAGCTCAGGTCTTATCACCTAGTGTTACTAAACAGAATGAATACCTCTCTCCTCCTCCCATCCCTAGCAGCTCTCCAGGATTGGATTCCAAATTCCTCAAGTTTATGATTCAGAGCCCCCCCCTTTTTTAATTTTTAAGATTATTATTTAATTGCAACATTCCTTTGCTCCAAAGCCTCTCATATACCCTTTGCCTGTTCTCCTTCAAAGTCATGGCCTCATTTTTTAATTATTATTATATGTATATATGTCTATACACATATTTCTAAGTATAACCTGAACAGTCCATGTAATGTTATCTGTGTGTAATCCAACTTTAATTGACCCTTTTTACCCCGTGTCCTTAAATATCCCAAACAAAGCCCCTCACCCCTGCCAAGCTGCCTTGGTCACCTGTATCTACAAATCTCTATTCCTTTGGAGAACACCAGTCCCACCCTGCTTTTGCAAGCCAAGTCCTACCTCTGCCTGTTCTAAAGCTTGCTTCACAACACATATTGGAAGTCTGCTCTCCCCGTGCCAGCCTCCAGGCTACTTGACTGCCGGGATCTGCAGATTTTATTGACACAGCTTTGCATTCAATTCTTCCTTGCCCGGGAGGTGCATTTCCTTCTTTAGTCCTTCCTACACCCTCAAATCCCATAGTCATGGGATCCCATGTCCCCATCACTCCTTCCCCACACACTCATGCCTGTCTGAACTTGGCTACACAGACTATCTCTTCCTCATTCCTGGCACCAGCCGTCACGACATCCAGTTGTGACACAAAAGACATTATCAAGCCACTTCCTAGAGAGCTGTCTTCCTTCGAGGCAGAGGTTTCCTAAAACCCAGAGAGGAGTCATGGATCAAGATAAGGAGCCTGTAAATGCCTTTACAAACGCACTCAAGAGTCTTGCGAATGCCCCAGATATAGTCTGATAGAGTCACTAGCTCTTTCATCTTCTTGCTCTGAGATTGTCTGGGCCAGGATGAGGAAAGCCAGAAGATGGAAATCTGGGTAGCTTCAGTATAAAATTGAAAGTACACAGGAGAGAGACCCACAAGGCAGAGAGATTAGCAGGGATTCCCAGGAACAGTGGCGATCGTCAGTGTACCTACTGTTGCCTGGACTTCACCCTTACAAACCTATCTCTTGTGCTAGTGGACTCTGAGCTTTTGGCTCTTGAGGTCTCGAGAGATGAGAACTCCTGGTGTATGTTAACTGTTTGCTTGCAGAGTAATTTGTCATCCTTCGTGGGAACCTGACTCTATAGAAAGATACCGTCGGTATGTCTGCGCTGAGCCTCTAGTCTGTCCTGTGTTCACACCGAGAGGTGCTTGAAAGATTAGAGAGCCTGGCCCTGGGTTGGTGAGCTTGGGTTCGTGGTATGCACAGTGTGGGAGTTGTCCACACCGACGCTTTGGAAGGTGTGTAATTTTCACCTCTGAGCTCACATATATGCTTATGGGAAGAAAGTTCATAGCTTTCGCTTGATGTCCCAAGGAATCTAGAGCTCAAAGGATTAAGACATTGGGGCTAAGGAGATAGCTCAGTGGTAAGAGTATGTGTTATACACGCACATGAACCTGAGTTTGAACCACTGGCATTCACATAAAAAGCTGGGCATGGTTAAAAGTGCCTATAAACACAGTTCTGGGGTTTGCGTAGAGATAGGAGGTTCCCAGAACTTGGTTGTCAGTTATTCTAGCTGAATGAGGATTTCTGGTTCAGTGAGACCCATGATCACTTTTTCTTGGCACTTTGACTGTAAAAGACCCAAAAGAAACTGCAAAAAGAACCTTCTCTGATTAGAGGTGAGTGCTGTATTATCTGTGACTATCAGGATCGGCATTTAAAAAGCAGCTGGACACTCATCAGTCTGGTAAAGTGGTATTAACACGTTTTCCTGTAGGGGCTAGGGCCTTTCTAACCATGGGCTCTTAATTATGTTTACATTACCAGGTCTGAGTTCCTGCCTATTGAGTAGGACTTAATTCCAACCAGATAACTGTTGGTTAGCCCCAAGGTTAGTACCACAGCTGCACAGTTGGATGGCTCTTCCAGGCCAGACACTATTACATCAGTGAGTCAAGGGTTTCCCTTCCCATGAAGCCTTGCTGCCTTTGATACCAGTTGTTTTCTCTATCTTAGCCGTGAAATATCAAAGCGATTTTGATTGAGTTTCCATAACTGCTAAGGATATTAAATACTTTAAAAGATATCTTGTAGTCATTTTTATTTATTCTTTTGAGAATTCTTGGTTCAGATATGTGGTGATTTGGACAAACCCTTAGGTTCATTTTTGAATGACTAGTCAGCAGAAAGTAAAGTTATTTGAAAGGGTTAGAACAATTAGGACAGAAGGTCTGGTTGGAGGAAGTGTGTCATGGGAGGTGGGCTTTGAGGTTTCACAAGCCTATCCCAGCCTCTGTCTCTCTCTGTCTCTCTCTGTGTCTCTCTCTGTCTCTGTTTCTGTCTCTGTCTCTCTCTCTCTCTCTGCTTGTGGATCAGAAGGTAGCTCTCAGCTACTTCTCCAGCACCACCATGCTTTCTGCCATGATGATAATGGACTGAGCTGTAAGCAAGCCCCCAGGTAACTGCTTTCTTTTATAAGAGTTGCTTTGGTCATGATGCCTCTTCACAGCAATACGAAGACAAAAACCTACAGCCATTTTTTTTTTTAAATTGGGTCACTTGTTTTCTTGATTTTTTTGTTTCTTTGGATCTTATCCTCCATCAGATGCACGGCTGGCAGACTCTCTTCCACCCCGTGTGCCTCCCCCCACTCCATTGCTTCCTTTGCTATACTGACGCTTTTTAGTTTCACAGGCCCACGTAGTCCATTGTTAGCCTAGATTCCTGGGTAAGTTCGCAGAGTCCTGTTCTGCGCTTGTGTCCTGTGTTTTTTTCCAGCAGCTCAGAGTTCTAGGTTTCCCACTGATGTCTTTAAGCAGTCTGGAGTTGATTTTTTTTCTAGAGGGTGATAATAAGGCTCTGATTTTATTTTTCTGCACGTGGACACCCAGTTTTTCCAGCACAGTTTTTGATGCTGCCTTTCCTATGCTGTGTATTTTGACACCTTGTTGAATATCAGATGATTATAATTGTGTGTAGCCAGCACTTAGGGCTACATTTTATTTTCCTATTTCTTACTCGATGGGCAATTGTTATTTCCCGCTTTTCTTTTTTTTTTAAGATTTATTTTTTTTTAAAGATTTATTTTATTTTATTATATGTAAGTACACTGTAGCTGTCCTCAGACACTCCAGAAGAGGGAGCCAGATCTTGTTACGGATGGTTGTGAGCCACCATGTGGTTGCTGGGATTTGAACTTATCACCTTCGGAAGAGCAGTCGGGTGCTCTTACCCGCTGAGCCATCTCACCAGCCCCCTAAGATTTATTTATTATTATATCTAAGTACACTGTAGCTGTTTTCAGATGCACCAGAAGAGGACGTCAGATCTCATTACGGATGGTTGTGAGCCACCATGTGGTTGCTGGGATTTGAATTCAGCACCTTCGGAAGAACAGTCGGTGCTCTTAACCACTGAGCCATCTCTCCAGCCCTATTTCCCACTTTTCTACAAGGACAAATAATGAGACTGTGAATCTTGTGCAAGTTTCTGTGTGGATAATACGTTCTCATTTCTCTAAATTACGTACCTCAAAGTAGAATTGATGGGGCACATAGTACTATAACTCTATGTTTGACACTTTAAAACATATTATTACATTTATTTATTTATTTATTTATTTATTTATTTATTTATTTATTTGTTTGCCTGCATGTGTGTATTCATACTAGGGCATGCCATGTGTGTGTGGAGGTCAGAGAACAACATATTACAGTCAGGTCTCTCCATCCTGGGGCTCGAACTCAGGTCACCCGGCTTATCAGCATCATCTTTATCTGCTGAGACACCTTGCAATGCTTACAATTAACATTTTGAGTAGTTGCCAAACTACTTTACATAGCGTTTGCATGGTTTTAATTATGAACAGCAGAACATGATGGTTCCTATCTGCGGTGGGTTGAATAAAAATGGCCCAGTAGCCTCATGAATTTGAATACTTGTTCTCCAGTTAGTGGAAATGTTTGGGAAGAGATAGGAGTTGTGGCCTTGTTGGAGGACATGTCACTGGAGGGTGGGGCTTTGGGGTTTCTAAAGCCTACTCGAGACTCAGTCTCTCTATCGCTCGCTGTCTTGTGCCTTTGGATCAGGAAGTAAGCTCTCAGCTCCTGTCCCAGCACCTGCCTAGTCCCTTGGTCTCCATCATGATTGTGACAGATTCACCCTCTGGAACTATAAGCAAGCCCCCAGTTACATGCTTTCTGTTAGAAGTTGCCGTGCTCATAATGTTTTGTCACAGTCAAAGAACAGTGACTGAAGCTCTATTTCTTCGTGTTCTCATCTGCACGTGCCGCTGTTGGTGATTTTGACATTAACCATCTCAGTGGAGATGTCATATCTTATTGCAATTTCATTTTAATCGTTTTAATGACAAATTATAGTGTGTCTTTGTACAATCCTTGTGGACACCCAAGATGTTTCCTTTGAAGAAACACCATTCGTATCCTCTGAAAAGTATTGATCATCCAATCCATTGCTCTTTAAAGGGCTTTCTGAAACACGTAGTTTATGGAGCTATGCCTTTATTTAGCTATGACTAAATCTAAATTATTGCTTGAAAAAGAAAACAGTTCTGCCAGATGACCTTTCTAAGCATGCCCAGCTAGCCAAACCACTCAGGTGGCCTCAGACTAAGATTTTTCCCAGTTGACTTTTGTTCGAAATGTGGCAATTTAGAGAGAAATTTGTAATTTGAAAGATCTGTAAGGGTTGGATATTAAATTTCTGTTTTCTGATTTAGTTTGGGGGAGGAGAAACCTTTACCTTACAGTTATCAGATGTGATATTTAAAAAAAAGAAAAAAACCCAAAAAAACAAAAAAACAAAACAACAGGTCAATGGATGCCAGGACGGGTGGCTGATGGAGAGATGCCAAGTAGATGGATGGATGGATGGATAATGAGAGGGTGAAGGTACAGGTGGACAGATGGAGAGGTGGAGAGGTGGGTGAATGATGCATAGGTAGATGGGTGGAAAGAAGGAAGGATGTATCAATGGACTGATGAATGAATGCACCAGAAAAGAAATGAAGTATAGGGAATCAGACATCCAAGCAGCCAGTCCAGGGTTCCAACTGTCCTTTGGATCTTTTTTTTTTTTTTTTTTTTTTTTTTTTTTGGTTTTTCGAGACAGGGTTTCTCTGTATAGCCCTGGCTGTCCTGGAACTCACTTTGTAGACCAGGCTGGCCTTGAACTCAGAAATCTGCCTGCCTCTGCCTCCCAAGAAAAGTCGATTGATTTGCAGTTTTTCACTCCAAAGAGCTATAGAAGAGCAGGTTTTCTATTGCAAGTTTGAAACAAGACACTATATTTCCTATTGCTTGGAATATCTTTGAAATGATGAGGGCTTGCTTGACTCTTAGATGTGGCACAAGATTTTATATGACAGACACCTGTTTCAGGGACAGGACGCACAGTTCAGGGACTTGTTACAGTTCGCCACATTCATGCCTTCCCCTGTTAGCACTTTTCCTACCATTGTGAAAATTTCTGGGTCACGGTCAGTCTCAAGGCCATTTTCCTTCTCTGGTGGTCCAGGTGGGACAGGCTAGCCAGAAACCACAAGCCCCCATGACTCACCACCAGCTTCCAAGGACAGAAAACACATATGAGCTAGCTAATGAAGCTCTGGTGTCCGGGGACAGAGTAAGCAAAGGAAAGAGAAAACACTCTACGCAAGAAGGTAGGAAAGGAAGCTTGGGCCAGATGCATGAACATATGGCAGACATGGGCCAAAGCTGCAAGGGAGGACTTTTAAAGGTTCAGACCCTGGAGAGAGAAGGTAGAAGTAGCAGATGCTCTGTGGAAAGGCTTTCATGGCAACAACATGAAGGGTAGGTGCCTGTAAGATTCACTCAAGACGGTGTACAGTAGGAATTGGGTTCTGGGAGCAAGATTTAATAGAGAACATTCTGGGTGGAGCTGGGACATTTTTTTCTTTTCTCTTCCTTCCTCCCTCCTGTTCCCTCCCTTTCTCTCTTTTGTTCCTTCCCTTCCCCTCCGTCCTTCTCTCCCTCCCTTTCTCCCTCCCTTTTCTTTCCCATCCTCTGCTCTTCCCTTCTCATCCTTTCTCTTTTCTCAAGACACAGTACTGTACAGCTCACTCTAACTTCTCACCCACTATGAATTAAAGGATGACCACAAACTTCTGAACCTCCTGCCTCCACTTCCGGATTGCGGGGATCACAGCCATAAGCCAATGCCCAGTTTATGTAGCATTAGGCATCAGTCCCAGATCAAGAATTTATGAAGGCTAGGTAAACACTCTACTAACTGAGCCCAGCCCAAACCCTGACTCCTCCTTCTTTTGCTGACGATGATCAGTGGCTTTGGAATTAGGTATTCAGATCTATATTAGTTAGAGAAGGCTCCAGATTCATTCTGTAGACTCTTAGTATTTTCTCTCTCTCTCTCTCTCTCTCTCTCTCTCTCTCTCTCTCTCTCTGTGTGTGTGTGTGTGTGTGTGTGTGTGTGTGTGTGTGCCCACGAATAGGTGATTGTATTCATTCTACTTATTGTGGGACAGGTACTGTGCTAAGCACTGGGCATGCAGAGGTGAATAGGAAGCTATCCTCCAGGTAAGGATAGCTTCAGTGCTTACTACATGAGGTGCCAGAGACCAGTACAAATGTCACTGAGTCTCTAAGGCCAGATATACCAATGCTACCAACCAGAGGCTAAAAAGACTTCCCAGGTGAAGGACTTCAAGGCTAGGTTTTCAGGAGTGGATGGAGCTAAGCCAACAGAAGAATGGCGAGGTTCTTCCCACTCAGAGACTCGGAAGACTGGCTAGTATGGGCAACTAAACAGCTCAAAGTATCAAGAGTTAGCGGAACTGTAGCATGAGCAATGCACACAGGATATAGAGAGGTCCTCTGTCATGGTGGCTTGGCACTCAGCACGAGTCTCCAGCAGCCAGAAGCCATTGAATATATAGGAACAGAACATTCAGCTATACAGGTTTTTAGGTTGGGAGGACAGTCAGCGTTTTGTTTTTGATAGGAGGATTCTGGCCCCAAGCCAGAGGAACTCCAGTGCCAAGCACAGAGAGACTCCAGCTGGGAGATTTGCAGACAAGCTTTCTGGGGTGTGGTCAAGGGCTATGAGCCAGGCTGTGTCACTGATGTACAGCAGGGCACTGTGTAAGTCCTCCAGGGACATAGACCTCAGTGCCTGCTATCCCACTTGGACATCTGTCACATCACAGCTGCCCATATGGCTGGCGGGGCCAGAGAAGCCGGTGGCATGGAACGATTCCCCCAAGGGCTGTTCCACAGGGAGCCCACTTCCTGCCTTCTTCTTCAGTCCCAGTATAGGCTGTGGAGGAAAGGAGCAGAGGGAACAGAGGGCTTGGCCAGGTTAGCAAGAACCAACCTGCCTCCAGGAGAGGTGCAGAGGGTGAGCCAGGGCTTACTCTACAGGAATAGGAAACTCACGAAGAGTGTTCCTACCCAAAATGCATGGGTGGGCAGATGTGTGGTTTTACTCTGACAGTTGGAACAGGCGATTACAACGGATTCCCAGAATGTCTGGGGTATGTGTGCAGGGCGAGAGAACTTTGGCATAGGGAACGGGCTGGGTGCTGACAGAGGCTCACACACCCCTTCCCCCCAGAGGCCTCTCCTAGAGCACGTGGCTGCTCCACTCAGCTTTGCCTGGCAAATGTTTTCTTGAGATAAAATTATTTTTTCACAAGTACACGCTTTGCTAAATGAAGCGGCGGGAAGGCTGGGGCCTTGTTTTGTGTCCTTGGCTTCCCAATCCTAATCCAGCAAATGTCAGGATTCACAGCTTGTACTCTGGGAACATTTGGTCAGATCTGGGGAGGCTTTAGAGAAAGGATGTGCAGGGAGGTGGAGGTCAGAGATGGTCTCTGGCCCCCCTGGGAAGGATCGGCAGCAGGGAGACTCAGATTAAAAGACACGTGGAACCTTACCGGCTGCTGCAATAGCTCGGCTCACACACAACTTCCACAGCCCAGAGATATGGCTACTGCAGAGGAGAATAAGCATAAGCAAAGAACATGTGAGGACCCAGGAAAAGCTGGTGGTCTCCTCACAGTGATGACCACCTCACTGACTACACAGTGACCTTAGACCCCCAGTGTAGCATGGAGTCGTGCTTCTTAAGGCCAGAGACTCACTGACGCTTGGATTCCTGGCTCCAGGCCCACGTTTTTGTGCTTGTCTGGGGTACAGCCTGAGCATCATTCATCCTTCTGAAAGCCTTGTGTGTAGACCAAGGGCCATACTTTGAAAACTTCTGGAGTAAGGGGCTGCAGAACAGCCCCCTGATAGCCCTTCTGCCGTACTTCTTAAGGGAGTGTATTAGAAACCCAAAAGCTTGGTGAGCATTCCCATGTCTGTCTACACAGGCAACAATTGCTTCCTCTTTCTTGTTTTTTTTTGGGGGGGAGGGTGCTGGGGTGGTGGTGGGGTGGTGTTCTCCATGCTTCCTCTACCCTAAGTGGTTCTGATGAACGCTGCTTAAAGCAGCAATGCCAGATGATCAAGGTGACCTTCCATCACTGACCAGTAGGCCGGTTTGCTGGGCTTTGCTTTTGTCTCTCCATACTCAGCACCATCTCTGCTGATCCCTACCTGTCTTCCAAACGCATGAGTCTCTGTGCTGTTTGTCACACGGGCCTCTCCTTCTGCTTTATGGCATCCTTCATTGCTCAGACAGCTTCCTCAATGAGCTCATGGAACCAGAGGAAGTCTTGGTTGCCTGTGTCCTAGTTGATGGGTTAGTCACAAGGAGGCTGTGGCTGTTGGCTGCTGTAGGACAGGAAGGGACTAGAAACAAACCAAGACCAAACTGAGCCCCACCTCCCCACTTCCACTCCCAGAAGCCCACAATGTGGGGATTTAGCTACAAAGGTCTGGGCAATTGGAAAGAGAGTGGACAGCTGCTGGACCCACCAGGAGCTGAGCTGGCTGAGAGCCACAGTCCATCAGCTCCTTAGCCTTGAAAATAGTTTGATTACCAATCTTACCCAGGGAACTGCCATCCCTGGAATTGTATCAGGAATGTTTTATTCAAGCCAAAAAATAAAAAAAGTGCTGCCTTTGGTGACTAAATCTGTCTCAGGAATTTCAGCTATGATCAATCCCTCGTTAATTTTTAATTTCTTGGGCTCATTCCTTCATCTCTTCCTGATCGTTCCCCATTTATACCTCTGTGGACAGAGCTGAACCCGCCCTCCTGCCCTGTAGCTCTTCTCCAGCTCCCTCTTGGAGCTCCTTCCTTCCAACCTTGTCTCTTGAGTCTTATTCTTTGCCTCAGTCCATGCTAACAAAGTCCCTGGTGTCCCTCAGGATTACAGGGTCCCCATGACCTGCGTATCCCTCATAAAGCCCAGAAGTTCTGGAAGGTTCCAGACACACCTCTGGGAAGTTCTGCCCTTTGCTGTTTATTTATACCTGCCTAATGATAGTATCACGCTGGAAGGGACCCACAGCTCCAGATTGTGCCTTCACAGAAGCCACCTAAATGTCTTGCCATGCACTGCTGGTAACTTCTCTTCAGCATTTTACAAGTCATTAACCATTGCCTTTCATACTGATTTTCAGAAGATGTTTGCAGAATAAAAACCCCTAGGCCCGGTTACTTGCTCTCATTTCTTTTCAAACAGTGGTAAGCACACGTGCCCCCTCACCTCCCTGTCCCAGACACCATAATCCTGATGGATACCAGAGGTTTGTTAGCAAGGGCTAAGAGGAGCAAGACTCAGACACAGGGGTGGGGATAGTGCCCCAGTATGAAGTAGTGGAGAGCTGCAGGGCTGAAGCTGAGATTCTTCAGTGTCTCCCACCATGGCAGAGGGAGCTGTTGTCTACACAGAGGTGATTCTCCACTGTCCAGAGACATGGGTCACAGGAGGAGAACTGGGGCCTCTGTTTCTACGTATGCCTAGAAATCGAGCCTTCTCTCATGCCCTGCAGCCTCCTCTTCCCAGTCATGTGACTACACTTTGCAAACCCTCCAGCTCAGCCTTCCTACACACTTCACCACGCTTAACACTGACAGCCAATGTTTTCCTCACCAGACCATCTCAAAGATTAAAAGGCAATAGATACTCACAGCTCTCTCATGTATGTTAATGCACCGTGTGTGCTGTAGTATATGTCATAGGTAATCAATCTGTTTGGTAGTTCTGTGTATCAACGAAAACACATATAGAAGATGCAAGCGTGTATGTCTGAAGAGTGGGTGGAGCCTCATCCCTGGTCAATCAAACTGCACATACACCAAATCCCAGCTCTGCAGCTCAGAGCCTCAGCGTGGTCTCTGGCAGTTTGGGACTCACCTCATGTGCTTTCTTATCACCCCTACATTATTGTGTCTTCTTGGCTATGTCACATCAAGACACACCAGAAAACATGGTCCCTCACTGTGATTGTTTGTATATGCTTGACCTAGGGAGTAGCACTGTTGGGAGGTGTAGTGTTGTTGGAGTAGGTGTGGCCTTTTGTGGGTATGGGCTTTAATACCCTTGTCCTAGCTGTCTGGGAGTCAGTCTTACACTAGCAGCCTTCAAATGAAGATCTAGACCTCTCAGCTCCTCCTGCATCATGCCTGCCTAGATGCTGTAGTGCTCCTGTCTTGATAATGGACTGAACTTCTGAATCTGTAAGCCAACCCCAATTAAATGCTGTCCTTTATAAGACTTGCCTTGGTCATAGTGTCTGTTCACAGCAGTAAAATCCTAATTAAGACACCCCCTCACCCCAAGATGCCACAGACTACAGGAAGAAATGAGGATTTTGCAGGTTGCATGGAGACGTAGAAGGAGAAAGGAATGGGAAGGTTAGAGGATGTGGTATCCACTACCTCTCTGGTCTCCTGCCCTTCTTCTTTCTGTGTCCCTTGTAGAACAATAAGCAAACTCTAAGACGCATGCCTGGGGTTCCCTGAGCCTCATCTTCTAACTGCACTCATCAAATGGGACTTCTAGCAAATGGGAAAAATAGTTTTCTTCCTGGAAGGACGATGTCTGTTTCTATTCCCTCTTCAGCATTGACTTATGTCTAAATAAAGATGTCAGGTCTTTGAGATGGAGTAGCCAGTGTTAAGATCTGGGTGAACTTGAAGCAAGCTCTGACTCAGCAGAGGGGGCTGCCCGGTCAGTGCAGAGCTGGAGTACTCTGACAGAGTAGCTTACCATGAACTCTAGTTCCTCAAAAGGCAAACCAAGCCAGAGGTATGGTGTGGTAGGTTTGGGGGTGTACAAAGAGAGCGTATTTGTGTTTCATGGACTTCAAGGCTGATGTTCTAATGGTGGGCCTGGGTAACCTGTCTAAGATTGCACCATTGATTTTCTCATCAACCAAAGGTTGATAGATTCTGTTATGTACAAATAATTCCAGGCCTGGAAAAGAAATAAAACCTCTGATGTGCCTGACATTTTCCTGGATAGGTGAGTCAGGAGGCGCTGATGTGTCAGCTGCCACCGAGAGGACCAGGGGCCCAGGGTCCTGAAATCACATGAGGACTGCAAGAATGCAGGACATGTCACAGGCTACAAAGAGCCACTGTGGTCTCCCAAGTCTTATTCATGTCTCGTTCCTTGACCAGGGAGCGGTTTGGTCATCCCAAGTAGTCCCATTGCCTCTTGCTTCTTCTCCACCCAATGATATACTTGTCTTCTTCCTACCACACCACCTTCATGAAGCCCTCCTGAATCTCCTTTTACTGAGGTCAGAGAAGTCCTGTGCCAACTCTAGAGGCTACAACAGCTTGAGTGAAGTCAAACACTCTTCTCCCTCAGTCTCCGAAGAAGCCCTCAGAGAACGGAATTGTTAAATCCTTTCTCAGCCCTGACTGGTGACTTAGATAGCACCTGCTATTCATTAAGTCCCCACATGTCTCATAAAATTCCATTCAACACACACTTTAGTGTAGCTCACTGCCACTCTGGAGTTGGGTTGGGGTGCAGTGGGGTGATTAAGTTGTCAGTTTGGACACACAGGACCATGGCATTGTGTTGGTAGACTTGAGCCTTGGTACTCCCGTGTTCTGTGTGTGGATGGAAAAGGGCTCAAGGAAGAGACACTTTGGACCAATTCCAATAGGATACTTTGCTTTCTGCTCCATGATGATGTGTATGTAGGGGGAAGTAATAGTCTCTTATTGTTGAAAAAAACATGGGCTAGGGCTGTCACTGTGAAGAGCTTGGGGTAGACTAGAGCACTAGACTGCTCTCCACTCTCACACTCTCCCTAAGGGGAATGTTTTCCTCCATCTCACCAACTATTGGATGGGTTTCCTCCCAGTGACACCATCATTATTGGATATCTCTTATTGCTAGAGGATTGGTCCCCTTGCTGCACTGTGCTCTCAGACACCTGGAGCTAGAACTGCCATAAAGCGCACAACGACCCTCAATGACAGGGGACCCCCATCCCCCAGAGTTTCTCCTATCTAAGTGCAGCACAAAGAGTCACTTCCTTTCCTCCTTGTATGAAGGGAGTCTTCAAATGCGTGGCCTCTCTTTACTCTCTGTTTCGGAGAAATGATTCTACCACTGCCTTGAAAGTCATAGCTGGAATGGAAGTACACAAAACACTATGTATGACCCGACCCCCCCCAGGACAGCGTCTCACTATGTAGCCTTTGCTTGGCTGGAACTCACTATGTAGACAAGGCTGGCCTCGAACTCAGAGGTCTCTCTCCTTCTGCCTCCCCAGTGCTGGGATTAAGGGGCTGTGCCACCATACACAGGATTATGCCAAGACCGCTCCATCAAAGGAAAACCAACAGAGCCCACCTCCCTTCCCATTTCCCTTTCCCACTCTTCCCCAGCATGCAGCTCTCCAGCATGCACAGCTCCTAGAACTTCAGCCTTGTGCATCATCTCAGTGCTGTTGCCTAGTAACAATATGCTTAGCAACCAGTAAAGGAAGTGTGATCACACCTCTCAGCATTGTACATGGAACACTGCAGACAATACAAACAGCTCCCGATTTCTCTCTGCAGCTACAGGAAGGTAACTTTCAGAGGTGGCCAGCGTTCTGCTCTTGAGATACACTGCTCACCATCCAGGGGCCCACATTGGTTGTTGTTTGGCTTTTACTTGGCATTGGATAATATCTTTGTGGGGGCGGGTGGGTAGGTGGTTCTTGAAGGGCCGGATCTCTCTGCTTGCACTTGTTCCCAGGATGCCTCTGATGCAGTCAGGGCAGCTTGCAGAATCCTCTCTGCTCCCACGCAGCCCTCCCTGCACCAAGCCTGCACCCCTGCCCCCAGCCACTGTGTTCCCCACATCCTCTTCCATTCGGAGATGATTCTCTACACCCTACCATTTACCTGTCAGCTATTGCTCTGCCTGTGCCTAGAAGCGGTGGCTCTCAACCTTCCTAATGCTGCGACCCTTTAAGGCAGTTCCTCATGGTGTGGTGACCCCCCTCCCCCAACAACAACAGGATTATTTTGTTGCTACTTCATAACTGTACTTTTCTGACTGTTATGAATCATAATGCAAATATATGATATGCAATATATCTGATACGCAACCCCCAGAGGAGTCATGATCCAGAGGCTGAGAACCACTGGCCTAGAGTTGTTTTCTTTCAGACACTCCTGTACTGCTGAGCAGTCTCGGTTTCCCAGGATCTTCATGTCCTTCCCCTCTCTCTGCTCTTACATGTACATGCATCCCACCCTGATTCAACCTCTGGACCAGACATCACACAAGTTGGGAATAAGCTTGGTAGCTACCTGTTCAGGCTCAGACTCTCTGGCCAGCTGTGCTGTTTCCTAAGACACAGCACCCAGGAATCTCCAGTGAAGTCATAATAATTCGGTTTCTTATAAGAAAACCAAGAGACTACGTCCTTTAGCCCTGCTCTCTCGTAAGCCAAATCCAGCTTCTGGTTGGTATCTCAGAACTCAGGGTCCTGCAGAAACCACAGAGGAGAGCTGAGCTGCACCGCTTGGCAGCTGGGAAAGCAGGCTCAGTTCTCAACAGCCATGTGTTCTCTCCTTCACCTTGGAAATGGACCCTTGAGTATAGGACTTGACCTGTCCATAGAAGAGCTGCTTGCAAGGCCCAAAGAAGATAAATGCACTGATATACTGTACACACTCTGAGCCTCTTTACAGATTTTTGAGAGAAGAATTTTCTTGGGGAAAAAAAAAGTCTGGTCTTGTTTTTGCAGTGAGATAAAAAAAGGATTCTGAGATATCTGAGACTTAAACAGATATATGTCAGTCACCCATTCTTTGATGACCTTGGTGGCAACATCAAACCCTTTTAAGATGCTTTATCTCGAAGCTGTCAGGATAAATTAGAGCCACACTTCTACCTTTTCTCCCCTTGGGCCCCATGATTAAGGTGGCTAGGTGGTACCTAGTTAGGACTTCAGTTTGAGAACATTCTACAGGCCTCCTCTCATTCTGGCTGGGGAACAAAAACCAAATGAGTCAGAAGCTAACCAAGGCCAAGTTGAGGTGCTGAGAGAGCAGTCCCTGAGGTGGGTGTTTGGGGTTTATGTCACCTGTACTTCCATGGCAATTACGTGGTAGCTGGGTGAAGGGTGAATTTGCAAATGCAGGCTTTCTGGAGGCAAGAGGTGGCAAAGCACACTCCCTAGGTGGTTTAGAGTAAGTCAAAGAGAATTTGGGTGTTATTGGATCTCGAAGGTTGGGAGTCTGGCCAAAGATGAACAGACATTCCAGAGGCATGAGCACTTTGCCCGAACACCTACCCTTAGGCAATTGGAGGCTTGTCTCATAAAGGAAGATCTCAACAGGAAAGGTGGGAAATCCAGCAAGCTCTCAAGGTTCCATCTTTCACTGGAGGGCACTTTTCAAAACCCTTAGAAAGGGGCATGTGCAGCTTCCCTAAGCAAGTTTACCACCCCCCATCCTCTCAATCATGTGACGTCATTGAGGAGCTAAGCAGGGCTTCTTGCTAAAATTCTTGCTTTTTAATTAAAAGAAAAACAAAAACAAATCCTTAATCCGTAGAAGCTAAATATACCACAGAGGTCAACCACTGACCTAGTTAGAGCTAGCTTTGATAAAACAGAGGTATTTGATGAGGATCGATGGGGAGGCCGATTTACCAATTTTCTACCCAGACAGCTAGAATAGTAAATCATAACCAAAGGCAGTTAAGTCAAGAGAGACTCTGGCAACTGCCCAACCTGCCCACCAATCACAGCTTAGGAAATTGTTTTCCAGGATGTGACTGGAGGTTAATTGTGAATTATATATATATATATTTTTTCTTTTACATTGCAAATAAAAATACCTAAGTAAGACAACAGAAGAGCAGCATTTGCCCAAGGCTCTGCTATAACATGGAGACAGTCTATGTCCAGATTCCCCGAATCTGTTGACATCCATACCTCTGCTTACTCCAGTGCAACTCCAGGCAAGGCTGGGACTGGGTCTCCAGAAAGATCTTTTACAATCCCAGAGTAGGGTTTTTTTCCCCATTTTAAACATTAAATTGTCAACACTTCACAAGTCACGGGATCATTTCAGACACATTATCTTTTGAATAAAACATAGACATAGTCTATGGGGAAATGTTAATCATGAAATATCAGTCTTAAGCCACTTTCTCAAAACACACCTGCTGCAATGGGGTTAAAGCCGCCTGCCCAGGGCTGATGTGAAAGTAGACCGTGTGTTTGGTTTCTGTAAGCCACGGCCCACGTAGCAGGCAGGGAAACAGGGCTAACGGGGTGGGGAAAAGCAGTTTGAACACCTTCCCCCGCACAGGCTCTTGTCTACAGCTTTTGTTCCCAGCGTCTCTTCAATAAATATGACTCAGTCTGATGTTCGGGTTCCACTTCCTCTGGGCAGGGAGCTGACTCTCTGCTGCCCATCCTGGGTGACTCAGGGGCCCATAGGCAGGGCTGTGTCTTCTTTGCTCCGCCAACCCAGCTCCCTTCTGCCGTGGGATCTCTGCTCTTCTTCAATTCTCCAGCTTTCTGTATGCTCAATGAAGAACTATGGTGGCGTCTCTCCCCGCCCCACTGTTCATAGATCTTGGTGAGCAGCCAAAGGGTTTTGTTTACACCCACTTACTCCTCTGCATGAGGTATGGAAGGCCAAGTGAGGGTCACAATGGATTCCTGTGAGAAATGCAAACAAAAACCAAGAGCTGGAGAGATGGCTCAGCCAGTAAGGGCACTGGCTGCTCTTCCAGAGGACCCGGGTCTGACTCTTAGCATCCACACAGTAACTCACAATTGTCCAAAACTTCAGTTCCAGGGCATCCAATGCCTCCTTCTAGACTCCATAGACACCAGACTGTGGTGCAAATGCTACATGCAGGCATAATGCTCATACACATAAAATAATATAATATAAAGATAAAACATTATAAAGACCCCCTCCCCTGAACCAAGAGAAGCCTCCTACCCTCTCCTTTCTCTTCTAAATGCCCAAGAAGGTAAGCAAGTACTTCACTGGGCAGGGGCATGTGGGGACTGGGGTAGTAAGAGACCCCACACTTGTGAACCTGTGTTTTGCCATAAGAATCAGCCAGAGACTGTGGAGATAGATCCATGTGCTTGAAGTTCACAGGTGAAGCAGCAAGCCTCCTCAGCCAGACTCAAGCCAGTGAAAAATAGAAAACGGGTGGAACCTGGGGAAAGATACCTAAAGTTGTCCTCTTGCTTCTATACACACACACACACACACACACACACACACAAACACACACACACACCAGTCATACTAGCAACTTTATCTATTTGGATGCACATTTTTCTAAACTCAGGACGGTTTTGTACCAAAACCAGTAACATTTTCTTCAAGAACAAAAAAATAATGATTGAGAATATTAAAGATTTCCGCTATACGATTTAAAAGGTTTATACCTATACAAAGGTTTAATCTATGGATGGGTTCAACATTTGAATGGGAACTGGTAGAACTGTAGGAAGCAGGGCCTGGTTGGACATGACTCCCTGGTTCTTCCCATTTTCTTCCTGGATGTTATGGACATGCTTTCCTTCACCCTCCCTTCCAGATAGTTCTCCCTTGCCATGGCTGTAGAAGCAATGGAGCCTGACAACCATGGACGGATTCCTCGGAAGCTGTGAGAGCCAAAGCAACCCCTTCTCCTGTGAGTTGCTTGCCCAGATATTTGGGACTAGCAATCAAAAACAGCACCAGCAAGAAAAGGCCTGCTACAGAGGAAGAAGAGAGGCATCGCATTCCAGCTTATTTCAGAGAGTCTTTTAGTTACAGATTTACAGATAACAGAGACCAAGAGGGGATTTTCTGGTTCCCATAGTCAAGATGTAGGAAGACCTGGGAAGAGGCTGAGTTCAAAGAACCAGGGCCTTGAACTCACCCAAACACCCCTATGTCTGCCCTTCTGTCTGCCTCTCATCCTGTGGCTCTTGCACACACTGGCTTTGTTTGTTTGTTTGTATGTATGTATGTTTGTTTGTTTGTTTAAATAGTGTCTGTTATGGTCACAGCTCTGTTACACATCTAAGAAAACACCTTTCCTTAAACTAAAGTTTAAAAAGTGTTAGGTTTGGCTAGCATCAGGTGACCACTTCTGAATGGTCCCCATGGCCAGGAGATAGAAGCAGGACACTGGTTTCATTTAGTTAATATGCGTTCATCCTGTGTGTAGAGTAGGATGAGGAAGCTGAAGAGATGGGCTACCACCATTGGCAGCCTCCACTTCAGGTCTGAAAGGGGCATGAAGGGGGCGTTTCCCACGAAGAAAATGAGAGACATCCTCTGAAGGGCTGGGAGGAGGAACCGCCGGCGGATGGAATAGGTGAGCCCTGGGTAGTGATTTGCAAGCCCTGGTAGGCTCATGATTAGTGGCCACACATCTTCATAACGAGACAATGGAAACAATTGCATTGAAAGTCTTTGGAAGGACATCAAGGTTCTTTCCAGCTCCTGGCTGTTATAAGTAAGACTGCTATGAATATAGTGGAGCATTGGTCCTTATTACATGTTGGAGCATCTTCTGGGTATATGCCCAGGAGAGGTATAGCTGGGTCCTCAGGTAGTACTATATCCAATTTTCTGAGGAACCACCAAACTGATTTCCAGAGTGGTTGTAACAGCTTGCAATCCTACCAGCAATGGAGGAGTGTTCCTTTTTCTCCACATCCTCACCAGCATCTGCTGTCACCTGAATTTTTGATCTTAGCCATTCTGACTGGTGTGAAGTGGAATCTCAGGGTTGTTTTGATTTGCATTTCTCTGATGACTATGGATGTTGAACATTTCTTGAGGTGCTTCTTGGCCGTAAGATATTCCTCAGTTGAAAATTCTTTGATTAGCTCTGTACCCCATTTTTTCATAGTGTTGTTTGGTTCTCTTGAGTCTAACTTCCTGAGTTCTTTGATATATTGGATATTAGCCCTCTATCAGATGTAGGCTTGGTAAAGATCTTTTCCCAATCTGTTGGTTGCCTTTTGTCCTATTGACAGTGTCCTTTGCCTTACAGAAGCTTTGCAATTTTATGAGGTCCCATTTGTCAATTCTTGATCTTAGAGCATAAGCCATTGGTGTTCTGTTCAGGAATCTTTCCCCTGTGCCCATGTGTTCCAGACTCTTCCCCACTTTCTCCTCTATAAGTTTCAGTGTATCTGGTTTTATGTGAAGGTCCTTAATCCACTTGTATTTGAGTTTTGTATAAGGAGATAAGATGCCCTTCAACAGAGGAATGGATACAGAAACATGTGGTACATTTACACAATGGGGTATACTCAGCTATTAAAAACGATGGATTCATGAAATTCTTAGGCAAATGGATAGAACTAGAAAATATCATCCTGAGTGAGGTAACCTAGTCGCAAAAGAACACACATGGTATGCACTCACTAATAAGTGGCTATTAGCCCCAAAGCTCCAAATAACCAGGATACAATTCACAGACCACATGAAGATCAATAAGAAGGCAGACCAAAGTGTGAGTGCTTCGGTCCTTCTTAGAAGGAGAACAAAATATTCACAGGGGCAAATATGGAGATAAATATGAGCAGAGACTGAAGGAAAGGCCACCAAGAGACTGCCCCACCTGGGGATTCATCCCATATACAGATATCAAACTCAGACACTATTGTGGATGCCAAGAAGTGCATGCTGAAAGAAGCCTGATATGGCTATCTCCTGAAAGGCCCTGCCAGAGCCTTACAAATACAAAGGTGGATGTTCACAGCCAACCATTGGACTGAGCTCAGGGTCCCCAATAGAGGAGTTAGAGAAGGGACTGAGGAGCTGAAGGAGTTTGCAACCCCATAGGAAGAACAATAATATCAACCAACCAGACCCCACCCCCCAGAACTCCCAAGGACTAAGCCATCAGCAAAAGAGTACACATGGCTCCAGCTGCATATGAAGCAGAGGGTGGCCTTGTCATTGCATCAATGGGAGGAGAAGTCCTTGATAATGAAAGCTTGATAGATGCCTCAGTGTAGGAGAATCAAGGGTGGGAAGGTGAGAGTGGGTAGGTGGGTGGAGGAACAGCTTCTTAGCTTAGAAGCAGGGGGAGGGAGGATGTGATACGGTGTTTTCTGGAGGGAGGGAAACCAGGAAAGAAGATAACATTTGAAATGTAAATAAAGAAAATATCCAATAAGAAAGAAAAAGAAAAAAGAAAAAGAGAGAGAGAGAGAGAAAGAAAGAAAGAAAGAAAGAAAGAAAGAAAGAAAGAAAGAAAGAAAGAAAGAAAGAAAGAAAGAAAGAAAGAAAGTCTTTGGAAATGGGTCGGTCACATTATGATTTTCCTGAGAGTGGAAAGCATGAAGAAAGAACAAGAGATGGGCAGAACTGAGGAGAAGCCATTGGTAAGTCTTTAATAAGGGGCTGTGCAGCCTGGCATCCTTCTGTGCCCTCCCACAGCAGCCACTGTAGGAAGAAGGCTGCAGCATTTGCCTTCCCAGCTGCAGTGCCCTGCTGCAGGCTTGTTCAGAACAACAGATACCTTTGCTCATTGTTCTGTCTCCCTGGGCTTGAACCCAGGGTCAGCGTTAGTGAGGAACCTGCCACGGAACCAAATCCTGGCTTTCAAAGATGATATTTATACTGTACAGCTCATGTCTGAAACTGAAAAGCAACCTTGCCCTCCAGTCTTTGCATGGGCGATGTTTTTAGACGGTTATTTTTGGTTCTGCCTTTTGACTCTCCAGACTGTGCTTTGCTCTTGTTCAAAAAGAGTCTTCATGCTTTAACACTCTGCTGGTCGGTATGTAACAATGGCTTCTCAAAGATGCCCGCACCCTAACCTCAGAATCTCTGAGTAGATTGTCCTATGTGGTGAAGGAAGCTGTGCAAGTGGGGTGAGGTTGAAGATCTTTGAGGAGATGGGCATTCTGGATGGGTCACTTGGGTTTCCTGTGATGAAAAGAGGAAATCAGGACTGATGGCCAGAGGAAGAGAAGGGGATATCATAGAGGGACAGAGAGAGGGAGGGGGAGGGCTGAGGGGGAGGGGGAGAGGGAGCAGGGCCCAGGGTGGGGGTGTCAGTAGGAGGATGGGGAAGGACAAATATGAAGTATACAAAAAGTCTGAAGTACACAAAAAGTCTCTAAAATCTGCAAAAGGGAAATGTTCTCCCCTACTCTGGTTAACACCTTAATTTTAGGACTTCTGACTTCAAGGACTATAAGATAAACATGTTATTCTCAGCCACCGAATCTAATGGTACTATTTTACAGCATCAGTAAGAAATGTTCCTCTACCTTTCTGGAAAGCAACTTGGCAGTACAGATTAGGAGGAATTTTAATGAGTTCTCACTTAGTCATTGTACTTACACATCTGACGTATATAACATGATGTTTGTATCGTTGTGTATGCTACAAATCCTTGGGAGCAGCAACCTGAGGCCTGTGGGCCCTCTTCCTTCCTTCCTTGCTGTGACTTAATTTGCAGCATGATCCTTAGTCTGATGGCTCGTCCCCTAAAGCAGCGGCTCTCAACCTTCCTAATGCTGTCACCCTTTAATACAGCCCCTCATGTTGTGGTGACTCCAACCATAACATTATTCTCGTTGCTACTTCATAACTGTAATTTTGCTACTGTTATGAATCATAATGTAAAATATCTGTGTTTTCTGATGGTCTCAGGTGACTCTTGTGAAAAGGTTATTCGATTGCCCAAAGGGATGGCGACCCACAGGTTGAGAACCGCTGCCCTACAGAATGTTGCTCTGAGCAGTATACTGTGGGGACTGATGGCTGTACTAAAAAGTGGCTATGAAGACAGGTTTGATCTAGTCATTCAGCAGATGCTCACTGACCTTGGCCACATAATAGGCCAGGGAAGGTGGAAGGGGTTGGTTACAGAGATGGTAACAGACACAAAGATTTCTCAGAAACATTGACATCCCACTTACATTTTGAAGGACCAGTAGGAACAAGTGGTAGCTATTAAAGCTAATTTAGGGTGGACATTCTTTTTCCCATCTATACACACCATGTTAATAACAGCACATGCAGATCCTGCTTGCATCCGATGATTCTCCAGGCCCTGTACCCTGAAGCGAATCAAGCACATTTGAGTTACAGTTAATAGGGAAAATAAATAAATAAATAAAGGAAACAACCTGAACGTCCTCCAGTGGGTGAGTGGTTCATCCATGCAATGAAATACTACCCAGTCATGAAAATGATTGAGCCATAGATATATGTCATAATTGAGATGAATCTCAGCAGCACTGTATAAAAGAAGGTTAGTTTCAAAAGGTTATATGCTGGATGGGCCCATTTATACAACATTCTTTAAAAGGGAATTGTGGCCAGGCCTGCAAAGTCAGTACTTGGCAGACCTAGACAGTAGGAAGAAAATGAGTAGAAGGCCAGCCTCATATACATAGTACCCTAGCTAACTTTAACAGTCAGCTTTACCTAGACTAGAGGCATCTGAGAAGACAATCTCAATTGAGGGATTACCCAGATAAGACTGGCCTATGGACAGACATGTCTGTAGGCGATTGTCTTAATTATTAATTGATATTGGCGGGCCCACCCCTCTATGGGTAATGCCATTCCTTGGACAAGTGGTCCTCAGTTGTAAAAGAAAGCTAGCTAAATATGAACCTGTGCAAGCCAGCAAGCGCCATGCTCCATGCGTTCTGCTGTGTCAGCTATAAGGTGAGTTCCCGGGTTTCGGATAACGCTGTGTGGAATGGCAGGCAGGCCTGGCTTCAGGTTCCTGCCTTAAGTTCCTGCTTTGAGTTCCCTCGGTGACAAGCAAGCTAGGAACGTAAATCACACAAGTGGCTTTTGTTCAGGGGGGGAGGGGATTATTTGTTATAACAACAGAGACAATACTAGAATGCAGTAAGACCCTGTCTCAAAAACACAAACCAAAAAAGACAAGGTTGTACAGATGGAAAACAAAGTAGCAGTTCTAAAGATTAAGAGATTTCATATAGTATTATGACTTTAAAAAGGCCACCACACAGGGAAGTCCATTCGCACTGATAAAACAGTGGATTATTGTGACAGTCATTATGTGAACGCACATGTAAGATGAAATTACACACACCCACACGCATGCATGCAGACAAGAGAACTTGGATTGCAGAGGGTGAAAACAGGAACCAGAGATGACCCAATCAGTAAAAGGTCTGCTGCGTAAGCGTGAAGACCTGAGTTTGGGTCCCCAGAATCCACACCAAAAGCCAGACACATCAGAACACACAAGCTGTGACAGGAGGATCATGGCGTCTGACTTAACTGAATAGATCAGCTTCAAGTTCAGCAAGAGCCCGGCCTGAACAAAGTAAATAGAAAACAGATGAGAGAGACACCTAACATCGATTTCCATCCTAAACATACCCCTCATGTACATGAGTAAACACATACATTCATACACACACACACACACACACACACACACACACACACACACACACACACACACACATGCACACAGTGAAAATGGAGTAAGGACTGTAGTTTTGTCCACGTCTGTTTCCTGGCTTTGATGATGTACTGAGAGATGTCATCATTAGAGAAAGAGGAAAGATGGGTCTTGAGTCACAAAACTCAGCACCTTCCTGTGATCTATAATCATTTCAAAAGGAGAGAAAAAAAATAGCTACCGGCTAAAATTTCTCAAAGTTTCTTTTGTTCCTAAGAATGTTTTCAAAACCTGAATACATCCAGGGCCACTTGAGTTAGTGTTAGAGCAACTCACGGTTCCCCTGTGGCTTCCAGATGTTTGCTCATGGCGGAACGGGACAGGGGTGATACTAAAAACTGGCAGCAGATGGGAGTGAGTGGCAGCTCACCCCTCCACTGACATCTGCAGCTCATTGGGCCACATCATGCCTACACATCTCCTCACCTACATACAGTGAGTGTATCATTGCCAACTAAAGAACAAGGAGATTCTGTGCTTGCTTGAGACATTGTTGCTGCCGCAGGGCATCAGTCCAGCTTCCTGACTTACCATCTCTTGGTGAGAGAAGGGACATAGCTGGGAAAGAGGCTAGAGAGAGAGAGACTTCATTGGAGGGGAGATCTGGACAAAGAAACAGATGGCTAAGATTGAGATAACAAGATAGGTATTTGGTGTAAACAGTTCTCTGTATTGAACAAGGAATACCAGGAGACCATATCAGATGTTCTGAATTCTAACTTTAGCACTCAAGTGTTAAAGTTCATGTGACCTCTGAAGTTTCTTAGCATCTTTGGGGCTAGATTTTTTTTCTGTAGGTTGGTATCGCTCATAGCAACCAGGATGACTAATTTTCTTTTTGATATTTGTACTTAACTCTGTCTGGGATTGTATACATTTATGATCATAACTTATCAACAGGATTTCCTACTTTAATATTATGGTTTCTCCTTACGGCCACAGAGAATCCCAAGAGATGGTGCAACTGGCATTTATCCTGATGCCTGAAAGAGTGCATGTTCTTTTGCCTCTAGCATCCTCTCTCGTTTCCTCCTATAGATTGCTCAGGTCTCCTGAGTTCCATCAAGGTGGCACAGAGCTCAGGGTACAGTTCAGAGTGGAGGGTTTAGCTGACTGAATGCTAACGAAGTTCTGAAGTGCTTGGGCCAAAAGAAGCTGTGGAAGAGAAAAATTGCAATTTATTTTTGTATGTTTGTTAGTGTATGCATTATATTTTACATGTTATGTGTCTGTGCATGCATGCGTGTATTCTTGTTCAATAGTGAACATAGAAAGATCTGAAATCTGATCGTCAAATATGAGTCTAAGTGCTTTAACAGCTGAGCCATCTCCTTGGCTCCAACTTCTAATATGCTTAGCATATTTCTTTTAAAAATGTTTGTTTATTTATTTGTTGCACACATGAGTGTTTTGCCCGTAAGTATGTATGTATGTATGTATGTATGTATGTATGTGTATCACCTGCATGCCTGGCACCTACAAAGTTTAGAAGCAGGTACCTGATCCCCTGGAACTGGAGTTTCAAATGGTTGTAAACCACCATGTGGGTGCTAGAAACTGAACCCAGGTCTTCTGTAAGAGCAGCCAGTGTTCTTAACCACTGAGCCATCTGTCCAGCCCTGATTTAGCATATGTCTACAATGTCATTTTATACCGACGTTAGTCATACTTTGTATCTGCTTTTTGCACACTGTGACCAGTCATTGAATCAATTGTGTCTGTTGGAGTTCTAGTACCTTTTCCGTCTTTGTAACTTTTAACATGTACTTGAATTAAGCCCAACATTCATCGGCATTCCAGTCTCCTCCTCAAAGCAGAAGGTGTTTATGACAAGCTGTTCCTAAACCATTGTCAACTAGTGTTCCAGTGAGACTTTCTGTTAAATATCCTCACTCCCCTATTTAGTTATTAAGATTATTATCTTGAACTTTCTGTGCTCTCCTTTCTATTTAAATACTACAGCTCAACCGCTATTGTGTAGTTTGAGGGCCTGACTTCTGGCCTTGCACTAGGCAAACATTTTACTGTTGAGTCCCTCAGCCTCTCTTACTCCTCCTTCTCTCCCCCCTCCTCCTCTTCCATTTTGAGACAGGGTCTCACTGTGTAGCCCTGCCTGTCCTGGAACTCACTGTGCAGACCAAGCCAGCCTTGAGCTCACGGAGATCCGCCTGCCTCTGCCCCCCAAGTACTAGGATTGAAGGTGTAAGCCACCATAGCTAGCATCCCCTATTCTTTTTACAGTCCTAAATAACTCTATCACCCTAGTTTTAGATTTTCTGGTTGACGATACGTATCTGTTGCCACTCCTTAAGGTTGGCTCTTAAGGTTGTATCATCATTGCAAATGAGGAGCGGGCATAGCTTTGGGGGCATAGTTTTGATTGTGGAAGCATCCTGTGGTGTTTTGAGTCCCCCACACCCCTGCATTTCTGGATGTGTTTCTATTTTAATTATTTGAATTAGACTTTTCACCACACACTACACAGCCTTCACTTTTTCTTTTCGTACCTGGGCTCCAGCCAGAGCTCAGGCTTCCTCGAGTCAGTGGGCTAGTGAGCAGTGTTGCTGCTCTGGGACCCCAGGCTAGCCCAGCTCCTTATTCTCTGGGTCTAAAGTCAGATGACATCACTCCATGCCAACACTGGTCACCATCCTACTCCATGGGGCTGGCTTCCTCTGCTTCCGTGACCTCGCCAGTGCTCATTCACTGCTCTGACTTTCAGTCCTTTGATTTTTGATATCCGGAGTTTCCACATTCCTACTTGGGAGAAAAGGAGACGTATGGCTTCATTTTACCCAGCATTCCATGCAGCTTGACCAAGTTCCTGCCCTAGAGCCACTAAAAATCACATATGTCTTCTCTGTTGTGCAGACAAGCACTCATTTATGCTAATTCAGGCAGCAGATGTCAATGAACCCACTCCATCAGGGGGGCAGGGTGGGGGAACTCCCTGCCCTCCCAGCTCTTCATACCCAGCAGGGCACACAGGCCAAAGTCAAACCTTCTGAGGAATATACACAAATTCACTGCAAAGCCTCTAAAGAAGGTAATGTATATTCTCAGGAGTTCAAGATCACTCTTAGCTACATAGTGGTTGGAAGCCATCCTGGGCTACATAAGATTCTATCTCTCACAACAACAACGACAACGACAATGACGACCCCATAAGTCCAGAGAGGCCACTGAGTGGGATCTCGTTCATCATGTGTTTTCACTGTGGTATGGGAAGGTCCAGCTTAAGGAGCTGGAAGGACTTTTGCTTCTGCATCTGAGATGGTCTCCCTATATCCTGAAATGATGCTGAGAGATGCTAAGTGGACCCGTGTTTTCAATGCTACCAATGACACCAGTTGTGCCCCTGTACCTACGTGAAGGACACATGGGTACGAGGGAGTGCACACACAGAGTCATCTATAATCCTGCTGTTCTAAACACCCTCCTTTGGAATTTTTCTCATCCTTAAATCCATTTTCTCCTGGTGCCTCAGCTCAGTATGCCAAAAACATGCAATGTTCATGTTCTGAAGGGACAGTCTGGGTTTCCATAGTGGTAGCAAGAGTAGCCTGAATCACACACACTCACACACACACACACACACACACACACACACACACACACACACACACACACACGACAAATCCTGGGCAAGCTGGTACAAATCCAGGTCTCACCCTCATCCTCTGATGATGTTGATGACCCATTTGACACTTTGAAGGCAAGGTTAAGTTGATATCAGAGCCTGCACCTCCTGGACCTACCTTTCCCCCTGGGCTACCCTACTCCCTCTCCACTTCCGGGGTGTGACTCACAGGTAGCTCCTGTTAGCAGAGCAGGTGTGTGTCATTTCCTTACTCTGAGGAGTCCCAAAGTCACACTATCTTCCACTCCAGCTAACCCCCTTATAGGGCTTGGATGCTTGCTGCAGACGTCCTTCCAGGGGTCCTTAAGCTGTTGGGGGAAGCTTCTGTGCCCTCACTGGGAAGTTTGGGGAAGCCAGGAACCAAGGTCAGGCTATGCATCCTTCCCTCTCACTGCCATGCCCTCCCCGCTTCCCTTCAGCAAACCGCTCCTGTACTTCGACCTGTCCCCTAGCCCTGCTTCCTAGCCTCACCATGCTTTTCTGCTACTCAGTGTCCCTCTGGTCATATCCTGGCCCTCACTGGAAGATGGGGTGGGGAGACCCCAAAGACACTGTCTTTGACACAGTCCCTTGAAGGACTTGGACTATTTAGGTGGAAGGAGATGAAGGGGCCATAGTTGTTCTTCACTCATGAAAGGGGTCAACAGGCGGTGGGGAGAAGGGTTTTGCTCCACATGTATCCTAAAGGCAGACACAAAAGATGACAGAAAATACACTTGGGCCTTCTCTTCATTTCCCCTTCCTTCCTTCCTTCCTTCCTTCCTTCCTTCCTTCCTTCCTTCCTTCCTTCCTTCCTTCCTTCCTTCCTTCCCTCCCTCCCTCCCTCCCTCCTTCCTTCCTTTCTTCCTTCCTTCCTTCCTTCCCTTTCTCCCTTTCTTTTGTCTGCCTGCCTGCCTGTCTGTCTGTGATGTTTGTGTGTGTGTGTGTGTGTGTGTGTGTGTGTGTGTGTGTGTTTGTGTGCATGTTTATATGTGAGCAGGCATGTACAAGTGTGTGGGGACCAAATTTCAACATAAGCTGTCTTCCTCAATTGCTCTCACCTTATTCTTTGAGACAGCATCTCTCACTGAACCGAGGGCTGACCAGTTCAGCTATATTGGCTGACCAGTGAGCTCCAGGGATCCTCCCACTGCCTTCCCACATCACTGACATTACAGACACGTGCTGCCTTGCCTAGTCTTTATATGGGGGCTAGGGAGCTGGACTCTGATGCTCATAAAGCAATTACTTTACCCACTGAGCCAGCTCTCTAGTTCATTTAAACTGTATAAGGTGTTCTCATTCTTTGAGCAATGGGACAGACAGGTTGCAAGCATGAAGACCCTTATATCTAAAAGAGTTCAAACAGAAAGGGCCTGAGCTGGGCGGGGCTGTTGCTCCTGTGACCTGCACAGCTTTTTTCTGAGATCCTCTGTGAATGGGATTGGAGTCTATCGTGGTCTCTTTCAATTCTGCATGCTTCTGTGACCAGACTCTGCTACTCTGCCCAGAGTAGCCCTTCTCCTTTGACTCATAGAGGCTGAATGGATTCAAGTACACAGTTTCTCTGTAACACTCCTGTGTGTGTGTGTGTGTGTGTGTGTGTGTGTGTGTGTGTGTGTGTGTGAATTTTCATGGTTCATTTCACCACCCTCAGGCCTATGGGCTACAATTGTTCTCTGTAGAGCTGCAGAGGAGGAAGCGGGGAAGCAGTCAGGTCCTTGCAGGGCTGATTAGAGAGCCTGGCCACTTGCCACCAATATGCGTGTACATGCTGAGTATCCATTGATTGGGTGTCCACATTCTGCCAAAAGAGCCTGGAGCCTGGCTCTTCATACACCCCCACCCTATGTACACCCAGCTTAGCTTTGCAGTCTCACTACAACCCTACAACATCTGCACAGTCATGTTCGTGTCACTGGGGAGGAAGCCGAGAAGGAGGACAGTTGGCAGGGCACTTGTGATGTGGCTAAGGAGGGGTAGAGCCAGAGCTTGTCCAAGGTCTTCCTGTCCTTGCTATGAGATGCCACCAAGAGCTGATTCAAGAACTCTTCACCTGGAAAGGACATCTCCGGAATAGACAGGGCCATTCAGTGCCGCATTCCTGGACGAGAGCTGGGTTGCTTATTGTATTCTAGATCCTATGATGAATACAAGTTCAGAAAAGGGGTGTTCCTTTTTTTGTTTAGCTTGAAAAAAGCAGGTAGGCTGAGACTGGGGAAACAGTGCAGCTTGCAAGCATAAGAACCTGGATTTGATCCCCAGAACTGATGGGAAAAAGCTGGGCTTGGCCATGTACACTTGCAATTCCAGCGGTGGGGAGGTGGAGACAGATGTATCCATATGGTTTGCTGCCCAGCCAGTCTGGCCTGCTAGGAGAGCTTCAGACTAAAAAAAGACTCTATCCCCAGGACAAACAATAATATAAATGTGGATGGCTCCCGAGGAGCAACACCTAAGTTTGACCTCTGGTCTCCACACATGTTCAACACATGTACAAACACACTCACACACTCAGGCACACACAGAAAAAGGAACATAACAAATTTATAGTAAACACGGGAGTAGAGAGAGCTCCTCTTACTGGGGACATAAAGAGAGCTCCTTGGCAAAAACAAACAAACAAACAAACAAGAAACCCGGCATCTGAGGTGTCTTTGCACAGAGAAGGCTCGTATCTGGGCTAGTGATGTAGCATTCTGTGCTGGAGGGGACAAAAGGAATGTTACCACAAGGTCTCTCGCAGTTGTGAAACAAGCATTCACTAACGCTTTTGCTTTCTCTTCTCTCACGATGGATGGTCCCACGCCCAGACAAATTCCAGCCTAGCCTCTCCCCACACGGATGAAGCACTTTATGATTGGCTGGTGTAGACAGCATCAGCTTTTCTTCCAATTGGCTGTGCATCCTTTGGATTCTGCCTCAAGATAACTCCCTTCACCCATGCCTTCTGTTATCTTTTTGAGTTGTCCGTATCCTGGGTGAGGCTATGCTTGCCAAAATCAATGAACTGGCCACCAAATTATTACCTTTAGGGTCTGCTCCTATGGAATCTACACCCTGGCTAGCAATGGGTGCAGCCACCTTTGTAAACTTTAGGGCTTCTCTTGCACCCTACAACAAACCCCATGTCTCAGCCACCTTCTCCTTTTCACAAACCCAGCTCAGCTCCACCCTTCCCCATGAGATAAGATTAACTCCTTTGCTTGCTCTGTTCCTTGTGTGTAATGACATTTAAACCTCTCTTGCATAAACCACATTGTGCCCTATGGCATTATTTAGCGTGTGTGTTTCTCTTTCCAACTTCTCTAAGTTCCTGATTTGTCCCTGAACTGTAGCATTTGTAAACTCTCCATTGTTCTCCTACTATGTGGGTACTCAAGCTGTCTGTCAAGTTTATGGTAATCACAATCCTAGCCGTATATTTCAAGTATAACTGAGAAAAGGCTGGAAACAGGGAGGCCCATAACATGTAATTTAACCTTGATATCTTTTCTATGTTTTTTTTTCCTTTCCTAACAAACTGAATGGGTCATATGTTTCACTGGGCTAGGGGTGTGGTATAGCAGATAAGAATATAAAATATAAATCTATCATGTTTTAGTTCTATGTTATTGCATTACCTTAACCTCCTCATGCCCCAGTTTCTCCATATGTAACATGGCAGAGGAATAAGAGAACCAATCTCTTCCATTTGTTTTGACAGCTAAAAATTAGCATGTATGACTGAAACAAAGTATCCAGTAGATGCTCACTATCTAAGGTTATAACCTGGCTGTTCTCCTTCCTAAAATGTATACAGTCAGGAAGGCTCAAGATAACCCTGGTAATGAAGCCTTAGTTTCTTTAGAACTTGTTGGTAATTTACCTCCTGGCCACTTCAACTGTCCTCAGAGAATGGAAACAAGGAATGTCACACTAGCAGACCTGAGGAAGGGTCCAGACATCACTGAACAGACTTCCTCTCTATTATGGTTGTGGACTGTTTTCATCCATATTGAGACCTAAGAGGCCTTCAGTCAGTACTAGCTCAGTTGCCTTGTTCCTCAACCATGGCCACAGTCCACCTCAGCTTGGGGTTAAAGGGGGCAGTAACTCTACTTCCTGTGATCAACAGGAAGCCTAAAACCCAAAGAAATGAATCATGGCTCTTTGGTCTTGAGTAGCACAAGTCATAGTCTAGAATATGTCAGGGCTTCCATTCTATGCCAGACCTAAGAACTAGTTCAGTTTTCTGAGACCAGACTCAACCCTCAGCACCTCAACTTCCTCTGTGTCTTTATACCCCAGGAGAGTAAGGGTTAACTGCCTAGGTCTTGTGTTTCATGTTGACCTAGTTTGTCTTCAATGTACACAGTAGAATCCAGTGGCCGTGTCCAGTCTCTAGATCAGAGGCTCACTCTGTTCCTCTGATGGCTCTGTCTTTACCTAACCAACTTGAAGAGTTCTTTCTGACAGCCAGATTCTTGTCTGCTACAAATTCTACCTCTTCCCTATAGCTTTGAAATAGACAGACTCCCTAGGGCAGACCACAACCTCTTTCCTGTAACCCTGAAAAAAGGAACCATAATTACCTTAGATGGGGGGAAGGAAAGGCAGACACACCCAGAGGTGTCCCCTTCTGAGGGCCGTTTGGCGTTTCTACCCCCTTTGCAGAGGACTGTTCCGAGCTGGGATCCTGCAGAAGCCTCCTCTATCATTAGAGGCGTTTTTCAGCATGCCTATTTTGGAGCTACAGCTGGGTGCTTCTCAGAATAAATAGAGCTGTGATATGGAGATAAAAGGAGAAAGGAATCTTACCATCTTTTAGATTCCCGAGCTCCCCAGTCTTTTTCCAATCTTCTATTCTCAAAGCCTTTCTGTGAGACCCCTTCCTCCTCAATGCCTGCTTCGTAGCTCTCCAATAAGCACAGGCTCTCTTCACAGGCAATGCTGGGTACCCTGCTCTGGCTCTACAAGGACCAAACTGCATAGATGTAATGTCAAAATCCCTTATTGAAAATGTTTGGATCCAGAAAGACCTTAGATTTTTGCAATATTTTGGATTTTGGAAAATTTATGCAGACATAATGAGGTATCTTGAAGAAAGGCCCCAGGCCATATCTAAACATTTATTTCTTATGCACAACTCGTATGTATAGCCTCAAGGTGGTTTCATACAATGTTTTAGTATAGCTAAGTGCTGGTGGGGTCAGATGTGGAATTTTCCATCTATGTGTCACGGTCACTGAAAAATCTACCCGTAGAGTATTATTACAAGCTTGGATTTTCAGACTGGGGATACTCAGTGCAGTGGTTTGATAGGAATAGACCCACAGACTCATGGGTTTGAATTCTTGGCCACACAGAGTAGCACGATTAGGAGGTGTGGCCTTGTTGGAGGAGGTGTGGCTTTGTTGGGAGAAATGTGTCACTGTGGAGGTGGGCTTCGAGGTTATCTATGCTCAAATTATACCCAGTGTGGCACACAGTCTCCTTCTACTGCCTTCAGATCAAGATGTAGAACTCTCAGCACCTTCTCCAGCACCACATCTGCTTACTTTTACAGTTTTGCAAGCCAGCCCCCAATTAAATGTTTTTCTTTGTAAGAGTTGCCATGGTCATGGTATCTCTTTACAGAAAGAAAGAAAGAAAGAAAGAAAGAAAGAAAGAAAGAAAGAAAGAAAGAAAGAAAGGAAGGAGGGACAGAGACAGAGAGACAGGAAAAAACTAAGACACTCAGCAAAGGACACTTTTCAACAAAGGATACAAGAACTGACCCCGTCTTTCTTCTGAGATGACACAACTAAATTGATATCCTCCCTGGGGATTGCTGAACTCTGGTTCCCAGGGCTCCTGTAGGTGAGGTAGACCTCTAACACTCAAGACTATACAGCTTTTCTCCAGTCTTACACTGTTCTTATCCCAAAGCTGTGTCATATTGAAATCCCTGGGAAGGGAGCTAGTGGTACTGCAGGGACAGAAGGATACATCTGACTTGTTTGATTGGTGTCGTGCAGTGGGTTCATGGACTGAGGTGGTCTCCCCCCCACCCCATGATAAGGCATGCAGTCTGATGCTCTCTAAATACATGCGGTGAGAAGGGATGGTCGCTAAAGGGCAAATAAGCAGAATAGTGTGTGTCATCGGGTATCCCCCCCTATGTGCCTCCCATGGCAAGTGGGTTTGACCGTGCATGGGAATCACGAAAGCCTCTGGGTCGCCTTTCACCGAAAGCTGTGCTTCCTCCTTCCCCTCTCCTGCTGAGATGTGCTCAACTAACTGCCTTCACCCATCTCATAGCTGATGCCTGCCCTATAGTGCAGCTCAGCCCGCGGGGTCCTTAGGAGACATGTAGGGTGTAAGCAGATGATGATCCTGAGAGATGGAGACATGACATCAAGCCCTCCCTTCCTTCCTCCCTGCCTCCCAGGAGTAATCAGCTTCAGCTGCTCCATGATCTCCCTTCTCAGCCTGGGGGGTGGGGTGGGGGTGGGGGCAGATCCACATGGCTCTTCTGCTACCTGGAAGCATCTCCGAGGAAAGAGTTGGGGGTGATGAGATAGATGCCTGTGGTGAGTTTTCTCTCATGGCTTGCTTATGTTTTTGAAGATGGACCCATCTTTGGTTAGGTTCCCATATTAGCCTATAGAAACCTCGATGGTCAGCTAAACGGCACAAGCTGTCGCTAGGGGGTAGAACAGGGCTTACAGGGCTGTGAGGGACGGCACGTATCCTTCCCACTAGCTGAGAGATTTAACAGCTGTGAATGCCAGATCACATCTAGAGATAGGCCCGACTCTTCCAGGTATAGTGGCCCAGGAGTGGACATCGTGTGGGAAAGGCTGACGTGGCATCTATCCTGAGGGCTGCCTGTGCACTCTGCCAGAAGATGGAGTGTTATATGGATTCGACAAGAAAGTTTGCTTGGGCTGCTCAACACCGTAGAAAATCCGTGACGCTGGCTGCCGTTATGTTCCGCATTAGACTTAGGGAACAAATGAAGCACAGCTTTAGAAAACATGTTTTCATCTGGTAAACCATCCTCCTCCTCCTCCTTGTGTAGGATGGTTTTATTAGTTAGGATTTCCCAGGGGAAGAGACCAATAGGAAGTACAGAAAGATTTATTGTGAAGAGTTGGATCACATGATTGTAGAAGCTGATAGGACTCCAGCTCTGTAGTTCGTCAGCTGGAAGCCCAGGAGGGATGGTGGATAAACTCCAGTCTGAAAACTGGCAGGCTTAAGACCAAGGGAGAACCCGTGCTTTGGTTTTATTTAAAAGACAGAAAAATACTGAGCCCTATCTGGAAGGTCTTTAGGCCGGGAGGGTGTGGAGGGGGGAGGATTCTCTCTTACTCAGGGAAGATTCAATATTTGTTCTTCAGATCTTCAACTTCTTGCATGAGGCCCACCCACCTTGAAGAGGGTGATATGCTTTATACAGTTCACCATTCAAATGCCACTACCATCAAGAAATGCACTGGTAGATCCACTCAGAATAAGATTTAACATGGCCCTAAGAAGGCCCTGGAGGTCCTCATTGTATGCTCTTAGGGCTATAAAGATCAGCTCCTCCAATTGCTGCAGGAGAAACATGCCACACTAGTTGGTTTGTCCTCTTCTAGACCAGAGGGACTTTAAATGGAACCAGAAGGGACCCAAGAGTCCAGCCTTACTCGCTATTTGTAAAGAGGTGACGTGAACCCAAAGCATTGTGCCTCTCATGGTTAGTCCGGGGGTGTGGCTCATTTACTCACCTAGATAATGAACCTCTGGTTTCAATTCCCAGCATCATGGAAATGACATTGTGACTTGTGCTTCTATTCCACAACTTTAGAACCAGTAGCAGAGAAATCACCAAGTTGGGGGGAGGGGTAGACAGCTTATTTATTTAGTTTATTCTGAAGCCAAAACATGAGTGAATGTTCTCAGGAACATAGATTTAGATCTCTCCAAATACAGTTTCCCAACGTGGAAGCAGTTTCATGGAGTTTTTGTGGTCCTAGAACAAAGAAAATTATAAATCAAGGCATTTAAAACATTGCACCAAGGGAGTGGCTTACCTCCAGATACCAGAAACTCAACCATAGGCCCCAGATGGTAACTGATTCTTAGCCTTTCCACTGGTGGATGATATGAGTTTTGTTACTATGTTCCAGGGATTTTTAAATCTGTTTATCAGGGTATTAGGTCCGATACAGATCTGACTCCTTGTGGGGCTAAAAATAGCCAAAGAGAATTTGTAGCTAAGGACTCGGGCTGCAATATTCCAAACGCTTCACAGTGGTTAAAGTGTTAACCAGCCTTTGTAGACTAGGAAATATTTTAGGAATTCTCATTCATAAATCCAATGTCATTATTTGCTACATAATAAATCAGAGGCTAGCCTGAGCTGTGTAAGACCCTGTCTCAAAAACAAACAAACAAAAATAAACAAACAAACAAAAAAACCAAACATGGCTAATTGTAGAGCGGAGCCTAGAACTCAACCCATGTTTCTTGGGGTTGGATAAAGCTGGAGGGAGCATGCCCAAGTGTCTCTGTCTGTAGGAGTCCTTAAACCTTAGAAAACATGAGGTCAGAAATCCTCCTAACAGTGACATTGACAGCTCACTGGGACAGCAAGAAGACAGCAGCATTAGGTCCCTGCCAAGCCTCCCAATTCTAAGCTTACCCAAGACCACAAGATGACAGAGCCAGGATGCTGCCTGGGATGAGGGAACCCCAGTACAGTCCCAACCTTGGTCTGAACCAAGTGTTGGGCAGCTGGTTTCCCCTCTCTGGTACCAGGCTTGCAAATGTCACTCAGTCACACTCAAATAGCTGTGTCATCATTCCTGTTAAAGATCCTCCGATGAGACTAGAAAGTGAAGGCTAGAGAGGTCTCAGAAACAGAGAGACCAGGCAGAGGAAGGAATCGGGAGGGAGTTTCATTATAAATCGAAAGTACAAACTCAAGTTGGGAGGGCAGCCTTCCCCCCCCCCCAGAAAGCTGCAAACCCTGGGTTTCTGGACAGAGTCTGATGGAAGGAGGGTTGTTCCTAAGGAGGAGGTGGCGGCCGTGACTAAGGCAAAGCAAAGGTAGGCAGTTCCAGGAACGGGTGGGAATTTTTTCCTGCAGAGTTTACTCCAACTCTGTGTCCTTATATGGGATTTTTGGATGCGTCACGGCATTAGGTGCATGACAGGAACAGTGGATTTTGCAAGATGAAGCATTTAGCAGTTAGTTTGGTCCATGCTTGTTTTAGCTGGCTTTGGATGGTCTTGAGTTTTTATCCTTTTAGAGGTTACATGGTGTCTGCTGTGACAGTCCTGAGGTTGTATCAACCTCTAGGTACTTTGAATTTATCTCTCTTTTTCCCCATTCTCTTTCTCTATGTACATGCATAAATACACACACACACACACACACACACACACACACACACACACACACACACACACACGTTTCAAAACCCTTTGTTCTGATCGGAAAGTAGGCCATGTGTTTTTAACAACTTTCCCCAAGGTTCTTGCAAGTTCTAGAAAAAGCAGCAGAGTGGATGATCTCTGAAACCCTGTGTTTCTATAGTGTTCTGATTTAGTCAGGGCTGGTTCAAGGGGGTAAATTGTTACCACTGCACCACAGAGGCAGAGGAGGGCAGGGGCAGACAAGGAGAGGGGCATCTAAAGTTATTAGCTGCTCAGGAGTGAAGGGCTGAAAGCCAGAACCCAGGCATCCTGTCTCCAGGGAAGGACTGTGTTCTTTCTTCTGCCCCATGGGCCTCCTCCATCAGGCCCTCTCT
Organism: Mus minutoides; assembly: GCA_902729485.2. Classification (NCBI taxonomy): domain Eukaryota; kingdom Metazoa; phylum Chordata; class Mammalia; order Rodentia; family Muridae; genus Mus; species Mus minutoides. The sequence goes on from LR749618.1 coordinate 1,049,803, forward strand.
CCTCAGGCCATATGCCTGTGCCAGTGAACCTCACGGAACACAAGTATCATAGTGTCCATTCATGTTTGGTTTAATGTTCTACTCATATAACCTGTTTGCTGCCAGTAGGGCTGTGGGCTATGCAGTGAGCAGGGCAATCTGTGTTCTAGATTCTTCCTTTCTTTACCTGGCACTCAGCCATGCAAGAAGGGCTGTGGGTTATGCAGTGAGCAGGGCAGTCTATGTTCTAGATTCTTCTTTACTTTACCTGGCACTCAGCCATACATCGAGACACTTGACAAGAGCTGGCAATGTTGACAGCTGAGAATAGAACCCAAGAGTGGGAGGGGAATCTGCTCAGCCAGTGCTGTGGGGATAAAAGGAGTTTGGGGATGCTACCTTAGCTGAAGGATGAGCAGGGAACAGAACTCAGAATGGACTCAACATCTCACGGGAGCCAATGGATGAGCTTTAAGGCCATGGAAAAGGTTGTTCTGACCTTCAGAGTTTATTATACTCCAAAATTCTAAGTATCCAAGACATAAACCCAAAAAGCAAGAGACCTGCTGGCTAGGTTCACACCCAGCAATTATGGGCGGGACCACTGGCTTGGCCTTCTGGCTTTCAAAGTTCCTGCTTATCATACCTGGTTTTAAGAACCTTGCTCATTTTGATGACTATAGAGTTTTTGAGATGGGAGCGAAATGTATGTGAATAATAGGCAACCTTGTCATGGGAGGATGTGTGAATACTTCAGACCTTCACTATAAGGTTGTGTTAAAACCATAGACCACTGACGGCAAAGCCTGAGTGACGCTCATGGCTGGCACTTCCGGAGGGAGAGCTAGGATCTGAAAGCAGATGTAGAAACACTTCAACATGTCCTAGGGAAATGCTGTCAACACTAAAATTGCTCCCAGAAGTGAAATGGGGAGATGATGGGTTTCCTTGACAAGATAACTTGTCACCAAAATGTTTATGGAGATACTTGAAGGAAGGATCTGTAATCATGACCGTGACCAATATTCTATATGGGAGGCATCTATCTGGCGCTTTCAGCGAAAGAGTTCAGAGAAGAGAGAAATGAAGTCATTGAGAGGGTGTTCTCAACCTGTGGGTAGAGACCCCTTGAGGGATGTACAGCTCTTACACAGGAGTTGCCTAAGACCATTGGAAAACACAGATATTAACATTGTGCTTCACAACAGTAGCAGAATTATAGCTATGAGGTGGCAACAAAAATAATTTTATGGCTGAATGTCACCATAACATGAGGAACTGTATTAAAGGGTCGGTCACAGCATCAGGAAGCTTGGGAAGCAGTGCATTATGGGGAAAGCATTGGGAGGGGTGTGCTTCCCAAGGAAGCCACCTAGCCTGCAATTTTGGATTAGTCTTATAGGCAGCTTTAATGGAACGAAAATTATTCATGAGAAGATTCTTCATGAATAATAAACAGATTATAAATATTAGTTTAGTTAATCTTCCCAACTGTTCTGTTCTGTTTTCTGATCATCAGGATTTCAGCTCAGGTCTTTGGGAGTTTAATGTCTCTGTCCTCAAGTTTTACTTTCTTCTAAAATACAGAGGAAGTCAAAGCCCACCTGGGATGCCCAGTGGCCACCATTCCTACACTCTCAAGTTTATTTGCAAGGTTGGCTGCTTTCCCCCTTACCAACGTCTGTCCGCAGTATCTGTTTTCCTTCTCTGGAATAGGACACCTAACTTCATGCCCTCCTGTAAAAGACCTTCTCTCCCCTTTATCTCTCTTTTCTCTCACTTTCTACCTGCTCAGCTGTCACATTCTTCTTCCCATAAAGGTCTCTCCCTGTGGCCAATGATTTTAACTCCCAGGGTCTACTTGAGAAAGCCTCTAGTCTAGACAAGGAAACTTAGCCCATCAAGCTGGAACCCTTGCAAAGGGTTCTTGGGACTTCTGTTAAAGGCTTAGAAAGGAGTGGTGTGTTCAGCTCCTGGAGGAACTAGCCTGTTGCCTTAGGCACTGTGAATATTCACACCCAAGGTATTGTTGAGAAATCACTCTTAACTAATCTGAGGCTTTATATGAAACAGAAAGTAGGGGTCAGATAGACCAGCTGTGCTACTTAAGCCATCTGGGTCTCTTTCTGGATGTCAGTGGAATGCAGTTAGAGTATAAAATATTGGTGTATGTGGTGTGTGTGTGTGTGTGTGTGTGTGTGTGTGTGTGATCTAGAAATTTCTCAATCATCAAGATAGAAGTAAAATGTGGTGCCTTTGAAGACCCTGAGCTCCTGGCTATGATCATAACCTCACACTTCCTTCCATGTATCATCCCTCCCCCACATACACATCTTGTGTGCCAGAAGAGGTAGCCTACACCATTCCCCTGAGCCCTCTGCTAGGTTCTCTGTCCTTCCTGCCTTCTGGTCTGTGGTGAGCTGTAGTGAGGTGAGGTGCTATTCTTTCTCTGACTTCCTGTGCTCTTCAGAGACCTTAACAAGAGAGGGCTGATGGACCTGTAAGCCAAACACAGCCTCTGTTCGATTCACGGAAGCTGGAGTCACAAGTCTGACAGGTAAAACCCAGGATTCTGTCTGTGTTTCTTCTAGCATCCTGCAAGGGGATGTAAAAAGCTGGGGAGGGGCTGGATGTAGGGTGCAGGGTCTTCACATTTTTATATTTGGGTTAATATATCTTGAGACGTGGCTAAAACAATCCCAGAGAAGCATCTACTGTTGAATCATTCTAACATAGAATGGGCAAACTCAAATTTCTGTCTCAAATAACTGACATCAAGGCTCTATTTGTTCTCAGCTACACTCTAGCTGTAAATGTGGAAATACAGTTATGTCACAACTATGTGTAACTTTGAGATCTTGGGTTAACATAACAGAGGATGCCTATCTAGTCTGCTCACCAGTTACCTTTTAGGGTAGACTAGAGTTGATTCTGAATGAGGCTCTGTGTCCTGGTAGCATGGAGTCCACTGGAAACACCGTGTTGATTTACTTTTCATTTTCCTTTCCTTCTTCCTTCCTCCCTCCCCTTTCCCTCTTTCTTCCTCCAGTTTCTATTGCTTTCTCTTCTCTTCCTTCCCCTCCCCTGCTTTTTCTTTCTCTCTTTCTCTCTCCTTTCTGTCTCTCTTTCTTTCTTTCTTTCTTTCTTTTTTTCTCATTTTCAGATAAATTGCTGCTCTCTCTCTCTCTCTCTCTCTCTCTCTCTCTCTCTCTCTCTCTCCAAACTCTCATTTGTAGAGCTTTGCTTCTGGGAGATTCCTTTCCTGCGCACCCCTGGCCACCTGGCTCCGGTTCCATGTGGTCGTTTTCTTTCATGGCTTCTGTGCTACCTCCGTGCTGTGGACGTTTCCAGTTGGGTTTTCCCATGGTCTTTTATTTGAATTTCTAACCAGGGAATGAGAAGTCCTGCAGTAGAAGAACTCACATGGGAGGAGGAGAGGGAGGGAGGAGGAGAGGGAGGGAGGAGGGGAGGGAGGGAGGAGGGGAGGGGGGAGGAGGGGAGGGGGAGGGATTGCTCTTTGGGGATCTGGCTCCTCCCTACTTTGAATTCTCATAGCTAGAGTTTTAGAAGAACAAATTTCCCCCAAAGTTTCTGAGCTCTGAATAACTGAAACTACCTGTTTCTTTTCTTGGTCCCCATTTCCCAATAGAAGGCTTGAGTAACAAGACACTGAAATAGAAACTACCAGGGCACTGGGATGTGAGGTCCTGAGACAGCCAGGAAGGCCTGCATTTATGACTTGTAACTTACTGAACTCTGTGGAAATTCAGCCTTGATAAACACCACACTGTCAAGGGGAGCCTTGTGGCCTGAGAACTGGGGGGTTCTGAGATTCCACTGATTGGTGCATGGGTCAGTTTCCTAAATTCAGTTCTCACCAGGGAGATAAGGGTTTCTTACCCTTCCTGGGAAGGTGTTAGAATTACTTAGAATGTCAAAGGTTGGGAAAGAGGGAGATGCTGGGCACAGGATACAATGTTTCAGCGATACAGAATAAATGAGTTCTAGATCTCTAACAAGCTCTGACTAGTCTTGTATCTTGTGGTTAATAGTCACTGGGAATATATCTCACTCCCTGCTCCCCCTGCCAGATGGTAACTATGTAAATAGATGAATATGCCAGTTAGCTCTGCCATAATACATCATACTGCACATCTTAAGTATATATAATTTCAAGTCCAGGTTCAGTGTGTGGATCCATGCATAACATTGGTGGTGGTAGTGTGTGTGTGTGTGTGTGTGTGTGTGTGTGTGTGTGTGTGTGTGTGTGTATCAGTACTTTTGGGTTGTTATTACGATATAATGGGCTTGTCCTGTGAGTGCAACTGTTTGCCCATAGTGGGAATATGGGGGAAAGATTCTGTTGCCTGTGCTGTTGCAGGAATCACTCTTTCAGGAAGCACAGAGAGGCAGAGGGAGAGGATGGGTGAGTGCTCAGAGACTTGAGGCTGGAGAGAACTGAGGGGACAGGATGGTAAAGGACCCTGAGACACCATCAGACACTCATCTCCCAGGACACTGCCTAGAGGACAGGATGCCTTTCCATGTCCCAGGCCTCTCCTACCAGGCTGTATCAGTTGCCTGTCTATACTCTTTACACCAGACTTCAGTTTGGATTGGATTCGGGTATGCTGTTTGCTGCCTAGCCTGGCTTTGTGCTAAGAAGACTGGCCACTCTCCATGGTCTGTGTGGAGAATACAGGAAGTCAGACTGTAAGAAAGAGGGTTCCAGGAAGAGGCAAAGCTTTATGTGTGTGGGACAGACGGTACATATCTTTAAATACATTTAACCAATATAGCAGCAAGAGAGCTTAAAGTCGTGTAACTGCATGGGATTCTAAATGTGGGTGTGTTTTTATGTAGTTACAAATTCAGTATGCAAATTCCATTCTCTGTGGCTTAACATTTTTATATACATCTTTTCACATACTACTACTCTTGTATTTTTATCATGGCTCATCTCTATGTTATTAATACTGCTGAAATTTCCTTCTGAGTCTTTTGTTCTGGTTCTCATTCCCCTGTGGTAAGCAGTGAACGTCCTTGTACAAATAACCTACTTCCCTCACCTCAAACCCATGGAGTGTCCAGGTTAGCATCAACCTTCAACTAGATACAACCTAGAAAGTCCTGGAAATGGAATCTCATTTGAGGAATCACCTAGATCAGACTGGCCTGGGGCATGTCTGTGGGGGTTGTCTTAATTGCTTATCGATGTGATGGGGCACAGCCCACTGTGGGCAGCACCATTCCCTAGGCATCTGGTCCTGAGTTGTATAAGAAAGCTAGCTTGAGCATGAGCCTACCTGCCAGCCAGCAAGCAGCATCTTTCATGGTTCCTGCCATACTTCTTTAAGTTCCTGTTGACTTTCTGCAACAATGGACAGTGATGTGAAATCCTAAGCCAAATAAACTCCTTTTCCCCTGAAGTCACTTTTTGTCAAAGCGGTTCTTATCAAAGCAATAAAAGTGAAACTAGGATATGGGACATGTTTCCCAAACTAGGTTAGCAGGTGTGAGTTAGTTAGTATTTTTTAAAGTTGCTCACCAGAAAGCCAGTTCTGTGTAACTCACCAACCCATCAACGTTAAGCTTCTTTTGTTTTCCCTCTGGGTCTCTTGGCTCCTTTAAGTTGTTTGCAGTTGGTTTCTTAAAGTTGATTCTATTAGCATTTTTAACCACAAGGGTTTCTCCATCTATTTTTAACTTCCCAAGTCTTTTCACACACAGGTGGCATCCTGTTTGCTTGACGGGGCATCTGGATTGTTGTTTTAGTTGATTCACTTAGAACGAAGGCTGATTGCTGTAGTGTACAGATGGGGACATCATGCTGTTTGACGGTTTCAGTGTCTGTTTACACAATGCAGAACTTTGGTGTAGACTGGATTTGTAGACTGGCAGATTGGTGGCTGGCAGGTGGAAGCTTGTTCAAGAGGATGTCTTTGTGGGATGGGGAGGGCAATGTCTATGATGAAAGTCTTGTGTTTATTCTTTATAGGTTTTTTTTCCTGAGTACTTGGGTTTTCTCTTTTTCTTAAAGTTTTAATTTCATTTGATGATCTTTTTTTTTTTTTCTTTTTAACTGCATGTACATCTGTGAGGGTGTCAGAAGCTCTGGAACTGGAGTTACAGATGGGCGTGAGCTGCCATGTGGGTGCTGGGAAGTGAACCCAGGTCCTCTAGAAAAGCAGTTTGTGCTCTTAACCACCTATCCATCTCTCCAGCCCCTCGGGTTTTCTTTTTAATTACCATTTTTTAAAATTAAATATATGGATCACATTAGATCCCTTAAATAAAATTCTGTGTACTCATCTTACTACACACGCCACTCTGCTGAAGGCCTGCGTTCCGGTCAGGTTTGCACAGCTAGCAACAGATGAACTTAGTGCAGAATTTTTGTTGAAGGGATCATGTCTAGGAGCCATGTCAGAAAAGCCATGTGCAGCTGAGCTACCCTTTGACACTCAAACACACCCAGAGCTGCAGATCCCAAAGTGGAGCTTAGGCTGTGTATGGACAAGGTGTGTTGGGTGAGAAGGGAAATTAAGTTCTCATCCAACATCTGCCCTTAAGAAAGGGGACTCTACAGTGGCTGGCTCCGTCAGTTTTCCTTATGCTCAAAGTGGGAGAGACATCTGCCTTAAGGACTCGAGCGAAGCAGTGAGAGCAAAGACTTGTGGAAAGGGAACCCTGCGCAGCCGGGAAGGCTCCTCACCTAAGTGTTTACCAACCAAAGATGGAAAACACTTGAAACACATTCTATCTGTCCTGAATACTTACAGACTCATCGTTTTCTAAAGCAATAGGATAAAATAACCACTTGTATATTAAGTGTATTAATTATCTTGGGTTCAGTATAGCACCAACAGGAGGATAAGCATAGGCTAGATAGAAGTACCACGTCCTTTATAGGAGGGGCTGGAACATGCTTCAATGTTGACATCTGGAAGGTCTTAAAATGAGTTTCTTGTAGACAGTGAAGGATGCCTGCATGCAAATATAAAGACTCTTCCCCTTCTTCCCTCTCATTGTTTAAGTCTTGGCAGGAGGAATGGGTCTTTTTTTTTTCCATGATAACTTAGTTTATGGGTCAAACCAATGCATTTTAAAGTTGGTTCTTCTTCTTCTTCTTCTTCTTCTTCTTCTTCTTCTTCTTCTTCTTCTTCTTCTTCTTCTTCTTCTTCTTCTCCTCCTCCTCCTTCTCCTTCTTCTTCTTTTTCATTTTCATTTTCTTTTTTTTAAACCAAAATAAATAAATCAGGTCTGTCCCTGTGGAGGTCAAGAGGGAGGAAGGACAGCTGGCTCCTTGGGACACCTTGCCCTTATCCACTGATCTGCTTTTGACCTGCCTTGGCACAGCAAAGGAAAAGATTTGTCAATAGCCTCTGAGTGTTCAAGGGTACAACAGAGAAAATTAAGTGGCTAGGGGAGGGGATGGGGGGGGAGGGAAGGGGGCGCGTGGTAGGAGAGAAGAGTCAGCGGGACCAAGAGGCAGCCAGTGCCTGGGGTTTGGGACCCAAGGGAGCTTCTGAACCTTACACAGAGCCAACCACTCCTGGCATGGTAGCTAGGCAAACTTCCCACCTGCAGCCCGAAACCCAAGAAGGGTAGCAGAGCTAGACCTAACACTATTGCTAAAGCCTCCCCAAATACCCCATGCCAATCTCTACTCACGCAACATCTAGATGACACGCAAAACCCTGCCAGCTATAGTTCCTCCATGAGCTCTCAGCTTGGCCATAGCAAGATGAAATCACTCCTGGTCTTGAATCTGTGGCTTGGTTCATGGCAAGGACTCGTGCAGCCCTGCACCCATCTGACTCTGACACTCCGTCTTGTCTTCCCGAGCCTTACTTCACCCCTGGGCTCGGGGATCTAGAACTTTAGACTATGTGTCAGGAGTCCCTCACCATGGAACACAGACCCTCAAAACCTGTGGCCCTTAGTGAGCAGAACCCAGCTATAGCCACAAGTGTACAAGGCCCAGGGGAATTTTTTTTGGAGTTTTTCTAGAGAGTGCAACTATGCATTAACTTCTGATAGACCACATTACATTAAACAGTGACTTACATTACAGTTAACATGAATCCAAGTTTTTAAACCATGGAGCTGCTAAGTCCAATCTTTTCCATCCCACAAGGGGAAGCCTTCACTTATTTATCTGTTCATGGCAGGGTATTTCTCTGTAGCACACCCTAGCCTCAACTTGAAAAATCTGTTAACATCTGTTTCTTGAGTTCTGGGGTTACAGGTGAATGCTACAATGCCCAGCTTAATTTTTAGTGTTTGGTCTATAAGAAGGTTTTATCCCATTTCACAAATTAATCATGCCTTGTCTCACGTTTGTGTGAAGATTTTGAGAGTCTCTCTGTGTGTGTGTGTGTGTGTGTGTGTGTGTGTGTGTGTGTGTGTGTGAATGTGATGAAAATAGGGGTGGAAACTTGACTACCTCAGGTGTCATTCTCTATGTGCTGTCTAGCTTTTTTTGGAGACAGAATCTCTCATTGGTTGGAACTCACCAATTAGTCTAGGAAGGCTGGTCTGCTTATCTACCTCTACAACAATGGAATTACAAGACTAAGTCAGCACTCCTGAATTGTTTTGCTTTTTTCCTGTTGGGTTCTGGGGAATAGACTGCATCCTCATGTATGCAAGGCAAGTACAATATTGACTGATCCATTCCCTCCCAACGATCGGCTTTGCTCTGTCATTAGTATCTTCTCTCTCAATCTCAACTTGATACGTCTCATTCCGTAACTCTAAGCTCTCTCTATGGAGTTCGAAGGCATGGGCGAACACAGCTAGAACACTCACCTTCCTCCTGCCAAAGTCTTGTGGGCATTCGACCAACAAGAGATGTCTGAAAACTTGTGACTTCCCCTGCTTATCATCTGGCTTGCTCATTAACCTCTCAAGAAGATGGGATGAGAACTCAGTCAAATGCCCAAAGCAAGCTCTGGTTGCATATGGTTCAGGCTTCCCTACCCAAACACCAATTTTGTGTTCCACATGATTGCAAGTGGAACAGTCAGGAAAGAGTTAAGCCTGCCTGGGCTGACAGATGCCAGAGAGTGTGGGTTCTGAAAAGTCTTCCAGCTCTGAGAGGAGCAAGTCCCTCTGACGAAGGCTCATGGCCTGCTCCTGCTTCCACGCACCTGGTGCCTTTCTCTCTTGCCAGTCTAGGTGTAGAAACCACTGAGTGAGGTAGGGTGTGTGTGTGGGGGGTGTGTGTCAAAGATCACGGGTAGGCTGGGAGCCTGTAACCAGGAAACCTGCCCTCCTTGCCCCAGCTCTTACACTATCCAGACAGGACAAGGCTGGACAGCACTCTCATGAGCCTGTGGCCATTTCTCTGCCATCGGAGAGATCATACCAGTGACTGAAAAGGGCCATGATGGAAATAGTTACACCAGAGAAACTGGCACATGCTAAGAACCAAGGTATCCCTGTGTACTGCCAGGAGCTGAACACTTACCAGGCTTTCTCCTAACCATCCCTGCTGTCTCTGAGGTCATACAGCAAGTCACCCTATTGCCAGGTTATAGTTATTAAAAATAAAAGTCCCCCCCCCACCCACCATATGAAGTTCAGATTCTTTAATAACATGCTGCCACCTTCTCTGGTCTTGTTTCTCAGTGACCCCTCTCCCACTCTTATCCCCAGCCCAGTATGTCATTTCATTTCCTTATCTTCTGGGTCATACTTTCCAGAGTCCCAAAGCCCAGTGAGCAGGTCCTGCTCTGTTTGTCGAGCAATACACTTAAGGACACTTTGGGGCCCGTATCATGCTATGAGTGGTGCATGGGTATGTGTGTGTGTTCATGTGTGTTTGCATGTACACACACATACACACACAAGCAGGCACTAAATTCTTTCTTTTGGATTATGGATCTCTGTTGGATAGAAATCCTCTTTTCTTGTCTTCTTGTCTTCATTTAATCAACCTCTGGCATGGCTCCAGAGATTCAGAAAAGTGGAGAGAAGGAGGAGAGAGTCAGGGGGGGAAGGGAAGGGGGAGGAAGAGAAGATGAGGGAAAAGAAGAGTGAAAGGAGGGAAGGAGAAAAGAAAGAAACACCAGTTAAATACCATTCATGAACTGGCAAGTAGGGAATAAAGGGGTTCTGAATTTTAGAATTCATTGTGCTTATTAATACTATGATTTTGGTGTTTGTGTTTGGTCTCTGTGCACATGTGTGCAGCTGTGTCTGCTCACGTGTAAACACACATGTAGAAGCCAGAGGTGAGCCACAGATGACACTCTACAGGAACTATCCACCTTGACTTTTTTGAGGCAGGGTCTCCCATTGGAGTTCTGACTAAGCTAAGCTGTGAGACTCAGGATCTTCCTGTCTCTGTCTTCCCTGCCCTGGAATTTTAATGTGTGTGTGTGTGTGTGTGTGTGTGTGTGTGTGTGTGTGTGTGTGTGGTATTTTTATGTGGGTGCTGAGGATTGAATTCAGATCCTTATGCATGCATGTACGGTGTGCACCAACCGGGCTCTCTCCAGGCCCTGATTAGCTTGAGAGGGAAGGTCTCCATAGCTCAGTTTGACCTGAAACTCATGTTCTCCCCACCTCTGCCTCAGTGGTGGGGTTGCCTGCTCCACCATGAGTGCTAGCAATTGTGGAAAGCAATGGAAACCAAAGGGAAAACAAGAGGGAGATGAATCTGGTCAGCAGCAAGGACCAAGCCTTGAACGAATGGGGAGAACGGAGGCTCCCTTAACAGGAAGGTAAAGCAAAGCACTGAGTTTCTGGTGCTCTCTTGGGCTCTTCAGAGAGCCAGCTGACCTGCAGGGAGGCAGGTGTTGGTAACAGAAGGCTCCAAGTGGGTAATGGGTGCGGGGGTGGGGAGCAGAAAATGTGGTGGAGTCTCAAATGCTTTTTGAATTACGCTGAATTACAGCTGGCAGTAATCACAACCTTCCGAGTTCATTCCTTTGCCTTGGAAAGAAGGGAAGAGATTAACCAAATGACAGGTGGGGGGTCCCAGAGCTGTAGAATGCTGGCCCCACAGGAGCCTGGGGGGTTGAAAGGACCAAGTCAACGGGTGCAGCATGGAGCCTGGGGCACAGCTGGGTCCAGGAGCTTAGGAATGGCTCCCCAAGACTGCAAGGTCATGACAATTAGTTAAGTGCCTGTGCCCAGCAGGCCCGAGATAGGAAAGGTCTGCCTTCCCCATTTTGTTGATGTGGAAACAGCCAGGGGAAGTGACTCAGAGACAGAGTGGAAAAAAAGAATGCCTCTCGTGACATTCTGACTTCTGTTGGTCTGAGTGGCTGGCGCTTGGGCTCTCTCCCGCGGGGCTTCCTTCCATGGAGTATGCATGCTTCTTCTGTATTCTCAGGTCGGGCAGGGGAACTTGAGGGGGCAGAGCGGGAACTCTCTGGTCGGGGAGACTTTCCAGGTGAACAGAATGGACACAAGAAGGCGAGCTTGGTTATAAAGGCAATCTCAGAGCTGGAGAGACAGACTGGGCTGCAGAGGCCACTGCATTTACTGCTGAGTTGGGTTTTGAAAACCTGGTCTTGCTGTTAAATTAGCTTTCCAGTTCTTTCTTTATCTAATTCCCAGGCACAAACAAACAAGCAATGTGTGTACTGCAATGCCCCTGATTCTTCAGAAAGACTCAGTAAATAGATAACATCAGCTTCATGTCTTAATAGAGAAAATGGACCTAAGCTAAAAAGGTCACCTGGTCCAGGTGGCATAGCCGATAAGCCGCAGAGACCTCAGACCAAAATTGCCAAAAGTTACTGCTGGCATTTCATAAAGGAATGAGCCTTGTAATACAGAATAGAGTGTGTGATTCGAGAACGAGCAGATGTCTTTTAAAGTGAATACATTCATCACTGGGAATGAAAGCCAATACCTGTAAGTGCCAGACTCAGAAGGGTGAGCAGGAGAGAGTGGAAGGCCAGGGCTAGACTGGGCCAGGATATATCACAAACAAACAAACAAACAAACAAACAAACATGTGGTGACATACACCTGTACTTCCAGCATTTGAGAGGTGGGGCCAGGAGTACCAAGAGTCCAAGGTCAGGAGCTAGGCTATGTCTCAGTGGGGAAAAGCACTTGCTATGCATACATGAGGACTTGAGTCCCCAGCACACTTGAATCCCCAGCTGAACATGGCTTCATATATCTATAACCATACCGAGGAGCAGAGGCTGCGTATATCTATAACAGCAGTGAGGGGCAGAGACAACTGTCCCAAGAACTCACTGGACAGCTAGCCTGGCTGACGTAAATTTTCAGTTTTGTGAGACTTCACCTCAAGGCACTAGGGAAGAGAATAAATAGAAAAGACATCCAATGTCCTATACTGGCTGCATGTATCCAAGTGCATACATACGCTCACAGGCATACTCATATGCATGTAACTCCCACAGAGACGTGTATCCACACACTCCTAACTCTAAACAAGAATTCAAGGTTACCTATAGCTGCATAGCAACCTCAAGGCCAGCCTTGATACGGGAGACCCTGTCTCAAAAAAAAAAGCAAAAGCAAAAAATAAGTCAAAACAGAACAAAACCAAAATCAAATCCACTGGGCCACAGCGCGAGTTTTCTGCACGATCCTTATATATCAGATTTTGTGGTAGACACATGAAAACATTGTCATGGCCACCATCTGTCTCCCAACCACAATTTGGAAACTCTGATTCACGCAACCTCCATCTCTAACCATCAGAGTCAGTTAGTGGCTGGGCCTTAATACCCAGCCCTCACTAATGGCAGTGGACGGTGACACCAACCTGGTAGCTTTGGTAACTGGTGTTAGTCAGCAGTGCGGTTGGCATGATGTCAGGGAGATGAATGTTTGCCCACTTGACTCATTCAGATGTGGGTTTCAAACTTGTCCCAGGGCCGCTATGCCACATCACTGGGCTATCACTCTCTGTGGACTTTGGAGTCAGGCATCATGGTAGCCTCAAGTCTTTGCCACTCGCTGGCCTCTGTGGCCTGGCAAAGCTGACCTCTGTAGGCCTCAGTTTCTTCCCATAGTACATAAGGACAACTCCCACCTGCAGAATTATTCTGGGAAACGAGGTTATTGTGCAAACTCCCTGTTATGTGGTGGTATATGTTCCATAAGAGATAACACTGCCTTACAATGTCCACCTGACAAGGGACTTTCTTTCCCTGGGGTGATCCCTAGAACCTTCCTCAGGCTGGGAATGCAGAGCTTGTTAGTGTGGCTGAGTTGTCTGGAAGAGGTCGAAATCCTAGTTCAGTCCCACCTCCTTTGGGCAGATAGATGACTTGCCATTCAGGAAGAGCATAATTGAGTTTCTTCCTGAAGATTATAGGGACTCAGAGACTCAATAGGCCCCTGAAGTATCCTTTCAAAGTTTGAGCCAAGAAGTTCTTGTAGCCAATCAAAATGTTTCCTGTTTTAATTTGGGTCCATTTCCTTGTGTTTATTATTCTTTGCCGTTGGCCTGGGCAGTTCTGGAGCCTAAGAAGTACGCTGAAGGCCACGGTGGCTCAGAGCCAAGGGTTCACCGGTACCGTGGTATGACACGCCTTGGACACCACTTGGAGGGCTGAGGGCAGACTAGGATACAGGGTGGAGTGGTCACCGGTGCTGGGAGAGCCAAGTCTGGAGAAAACGGTAGGGCTTTGGCTCATGAACTGAGGGGTCAGAGGACTTCTCAAAGGTTGAAAGCCAGAAACAGGCTAAGGCTGCAGTTGAAGAAATTCAAATAACTAGGAGGTGCAGGCAAGTTCCTTCACTAGTAATAGGAGCCTCCAGTTTGTTGGTCACCATCTCATCCTGACTTGGAATTCAGTGGTATACAGTGATGGCTTGAAATCAGCCATGATAAGAATATCTACACCATAGGTGTGAAAATCTGAAGACAAACACTGTGAAAAGCTCCTGGCAGAAGGAACAAAATACTGGAGCATGGTGGCCACATACGATGTTGGAATATAGGCAAGCGATAGCCAGGGAGTGATTTCCCTTTATGTCCTACTTCTACTAATGGGCTCCCATTCCTTCTCTTCCTTCACAAGGCTTCTAGAAGGTAAGCAGAGTATTATTGTCCCATGTTGTCAGTGGAGAAAAAGAGGCTAGGAAAAGTTAAGCCATTTGCTGGGTCTTGGGGAAATTTTTTTTTTAAGTTCTGGAACAGACAGAATGAGCAAGAGACTGGAGAATCTAGGTGAATCTCAGACCAGAAGGGCAGGCCTTCCTAAACACTACCGTCCAGTAACTCTGCTTTGGAGAGTTTGGGGAATTCACTGCAGATTGCTGTCTGTGGAAAGAGTCTGGGCAATTTTTATGTGTTAATAGCGATATGGGCACTGCCTTGTAGACTGGGGTCTTTAGACTGAAATTCTGTTTTCATTCTTATTTTTTTTAAAGATTTATTTATTATTATAAATAAGTACTCTGTAGCTGTCTTCAGACACACCAGAAGAGGGTGTCAGATCTCATTATGGGTGGTTGTGAGTCACCATGTGGTTGCTGGGATTTGAACTCAGGACCTTTGGAAGAGCAGTCTGTCAGTGCTCTTACCCGCTGAGCCATCTCACCAGCCCTCATTCTGAGTTCTTATAGGACCAGTGGAGACAGTCTCTCAGGATTGTGTCTGGGCTGGTAAATGCTGTTTGGCACATATGTTACTGTAGTTTTATGTCACCCTACCATTAGGGCAATACTGCCTTCGTGTGTGTGTGTGTGTGTGTGTGTGTGTGTGTGTGTGTGTGTGTGTGTGTGTGTGTGTGTGTGTGCCTGTGTGTGTTTTAAGGTTTTTCTAGAATCTATAGTCATTCTGCCAGTTTATCCTGCAAATGTGTTTTCCCTGGGACGAAATGCAGAACTGAGGGGCCCACATCAGGCTAAAGGTAAAAGCGAATCATGGGTAACCAGAATGACTTTGCTAACATATTTCTGTCAGCGCCCTGTGGGCTCACTGGGCTAGAGGAAGCTGCTGAAGATAAGAAATCCACATCCTCTTGGCTTACAGGCAATGGCTGACTTGTCAGCCCGGTGTGGCTCTGCTGCTCAGAGGTGGACCATTAGTATTTGGTCATGGTCAGGATTTGGGGACAGAATGCTCACTGTGCTAGACACTGGTCAGGTTGGGAAGTGGGTGGGGCTCCCAAGTATACCAGGTTGTAGTTATACATGCATATATACATAAAACATACACACATAAACGCATATATACATATACATACATATACACATGCATATGATTATGCATATATATATATATATATATATATATATATATATATATATACACACACGCACACATATACATATATATATATACACACACACATACTTGTTTTTTTGTTTGTTTGTTTGTTTTTGTTTGTTTGTTTGTTTGTTTTGGTTTTTCGAGACAGGATTTCTCTGTGTAGCCTTGGCTGTCCTGGAACTCACTCTGTAGACCAGGCTGGCCTCGAACTCAGAAATCCACCTGCCTCTGCCTCCTGAGTGCTGGGATTAAAGGCATGCGCCACCACACCCGGCCATACTTGTTTTTTAAGAGTGGTTTTAGGCTTACAGCAAAATTACAGGAAATGCAAAGAATTCCCATGAGGCCACTCATCACCACATGCACAGCTTCTCCCATTACTAATCCCATACTGATACCATTGTGGCCTTCTCTGTCATTTAACATCAGAGTTTATCCTTCCTGTGCTGTCTACAAGACAGACCGGAGTATGAAGATCCTTGCCTACCATTATGGAATCACAGTGAACATTTCCATTGTCTGAGCATACTCTGTGCTCTCCGTGAACCCCTCCCAGTCTCTTCACGGCAACTCCTGGCCTTAAATTTATCTTTAAACTGTTGTTTTTCCACAATTGGAACCAAACAGGATGTACATAGACTTCTCTTTTACTTAAAAAATATTCATTTAGTTGTATATGGGGCCCACGCCTTGAATCTCAGCACTCGAAAGGCCAAGGCAGGTGGATCTCTGTGAATTTGAGGCCAGGTTGACGTACACACTGAGACCCTGTCTCAAAGAAAAAATATATATAATCCCTTTAGGTTCCTCCATGGAGTTCATAGCTTAACAACTTTTCTCTCTTTGTGCATGCATGTGCTTGTGTGTGTGCATGTGTGTTTGCAAATGTGTTCCTATACGTGAGGGTAGCACATCTGTGTGGGAGTATGCAAGCACCAATGCGCATGCGCATATTGGATCCTAAGGCGCGTGCATGCACTAATGCTCATGCGCATATGGAGGCTTGACCAGCAGCCTTGGGTCTTAACGGAGTATAGTCTACCTTCTTTGAAACAAGCTCTCATTGACCTGGAACTCACCAAGTAGGCCTGTAAGGCTTGTCTCTGCTTTCCCTAACAATGGGGTGATACATGCATGGCACCAAATATGGCTATTAAAACAACAACAGCAACAACACCAGTTCTGGGGATTGAACTCAGTTCCACATGCTTGCATGGCCAGCACTGTGCCGTCTTTACCCAGCCCCAACTCTTCTCTTCAGTATGAATATGAGTTCATTGTGTGGATACCAGTTTTGCATATCCATTCACCTCGACTCATTCCGTATTTTGGCGGTTACAGATAAGACTGCCATTAACCTCGGTAAGCGGGTGTTGGCATGGCTGTTAAGTTTTCAAATACTTTGGGTAAATACCGAGGGAGAGCATCCCGTGATGGTGTGGTAAGAGGCTGCCAGACTGTCTCCTAATTCTGGCTGCCGCGGTCACGTTCCCCCCACATTCTTACTGCAGTTTTCTCACTGTCTCTGTGTTTTGAATGGAAAGCAAAGCTCTGCTCTAGGAGCAGCCATAACAGCGCAGGCTCAAGAGCATCTGAAGGTCTCGTTCCTAAGTCCCTGACACTTTGCCCTGGCTGTGTCTAGGCATAGGCTTCAACCTTCTGCTTTATCTTCTAGCAGGGATTGCTGCCTCCACATTCCTCAGTACTCAGTGACACATGACAAATGACCATGGAGTGTTCCCCAGCTCTCACCGTTGGATCTTGAACTTTACCAATACACTAGGCCTATTTAAGTATTCTCTCGTACTTGTCCAGCATTTCAAGGGCATCTGGGGGTGTCTAGGATGTGCCTACTGATGCTGCAGCCCTCTGAATGAAGATGCTACCTAGACTGAAGGGGAACCTGATGGGATCACTAAAGACTCTCACACACACCCTGCTTTCTTCATTATGGATGCTGAGGGGTTGCCTTTTGTAGACTGGATATGGGTTTAATGTCCTTTCTAGCCTTGAGCCTGTGTTCCCACCAGCATGACCCAGCATCATCGCTGTGCCACGTCTCCCAGTGGTCGCTTGTGGGTCCAGCCGTTGGCCTTCACTGTTGGGACACCAGCAGTTCTGTTTTGAATGGTTTGTGCTACTATATAACAAAGTACCAGAGATGAACTGGCTTCCACACAAAAAGCCTTTGGAGGCTAAAAGGCAAAACTGAAGCACAGGCATGGTCAAGTGGTGTGGGTGAGGTCCCCTTCCCAGGTACACACTGCTGACCTTTTGCTGTAACAAAGAAAGGGTGACAAAGCTCTCTTGGGTCCCTTTTAAAGGGACCCTAATCCCACTCATTGGGGCTCTGTATCTCAACATTTCTATACCCTCATACCAGCATCTTGGGGGGAGGGTTAGAATTTGAGCATATAAATATTAAGGGACTCGTGCATTCAGTCCATTGCAGATAAGGTCCAGTCCCTGGGGTTGTGTGTCATAGATCACTCTACTTCCCCCTCAGATGCCTGTCTCCGAATCCACCTTTGTGAAAGCCTTGTGTACAAATTACCACATACAAGTTGAAGCCTACCAGACCAGCAGATCCTCAAACCAGCAGGCCAGCACTTACTGGAGCATATGCACTTGCTTGTTTGTACTCCTGACTAGGACTATGCTATTTAGGGACTAAGTACCCCCCCCCCATCTTCTCAGTCCTAAAGTATCGTTGCCATCATCCCTCCTGGGTCCCCTCAGGCCTTGCCACTTCAGTATTCTCCCTCATCTCCCAGCTGCCGGCTCTGCATCTTTGCCTAAAGGCTTTCTGGCATCTCCCTTGTGCAGAACTGCCAGGAACTGCCAGTAACACTGAGCATATGAAGTGGAGTAGACATGCTCCCAGCTCTCCCTTTCTCCGAGTGAGATATGGTTCATCCTGAGCTCTCCAGTCCCCTCCAGTTCCCAGAGGATTGACTGGGCTTGTCCAAGTTTCAGTACTCAGCACAGTCCTCTTTTCGCCTGTCTTTTCTTCAATGCCATCTTGTTCTATGCTCCTGGGGATGCTTCCTGCAGATACCCCTCAAATAACTTCTGAATTCCTTCCTATAGATCAAGAAGAATTCATATGGATTGTTACTGTAGGGTAGAACACTAGGACCCAGTATACATAGAGGTAGTGGTATGGAGAGAGAGAGAGAGAGAGAGAGAGAGAGAGAGAGAGAGAGAGAGAGAGAGAGATTTGCATAGAAAGAGAGAGAGAGGTATACATAGAGACAGGTATACAAATTCAGATAGACTTCTAGAACACATGTTCTCCTCTCTGTCAGTCTAGTCCCAAGATGTACCCACCCTTCTGAGCTCAGCCTTGTGCTCCCCTTTTCTGCCTGCCCCAACCTGAGACATGTCTTCTTTTACCTTGAATTCTTACAATACCTCCTTTGTCCCTTCCTAAACGTATCTCCTTTGTTTGTTGTTGTTGTTATGTGGTTATACACACATGTACATTCGAGGTATGTGTGCACACGCAGGTAGAGGTCAGAGGTAAGAGTTGAATTTCTTTCTCATTCAGTCTCCATTTTATTCTTCGAGACAAGATTTCTTGTGGAATGAGAGCTCGTGGATTCCACTAGACTGGCCAGCAAGCTCCAAGACCCATCTTTTCCTCTCCACAGCCCCCAATGCTGGGGTTATAGGAGCACATCACCATTCCTGGATTTTATGCAGTCTCTGGGGATCTGAACTCTGGTCTTTGTACTTTATTGACTGAGCCATCTCCCCAGCCACTACTTTATTGTTTTGTTTTAAAGGAATAGTTCCTTAGAGTAATGACTATTCAAATCTTTCCTGGTACCTAGATCAGTATAAATAAACAATCATAGGCTGTGTTCTGCTTCTAAAATACTCGACTCCACATTTGTATTATGACTCTGCCAGCTCCATTATTTTTCCCTCCTGATTCCTGGTGCAGGCAACACCCCACCCCCACCCCACCCCCAAACCACACTCATGAGAAGGCACACCTTTTATCTCTAAGAATAAATCTCAGACCTAGGACTTAGCTCATTCTAGAACTAGCTGTATGGTTTGTTGTTGTTGTTGTTTTGAGACAAGGTCTCGCTCTGGAGATCAGGTTTGCCTGACATTTATAGCAATCCTCCCATCTCAGCTTCCCAAGGGCTGAAAGGACAGGTGTGAGCCGTCAGACCCAAGTTTAAGGCCATCCCTTAAACTTAGAAAATTTCTTGGAAATTATGACCGTTTAATCCTCACCACAGACACATTCAACACCAGCACAGAGGATAGGGCTTGGGGGTACACTGGTGACCCCTGTACAAGCCTCAGCTGATGCTGCCAATGCATAGTTACAACTTTTCTCACTTCCTTTAGACATTCCCCCACTTTATAATTTTATACATTAATTTATGGTGTGTGTGTGTGTGTGTGTGTGTGTGTGTGCGTACGTGCGCGTGTGTACCCATGTTCATGTGCATGTGCAGACACTCATGTGGAGTACAAACTACCCTGTGGAGTAAGGTCTCTCCTGCTGCCCAATCTTGTGGGATTAAGAATGGAATTTGTGGGATGGTCAGGCATCTCTCTGCTGAGCCATCTCAATAGCCTAGTCCCTTGCTTTGGATCAGGAGGAAGTCAGTCCTTGGTAGTTCTGTTGGATGCAGAGGCTAGATTAAGACAGTGGAGATTCAGGCTGAAGTAGAGATTACATGGGTTCTTAATTTGCTTCTGTGTCAGTACTGTGGCCAGGCTGTCCTCAGTACAGGCTGCAGCGTGCAGGAGCCCAGACTAGCAACTTTCCACTCTAAACAGCAGGGAACTAGCCAAGGGGCTTTTCCCCTAGGCCAGCCTTTCTGTGATCCCTGGTACTCTATGTGGTGAGTTCCTATGAGGTCCAGGCCTCCTATATGAAAACTCTAGAAAGTACAGAGGTTGTGGGTAGACAGTCAAGTTAATGGCCTGGGCACTTTATCTTCTTCTCTGTACATTCTCTTGGGGCCAACAATCCCCAAGTTCTGTTTCTTTTCAGATTTTCCCCTCCACTCCTGTTTCCCTTCTCCTATTTATCACAGCCTCACTCCCTGCTTTTTCTGCTCTGCTGTGTCATGCCACAGCCGCCTCCTCTCGCAGCTGCCTCATGTGCTAAGTGTGGGCCTCTTGCCTGGGAGCCGGTGTTGGAGGAGAACTGGGAAGGAAATAGGGCTAGAAGGCATAGCTTGCGTGCTTGCGAGCGAGCGAGTCTAGATTATATACCTGGATGTTTTTCCCACTGGCACCCATGCGTCACAGCCTCCCCAGTCAGGGCAGCTGGAGGCCTTTGCAGGGAGTGTTCAGGATTAAGAGAATGGGTCGTGGGTCTTGTGGGTGTGCCAGCCTGGGGCATGAGGCTTGTGGCTTGCAGGAGCTCACTCTGTGGCTGTTTCTCTGTTGTCTCTGCAGGACTGCGATGTGCCGGTCCTAGCTGCAGTCTGAGAGGATGTCCGGGGTGTCTGAGCCCCTGAGCCGTGTAAAAGTGGGCACTTTACGCCGGCCCGAGGGTCCCCCAGAGCCCATGGTGGTGGTACCGGTAGATGTGGAGAAGGAAGACGTGCGCATCCTCAAGGTCTGCTTCTACAGCAACAGCTTCAACCCTGGGAAGAACTTCAAGCTCGTCAAATGCACCGTGCAGACGGAGATCCAGGTAAGTGTGGCGGTCTCTGTTCCTCAGCTGGTCTGTTCCTCCTTCCACTTCCTGGACAGATGAGCAACCCTTCCTGAGCCTAGCAACTTCTTCTAGCATTGTCTGGGCAGGGCAGATATTGGCATCAGGAGAGACGTTTTCAGCTTGCTGCACCACTCTCCTCCGACTTTACATACAGAGTTACAATACACCGGCCTGATTTAACTTGCCTTTACTGAACACTTACTATATGAATCCGTGTGGTCAGTTTCTCAACATACATGCTATTGAATTCTCCCATGAGGAGACCCAATGAGGACATACCCATTCTCTTCCAGAACATTCCTTCATGATGGCCCTCAGAAGATTGCTCTGGAGGGCTTATAATTTGAGCAGAGGAATTGGGTACCTTGGGGAAAGTCTCCTCCAACCCAAGGGAGCTAAATTGGCTCTGTGTCACTAGCCCTTCTGAGGTTTCAAAAGCCTATGTCCGCTGGTGACCCCCTTCATCAGTGCTGTGGTAGTCCTAGCTGGTGACCCCTCATCAGTGCTGTGGTAGTCCTAGCTGGTGACCCCCTTCATCAGTGCTGTGGTAGTCCTAGCTGCCAGGTTACTGTGCTGTGTCTTGCACAGTGCACACTACAGCTCACACCAGAACAGGGTGCACTGATGAGCATGCTGTCTCGTCCACGTAGCATCCTTGCTTCAGTTGGGTAGACTCCTATTACCCATAGATGATCTATTAGGGTCCTGCTCACCCTTCCCGTGTGAGGGTGTGTGCAGAGGGAGGTCCTTTCCTCTGGCCTCTGCTGACACCCAAGCCTTCTTTGGGTATCCCATTTCTTCACACACCTGATGCCGTCCACTGCCAACTCAACTCGTTTGATTTCCAAAAGTTAACTTGATTTCCAAGTAGCGAGAGGCACCATACGACCCAACTTTGATGACAAATGAACACATCTAGCTATTCCCGCTGGAATGTGCTCTGAGGATGTGCTGAAGGGCAGATTGAATTGAAGTCGTGGCGCGACTATCCATGGGGAAGAAATGGTGGAGAACGGCTGGAAGGTTGTTTTAGTGAATAGACAGATTTCAAATGTGGCACAAGCTATATAGTTCTAAGTATCTAAAGGAGAGGTGAGCACAGATAAGGAAGGTGTAGAACACAAGCCTTGGAAATCCAGAGTTAGACAGGAGCTAGGGGACAACATGTTGTTGTTGTTCGCTTGGTTTGGTTTCTAAACATGGTCTCACTGTATAGCCCAGGCTGGCTTCATGGTCACTCTGTAGCACAGACCAATCTTGAACACATGAACACCATACCTCAGCTTTCCAAGTGTTAGTATTACACATACTCGGGCTCACACACATAGTTCTTAAGCAGGGAGGTCTTCCTGGGGTAGTGTGATGGCTCTGTAGTTACTTGAGGGCAGAATGTACGACAGGCTACGAGTGTCCGAAGAATTCTCTGGAGGGGCACCGGGACAGAGTGGATAACAAAAGAGTGACCTAATTCTCTTCTTGGAACTTATTCCTAAGCCTTTTGGGTTTTCCTGCTTGCAATGTTTCCTACTGTCAAAACGTAACCTTCTAATGCCATCCTGCTATTACAAGCTGTGACTTTAAAACCACCTGGACTAACAGTCATGTGAGGCTCCATCTGGATGGCTTATGTGGGCTTGGATCTGAATGCTTTCAGAATCTGTGTGCAGATTTCCCTCAAGAGGACCATGCCACCTGTTGCTTTGCTGTAGGGACTCAAGATGATAAATGAGGAGTATCTAGCACATAGTGGGTCGAGTACCTAGTGGGTCCCAGGATCTGGATCCATTGGTGGTCTGGTCTATTGCTCTGCACAGCTATCTCAGAGCTACCAGTGTTCCACAGGGGGGGGGGGGAAACTCAGTTTTTTAAAAAATTTATCTACTTATCTGTCTTATTTTCAAACTTAGTAACTACATTTGTATTTTAAAATAGCATATAGTGTTCTGCAAGGAGTTTGCCCTGGGGCTGGGGAGTATGGCATAATAGATTACATACCCAGTGTGCACAAGGTCCTGGTTTCTATCTCTAGTACTATAGAAAGGAAGGAAGGCAGGAAGGAAGGGAGAGGGGGAGGGAGAAGAGAGAGGGGGGAGAGGAGATAGAACCAGAGGGAAGGGAAAGGAAGAAGGCAGGCTCAGAGAAGAGATTTATGCTCAAAGGAGTTTGGGAAATGCCTGGTTAAACAATTCAGAACTAGATATCAGCTTAGCGATAAGGCACTGGCCTATCTCTGGGATGCCTTAGGTTCTATCCCTAGAACGCACCTCCCTCAGCCCTTCCTGAAAACCATGAACAGATTATTTTGCAGCAAGACTCCTCAGAACCCTCATATTTACCTGATGAATTACCGAGACTGGGCCATATGTGGTACTTTTTGTTTGCCGAAAGGAATTATTCTTTTGTATACAAGACCTGTTGATTCTCTGACAAGCCTTTTAAGACACATTTCCCCCACCCACCCACCCCACCCCTCCCTGATCCATAGCAGAATGGGAGAAACTTAGAGAGAGAGAGAATGGCTATGGGCTGGGAGGTAATAGTTACTAGTAGGATGAAGATATGGATTTGTACTAATGGAGTGTTGGGGCACAGAGATAAGTTGATAGATCTGCATGTATCAAGAAGATAGAGTCAATAGAAACTGATGATTAACTAAATGTGGGAGGGAAGAAAAGGAAGGAGACAAAGATGACTCAGACTCTGGCTTGAGCAGCAGAAAGGATGCTGATGCCATTCACTGGGACGAGAAAGGAAGTCCAAGCTGAGATTTCAGCTTCGTGAGTGTTCTGTTTGAAGCACTCTTGAAAACATCCCTGTGGATGGACATGGTCCTGCAGCTCAGAAAGATGACAGGACATAGATGAGAGGATTTGGGTGTCAACCTGCAATGAAGGTCAAGCCAGAGAACCAGGCCATCAGTGAAGAATGAGGAGAACAAGAGAAGGATTCAGAGAGGGTGATCAGGGAAGCCAGAAGCTGGGAGAGAAAGGATGGTTTAAAAAAAAAAAGCAACCAACCAACAGAGGTGGGAGAGGGGCCAAGAAAGGAATGGATATCAGTGTGGGATGCTAAGAAGTTCTCATATGCTGGGCCTGGTGGCGCACACCTTTAATCCCAGCACTCGGGAGGTAGAGGCAGGCGGGAAGCAGAGGCAGGCGGATCTCTGAGTTCGAGGCCAGCCTGGTCTACAAAGTGAGTTCCAGGACAGCCAGGGCTGTACAGAGAAACCCTGTCTCAAAAAAAAAAAAAAAAAAAAAAAAAAGTCCTCAGCTAAAGCCAGAAATAGGTTCACTGACTTGAGGACTCTCAGGACTACATGTCACTAGGTTCACTGACTTGAGGACTCTCAGGACTACATGTCACTAGGTTCACTGACTTGAGGACTCTCAGGACTACATGTCACAGATAGTATTTTGCAGAGCAGTTCCACCACAAGAGGCCTTTGGTGTAGAGAGAGAATTAATCAATATGGTGGGGCATTTTTGACCATGAAAGGAAGAAAAGAGGGGAGGGCACAGCAAAGGGAACATCATAATGTCCTAAACTAAGAAGGCACTTAGTAGGTCTGAGGTCATTAGGGCCCCAAGATTGACAATTAAAGCCATGTTAGTTCCTTTGTCTTCATGCCATCTCATTGGAAACATTGATATAAATGTAAACTATCGAGTGATATGAGATTATTCTTTTAAAGGTCGATGTAGGTTACATGGTGGAGATTGGAGGAAGGCAAGTATGGCCATAGGTAGAGGTCTGTGGAGAGATGGTAAGATCATCAATTAGGATAGCCACGACTCCACCAATGGTAGGAATGATGACAATGGTGGTGGTGGTGACAGTGGTGGTAGGTGACTATGCTGATGGTGAAGGTGATGGTAAAAGCTAACATTTTACACACACACACACACACACACACACACACACACACACACACACACCACTTGTTATCTCACTGGCTTCTCAAAAGGGCCCTCAGAAACACACAGTGTTATTATCTCTACTTTCTATTTCAGGAAACTCCATGCAGAGGAGTTAAGCAAATTGTTACTTAAATAGTGGGTTTTGTTTTCAAACCCAGGCAGTCCACCTCCAGAGTATACACTCTTATACAATTCAGTGTATGGAAGGAAGATCTGTGATTCAAAGGATCCAGGAGTTGGAAGCTCCCTGATGGGTCAGGAGTGTGAGGCATGGGAAGAGATATGGAGAACTGCAGCCTGACTCAGGTAGACAGGAGCCCATTGTCTGAGATGAGCACTGGAGGAAGCTGGCTGGGGATGGGGCATCCTCCACTCAGTTTGGTTGGTCTCTGAGGACATTTGAGATGCCTTCATATTTTCAAGTGGCAACATTGAAAACACCACTAGTAGGTGATTCTGGAGAGAGATTCATTCTTGGTACAGACATTTGAATTGGTCAGCCTCTGGATGGTGTCTGAATGAAACCCTGTGGACAAGACGATACAGAGGAGCTACCTGAATAATCTGTCTTCCATTCCACAGCTATGGTTGTGTGCCTCCAGTACCAGGCACCTGGATGGGGCACCGACATTCTCTAAACACAGTGTAATTCCCTGTTCTCATAAGGCTTCCTCACCAAGGCTATGACATTGACTCACACCCATGAATGAACCTTTAAAAGGCAATGGAAGTGCTCTGATGGAAAGAAATAGAACCTGCACAAGCATGCAACCCCAAGAGGTTGGTCTAGCTTTGTGCAGTGCCTATTTGAGGACATTGCCCCTGTGTGTAGAGATGGGGCGCAGGCCCAGCATCCTTGCCTAAGATTCCTCTGAAGTGAGTGGCCTCTTTCTCCCCTGCTTCTAAACGCCCAACACTGTCTCCCCTATCACTTGGTCTTGACTTTGGTAAATTTTTCTTTCACTCTTTGTCCCTTTATCATCTCCCTTGCCCTGCCTCATTCTCAAAATGCTGCCAACTCCTTCAGACTTGCCAAGGACATGTCCCTCTATAAGAACACTGCTGCAATGCCAACCCCCCTCTCTTAGCTGTGTGTGATGAAACAGAAGCAACAGAGACTTGCCTCAAAAAGCCTACATTGGTGTCATGGTCACACAGTGTCCTTACACCAGACAGACTGCTAATTTCAAGTTTTTAATCCTGACTCTTCTCTGTGTGAATGTGAACGCCCCATTGTGCTTTCTCTGTGATGAAACAGAATATGGCAAAGCAGGCATGGCAGCACTTAGCTATGCTCCCAGCTTTCTAGGGGTTGAGAATCGTCAGTACCAGGCCAGCCTGAGCTACATAGTGAGACCCTATATCCAAAACAGAACAGCTCTGTGGATAATTATTGGCCCTGGAGCCTAAGTCCTTGTAGAGAGCAGGCCGTGGCTAATGAGAGCAGCAGTGCCCAGATGAGACATGGGTGCTGCCCTTCTTGAATTCCTACTTCTTTTTCTTTTTCATTGAAATCATGTTTGTTAGGAGTTCTGAGTCTTCATAACAGGTGGAAGCTTGTGTCATTTTATTTTCCTCTAACATGCTAATTTACTCGTCTAGGAAAGGGATTAAGACAACACCTTGCAAACAAGGATCATCCTTCACACTTTTAAAAATCTGCCTTCTAGTACCTTTTCCTTTTCTTTCCTCTCCTTCCCATCCCCAACTCATTTGCAGGTTGGGTGACTGTAGTCCTGGGTTCCATCCCAGTTTGTATGCACTGTCCAAGGATGATTAGCAGTGCCCTGATAATATCAATCCAACCATGAACTAGAGGGTAAATTTTACCACCACCCAGGTCTAAGTGCCATGCTCCTCTCTGATCAGGACACTAAAGGGCTAGTTCGCACTCTCTTTTCCTTCTGGCTGACTCTTGCTAGTCCATTCTGTGCCTGATTCTGTCCATTAGAACTTCAGCTTTTCACACGGGAAAGCATTAAACTGAGGGTGAGCTTGTGCCTGTGATACAATGTATCTGAAGAGTTGCTCTCACCCATGTGATGATACAATGTATCTCAAGAGCAGCTCTCAAAGGTGGGATAATGCAATGTATTTTAAGAGTTGCTCTTACCCACGTGATAATACAATGTATCTCAAGAGTTGCGGGAGCCCAGCACCATCTTCATCCTAGATCCCTTTTCAAGCCCCTACCTTGTACAAATTAAAGTCAAGATTTATTTTTACCAGGTGTAGTGGCTCGTATCTGTAATCTCAGCACTTGGGAAGCCAAAGCAGGAATATTTCTGGAAATTTGAGGCCAGTCTGAGTCACAGGATAACTTCTAGGTTAGCCAGAAATATATAGCAAAACCCTGTTTATAAAGGGGACAGGGCTGGAAATATGACTTAGCAGTTAAGGGAACTTCTTCTTGCAGAGGACCTAGGTTCAATTCCCAGCACCTATATGGGGACTCACAAGACTGCAAAACAACTTGTAAGGAATCTAATGCCCTCTTCTAGTCTCTGTGGGCCCCAGCCACTCATGTGGTATGCATACATACAGGCAAGCAAAATACTCAGATACATAAAATAAATCTTAAAAAAAAATAACTAAACACAAAGAAAAAAGAAAAGAAGGAAAGAATTCATCTTGCTTTGTCTTGAAGTCTTCTGGAATGTTCCCCACCCTGTCCAGATGCATTCCTTCCACCTATAGCGGGCTCTCCAGGTAGCAGATGTCCTTTGGGTACTGCTTGCTTGACAAGAGGAGGGTGGAATCCAGCTCCCCAAAGCAGCAGGGTCTATATTCACTTCCACTCACTACCGTGACCTGTCCATCCCCACAAGCCTCCCAGACTCCCCAGAGGAAGATTAAGGTAATGTAATTCATGGCACTGCCCTAACTTATCAAGACACTTACCCAATGGCTTCAAGTTTAGTCCTGTCACCTAACTAGATACAGGGAAATAGGGAATGGATGCTTTTGTACCCCTTAATTCATATGTTGAAGTTCTAATCCCTTTGGAAAGAAAACTGGCACTGAATATTGGTGTGTTCCCCAAAATACCGATGTTGAAACTTGTATTTAATACGGCAACATGGGAAGGCGAGGCCTTTGGGGATGGGATGAAATCATGAATGGCATTAGAAATGCTTAACAAGCCGGGCGGTGGTGGCGCACGCCTTTAATCCCAGCACTTGGGAGGCAGAGGCAGGTGGATTTCTGAGTTCGAGGCCAGCCTGGTCTACAGAGTGAGTTCCAGGACAGCCAGGGCTACACAGAGAAACCCTGTCCCCGAAAAAAAAAAAAAAAAAAAAAAAAAAAAAAAAGAGAAATGCTTAACAAGAGGTTGAGAGCCCAGTGAGCCGGGCCAGCAGTTAAGATTGCATACTGCTCCTGCTGAAGACTGAAATTTGGTTGTTAGCAATCATATCAGTGGGTCACAACTGCATTTACTCCAGTATCAGGGTACCTAAAAACCTCTTCTGGCCTCCATGGGCACTATATTCATGCACACAGCTCTTCCTCCCATATGCACATAATTAAAACTAAGAATGTAAACATCATTTTTAAAAAAGATGTCAAAGAGAAGACCCCTGGCCATCCCCCTCTCCTATGGGAATTGAGCATAGGCTCCATCTTGAAACCCTTGCCAAATGCCAGATCTTTGATCCTGGACTTCCCAGTACTGTACGCAACATATTTTCACTGTCTTTAACTGATCAGTAAGGAACTTAGTGACAGCAGAAGGGACAGAGTAGCACTAGGGCCAGGGCAGGAGCTCCCTAAGGCTGGCAGGCAGTTCCTGGCCCAGAGGCCACGTTCTTTGTCACCTAAGCATTCCTCACTTCTCTCCTTCAGAGGCACAAGGGCAACGCCTCAAGGTTGGAGGAGCTACAGAAAGGAAGGGGAAGGCTCCCTGACCAAGAAAGCTACTCCTGAGAGAAGGCTTAGCCCGCATCAGGCTAGCCCCCCACATAAGACCAGCCCATGAAACAGGCAGGAAGGGCTCAGCCAGGAAACGACAAACCATTACCACAGAGTGACATAAAAAGAGGCACATTAATACACACTTCTTCATTTCTGCACCCCTTCTCACTTCCTGTGTGTGCATCCAGCTCCTCACACATACAGACACTCACCACATTGAGAACAAAGGAGATGTGAAGCCTGATGGGTCTCTCTTCATTTATCTGTGTGCATAGACTCGTGACGTCTGCGAAGGAGGAGGCAGGTGTCGGTGCTACTGTTCTATTTTTTGACCCGATAGTTTCGTGGTTGAATATCCTCTTGAGAGCTTTTTATCACTTCAGAATGAATGCTTTCAGAATGATAAGTTGTGCAAACTTTAGTATTTTTCTCTGCTACCACTAGTTGAAAAATATCAGTTCTCTGAATTGAGGATTCAGAACTTACATAGCTATTGTCTTTACTTCCTAACCCCGCCTTAACATATTACTAGAGAATAATGGTTAAAACACGGCTCTAAGGACTAGAAGTCCCGAGTGCAGGTGTCAGAAGCACATCTGGTGACTCCTACTGCTCCTGGGGCTTGGGGAGCATCCCCTCACTCTGCCTCTCTATTCCTACTGCCCTCTCTACCACGCCTCTCATAAGGACACCCCTGATTAACAGCCACAAAGAAAGTCCAGGAAGACTGAAAACTGAGTTGTTCAACTTAATTACATCTATATAGAGCCTCATTTGAAATGTGATCTAAGGGTGAGCACATGGGCATATCTTCTTGGAACAGTCAATCCCCTGTTAGCTATCTGGTTGAAATTACTAGTGTTACCTTCAGGTACCCGCAAGTGAGTTTAATGTAAGGGTGTTTCATATACATATTACCTTGACACCCAGCTGGGGTCAGGGAACTGAGCCCAGATGATACAAGTCTGTCCTTTTCCCCCATTGCTAAGGGTCTCAGTCACCAAAAAGCCAGTGTGCTGCCCTGCCCTGCATCTGGTTTCCTGTGAGGCGGTCAGAGATATAGTGCCTTTAAAAAAAAAAGATTTATTTTTAGTTATGTGTATGTTTTTTCATCTGTGTGAATGTATGCTAGGTTTGTGTATAGGTGCCTGCAGAAGCCAGAAGAAAGCATTGAATCCCCTGGAGCTGAAGTTACAGTGGATAGAGTCACCTGACATGAGTGCTGGGAACCTAACTCTAGTCCTGTGGAAGACAAGAAGCACACTGCTATTGAGCCTTCCTTCAGTGTAACTTTGTCATTTCCTAGATAACTGTATCCCATTCCCTAGCTTGTGATGCTAACTTCAATGGTACCCAAGTTTTGAATGTGGTTTACATTCTTCCATAACACTCTCCTGCTCACCTGCCTGTTCTCCATCTCTACCAGCTATCCAGATCTTGGGCAAGAGCTCGTCACCGTCTCTTGAAGCCCTCTTCCTAGAGACTAGTTAGAATTCTACTACGCTGTTAACACCAAGACTGGGACATGAAGATTGAACTTCAGTGGGATGTGGCCCTGGGTGTTAAATGGCCACATGCAACAAAGAATCTTTTTACCCCATTATAGTTAGTGCCACTAGTGGTATGACAAAACACCATGACCAAAAGCCAGTTGAGAAGAAAAGGGTTTATTTGGCTTATACGTCCACATTGTAGTCCATCATGAAGGATGTCTGGGCAGGAATTCAAACAGGACAGGAACCTGGAGGCAAGAGCTGATGCAGAGGCGATGGAGGTAACTGTTTACAGGTTTGGTCATCATGGCTTGTTCAGCCTACATATATATACTCTAGAAATATATATATACATATATACTCTAGAAATATATATATGTACATAAATATATATGTGTGTGTATATATATATATATATATATATATATATATATATATATATATATATATACATATACATATACATACATATATATACTCTAGAAACTCTAGCCCAGGAATGGCACCACCCATAATAGGCTGGTCCTTCCCACATCAATCACTAATTTAGCCATGCCCTATAGGCTTGCTTACAGCCCAGTTTTATAGAAGCATTATCTCATTTGAGGCTCCTTCCTTTCCAGTGACTCTAGCTTGTGTCAAGTTGACATCAAACTAGCCAGCACATGCCCTGAATGTGCTCACTATGAGACTCACTGATGCAGATGATTAAGCACTATAGCAAATGTGTATACCCTAGATCCATCTCCCACAGCCAATGACAGTCCCCACTTGTTCATTCTGAAGCAAGGAATGTGACCCATCCCCCAAGCCAACTTCACAATGTATTATAAAGTCATTACTTTAAAAGTTATCAGAGTAGCGGGGAACTTTAATTTAATTTTATTTTTTTAAAGTACATTAACCTGCCTGGTACTTTCCTATCTGCTTTTTCTTATTCTTTCTTCCTGACGCTCATCTTCGCATTAAGAGCTCTTCCTTGTGGCATATTAACAATCAGAATTTTGAATAGAACAGGTCTATATTTAACAGAGTATTTTTATTTTTGAAGACAACCCCTATGCTCCAAGTCAGTTAAAGATAAGACACATGTTACTGTCTCAAAATCTTTTTATTCTCCTTTTTCGAAGTTCTATCTCCATGTAGAACAAAAAAGGCAATGAAGACACTGCCGTGTTGGGATTAATGCTTATGCCATAAAACTCTTACAGCTCTTTGCTCTGGGCAGAACAAAGTTATTTTCCTCTGGACTATTTCTTCCAGAGGGCAGGTATGGCCAGATCAGCTCTAGGTGTGGCCTGATCATCCTGGGCCAATTTTTATTATTTATAATCTTCCTTCTGTTTCTGGTAGCATCCACATCCACCCAAGCTATCTCATCATTACCTATGGTGCCATCATGATAACTACTATTTATTAAAAAGCTAATATGTACCAAGCATTGTCTGAGCAATTAATGTACTTGGAATGTACATAAGGCAAGCCAGTCACAGTTATGTGTCATACATCAAAACACCTTAGTCTGTCGTCTAAAAAGAACTGGAAATAAACTTAAGCCTGCACTGGTGTCTCTTGAAGAGTTATTACGGGAAGAGTCTTTTTGAGACAGGACACAGGTTTTGGAATCCTCAACCAATCACTGATTAGAGCCTCAAATGTCCATCTGATCCAAGATCAGAAACAGACAGTTGTTTTAGACCTATTTTGCCAATATCTTTTTTAGATTCCTAGGAGTCTTAACAAAATACCCCTGTAGTGTGGCTGAAGACTACAGAAATGCATCGCCTCATGGCTCTGAAATCTAGAAAGCCAAAATCAAGGTGTAGGTACACCCTTGAACTCTGTGGAACCTTGCTTGCCTCTTCTCCAGACAAGCATAAGGACTAGAGCTCAGACTCCCAGCACCTACATCAAACTGGTGGGCACAGAGCCTACCTGCGATCCCCTGCTCTGACATTGTGTCAGAGCAAGCTGGCCAGATAGACCAGCAAAATCAGTGAGTCCTAGGTTCAAGTGAGAGACCCTGCCTCAACATATGAAGTGAGGGAATGTCTTTTGGAAGACACATGGCATAAACTTCTGATCTCCACATGTACCTACACACATGTGGATATGCAAACATGCATGCATGCACACCACACAGATACAAATGAACATTAGAAAGTAAATATACAAGTCCTGACAGCTAAGACATCACTAGATGATGTCACCTCCTGGGACTACTTTCTTAAATGTGGTCTGCCGCCAACTGAAAAGTCCTCACATAGTGCGTGTGGGTGTGGGGACAAGCTACGTAGAGATAATCCTTCTTTGTTTCTGACCTACAAGTGAAAAAGTCAAAGATTAGGGAGTGGGGGGGTGGGAAAGGCCTTCTAGAATCTTCATACTATTTAATGATTTGAATAAATCAACATGAATCTAGAGGAAAGGAAAATTTGAGGAATACAGACATTTTCAAGAAAGCACCAGAAGTCTTTCAGAGTCTAGACTGTAACTCAAGGCAGCTAGAAGACCTGCCCTTCAGCACCGGAAGCCTTGGTAGGGGAAGAAGGCGAGGTCTTCCTGGAGCAAAAAGAACCCTGGGCTTATCTAAAAAGAGCCAGCACTTGGTAAAAACTCAGGTTACATATGGCAATTGAGTGAGTAGGGGAATATCATGTACTGTCATTTTAAAGGAGTGCTTTATTAATAGAGAAAGAAATACTGACTGTGGCAGCTGGTGAGCTGGGGGTTGAGCACCAACACTGAGGCCTCTGCTGTTTGCATGTGTGAGTGACCAAGGGAGGAAGGGCTGGAGGCAGAAAGGCAGGTGAGCCCCCTAAATGGAAGCCATTCTCTTCCTCACACTTGACTCATA
Source organism: Mus minutoides (assembly GCA_902729485.2). Taxonomy (NCBI): domain Eukaryota; kingdom Metazoa; phylum Chordata; class Mammalia; order Rodentia; family Muridae; genus Mus; species Mus minutoides. Next base: position 1,082,882 of record LR749618.1, read on the forward strand.
GAATTCTGCATGGCTGAGGGGGTGGGGGTACTCACTGGACCTGTGTTCCCATCACTCTTCACAGTGTACACATGGCAGATGGGGGCTGATGCTTTGAATACAGAACCATCTGCAGCTTGATAGGGCAAGGGTAGACAACCACAGGGGACACTGTGGCCCAGGAAGCTTGCCATCCTGTTAGAAGACCTTTCTCGTCAGAACTAGGTTCACAGACTAGTTTTTTAAAGTATATATCTTATATTTTGAGGTAATCATATCATTTTCCCCTTCCTTTTCCTCCTCCCATGAACCCCACCTTGCTCTCTTTCAAATTCATGGCCTCTTTTTCTTTAATTGTTGTTGTTTTGTTTTGTGTGTGTATTCCTAAATATATACATACGACCTGCTCAGTCTGTATAATGTTATTCGTGCGTATGGTTTCAGAGCTGACCATTTTGTATTGGATAACCAATGATGTGCTCTTCCCTGGGGAAGACTGTTTCTCTGTTCTCAGCACTCCTTAGTTGCCTGAAGTCTTGTCTTGGGTTGTATTGTCTGGTCTTGTCTTGGGTTGTCTTGTCTGGTCTTGTCTTGTCTGGTCTGGTCTGGTCTGGTCTGGTCTGGTCTGGTCTGGTCTTGTCTGGTCTTGTCTTGGGTTGTGTCCACTTGAGATCCTCTCCCCTTTAATTTTATCTTGTCCATTGGTGTCAGCTTGGTTCACGTCCTGTTTGTGCAGCCATGTTGATGAGACTTCATGAGTGTAACTTCTGACATTTCCAGGAGACAAAACCTCACAATAAGCTCCAGGTTCTTACTCTGCCCCTTCTTCCTTAGGTGCAGGGTTTGTGTCTCGAATGTATCCACTGGGACTGGGCTCCACCTTCTTCATTTTGATCAGCTGAAGTTTTCTGTAATGGTTTCCATTTGTTGCAAAGAGGAGTTTCCTTGAGGAGGGGTGAGAACTCTGCTTATGTGTGGGTGTAGGGTTACATACTTAGAATGTAGTTGGGGATTATGCTGGTTTAGTAATGAATCGATTATAGATTCTCCTCTAAGCTCCCATGGCTTTATTAACTCCACATAGCTGACTAGGTTTCTAGTATCAGGCAGGATTTCCCTCTTACTGGGCTGACCGTTAGGTCCAGTTAGAAGGCTGTTGTTTACCACCAGGGTCTGTGTGCACCCTTAGAGAGGGCTGTGGTGTCTACTTTGGAAGCTTGCATGATGCCTTCTGGCACCATAACTGCTAGTCTTCAGAGAGACAGCTTTCAGTTCAGACCCTGCTCTGTGCTCTCGTCCCTATTTCTGAAGTGCATGGTCACACATTAGTTTGCATGATACAACGTTGATACTTTTTCTGTGTGGTTACGAGCCTTACATTCATTTCTCCCAGCCATTTCTGGAGGATGGACATAGTTTGCTGTGAGGTTCTGACACAATGTATTTCCTCAGTTGTACCTTTAACAGGCTTCACAGGTTAAGGGCCCAGTTCACCAGATACCCTTTCCCTCAGATCCTGAGTCACCCACACTTTTGCTATGAGTTAGCAGGTTCCCACTTCCTCCTCAGGCTCAATGAATTACTAGAACAAGTCAAAGAACTGGGAAAGTACAATACTTAATGTTGTAGTTTTATCCTAGTGGATACAAGTTAATACCTAAGAAGCACACAGAACTTCTGGGAGATTCCCAGATGGGAAGTTTTCTATACTCAAGATCCATCACCTGCTACGCAAAGCAATGCACATCACCAAGACTTAGGTGAACATCCTGATTCAGATATATTAGAGCTTCCAAAAGGAAATAAGGTGTGGTTGATGATGAGTGACCTCTTTGGCTACATGGTCCAACTTGATTTCTACCATCCCCCAGCCCCAAGCTTGGGCTAACTCTAAGACTTTAAGTTGTAGCTCTCCAAGAACATAGCTAGCTGGTCTTTACAATCTAAAAAAACAAAACAAAACAAAAAAAACCAGTATGTGATTGACCGTTGCCCCTCCTCCTTCCCTCATGCTTCTGAAACTGTGGGTCCCCCATATGTTAGAACCTAACAAGAATAACAAAGCTAGTTCTACCTCCTGGAAAATCTCAAGATTTAGAACCAAGGACAAAGACCAGCCAAGTCCTATATAATCCAACCTCAGTAATCAGTCTGGTCACGTGGGTGGAAGGTAACAGTGCCGTTCGGTGAGGCTGCCTGTCTCCAGCACCATCCACATTCATCCTCAGGAAAGAAATGCATGGCTTGAGCTCTGCCTGCCTTGCCTCGTGGGAGCGCTTCCGGATGATGGAGTGTAGCAGTCAGCAATGCCCATCATACTCCAGCCATTGGTTTTTGGTCCAAATCGATGTTTCAGACTCACCTAGTGCTGTCTGTCTTTCTCTCAGCCCTGGAATCCTCTATTTCTACAGGGGCCTTGGTCCCTTTTCCGGAAGTATGGCGCTTGGAAACTAAAACTCAGGCTTGGCTTGGAAGCCACTCTGACGTGGCTTTGCTCGTTAAGCCCGTTAGTAGAATCAACTCAAAACTCAACCCCTCTCCCCTTCAGTGTCAGTCCCTCAAGCCACAACTTCAAAACAATCCCTTGTTTCGTGGTCTGCTCTAGCTTTCTCCTCTCCGTGGTTTGAGTACTTTCCCTAACTGTTAGAAGGGGTCCATTCTTTTCAATATATGTCTCCCTTTGCTAAGCTCCCCTGTAGGTAACTAATTTCACTCTCATTCAGTTCTCTCTGTCCCTGGGCTGGCTGCTAATGCCAGCCCCTCAGCTGGCCGGCCTTACTGTTCTGACCCTTGGCCCATCAGCACTTACAAAAGAAGGAAAGAGATAAGGGTGTGGGGGGAGGGGAGGGGCGGGTATAAAAAAGATAGAAGAACAGAACAAAATTGTGTTTTTTATAATCCGGTTTAAATGGGAATCCTGTAAGAAACTGCTGTGTTAAAGTATGCTCATTTAAAGAAAAAGAGTATTATTAACCTGGAGCCAAGCAACGTCCCAAAGAGTTAACTAATTTAATTTTCACAAAACCACTTCGCTCAGACTCTATTGCATCCTCATTTATTAGAAAAAGCCTACATATGAAGCTTTTAGGAAAAGCTTTTTGAAAAGCTGGATCTAGATCTGAAGGGCATGTATGTACAAAATTATCAAAGAAGTACTTTAAAAATGAAGAAAAGAAATGAAGAGAACCAACTGTTCAAATCTGTCTTCAATAACCACTTTTAGTCCCCAGGCCACCTCTTCAGCCCTGGCAGGTTTTTATAAAGTCCGTGCATGACCCTTGACCCTTGACCCTTGGCCCAGTAATTCTACTTCTTTGGATTAATTGCAAGCAAACACCAGTGTATTATTTATACCAGAAACACTTTACATTAATTTTCAAATTTTCATGACAGTAAAATATATATATATATATATATATATATATATATATATATATATATATATATATATGCCTTAGGTTTCTAGAACAGAGGGCTAAATAAACATATTGTGGTTTGTTGATACAGAAGGCTATTACTCATCTCCAAAAAAAGAGCAACAAAGCTGGGCTGTAGGTCAGTGGCAGAGCACTTGCCTACTAAATACAAGGCCCTAGGTTCAATTCCCAGTGTAACAAAGTAAGAAAGAAAGAAAGAAACGTTGCCAGGTTGTCATGATATATACCTGTAATCCTAGTCCTTGGGAGGCTGAGGCAGGAGGACTGTAAGGTCAAGATCATCCTGAGCTATATAATACCTTGTATTTCATGCATATAAAATTGTAGAATAGGAAAATTTATTAAAACAATGAGAGGGGAAGAAGAGTTAGCCACAAGGGTTGACCCGGACAAAGAATCATCTAAAGATGTGAAAAACATCTTTTTTAATCAGTAAGTAGGTCTCAAGAGGGTATGTATGTGTCAGTACTGAATTGCTAAAATTCATACATTTTTAACATGTTACACACACACACACACACACGTGTGTGTGTGTGTGTGTGTGTGTGTGTGTGTGTGTGTGTGTGTACATACATAGATCACCTTAAAGGAGACCTAAAGAATGACAGCATCTATTCGCTGAAGCAGGTTGCGAATGCAAAGAGCGCTTTTGTGCTCCTGAACTAATTTCTCATAACTTAACTGAGACTTTCAGTTCTACCTATGGTCAGGGTTCCTGACTACTATAAAATGAAGTGCTCAGCTAATAGGTTTCAGTTTGGTAAGGGGGTGTAGGCTCTACACTTCAGCACCAGAGGTGGGAACTGCAAGGGGGACTCGGTGGAGACATGAGAGGTTCTGGGTAAACTATCAGGGTGACCAAGTGGGTAGAGAGAGCAGGAGGTCAGGAGCAGAAGTGGGTAGAGACAGTGGCAGATCTGTCTGCTTCCCAACGTAGGCCTTACATTCTCGTCCATGCGTCTCTCTCTGGAGTCACTGTAGATCACGTCCTTCACCTTCAGCCTCTGTTCTGACTTCAGAGCTGATGTTAGCTTGCTGGTCTGTACTCTGCTCCCCACGTCCCCCACACCCCACCCCACCCATGCATCTCACAGAGTGGTAGTGGGCTTCTCTGATAGCCATTGTCTTTCTTTGTAGGAAAGAGAGTTATATGGAAGTTCAAGAGAATTGAAAGGAGGCAGCTGGAACAAGATATTAATTAGACATTATTTTGAACCAGCATTACTTAAATATTAGTCTTGACATTTTCCTAGGAGAGGGAAAAAGCAACATGCCTGCTTCTATTTCCAATTATGGAATTAATTGCATTTTGCTTACTAACTTAGACCACTTCTTGGGAGGCATGTTTAAAAAAAAAACATACAGTGTAAACAGTGAACACTCCCTCTTCTTCCTGGCCAGCCTGCAGCCTGCAGTCTGGGGTAGGCTGATGTAGGTTGGGTATCCATGCATTTCAGACTCCTAGTTCACAAGGATCAGTGTCAGTGAGGTTTTAAATCTGCATCCAGGGAACTCTGCTCTGCTGGGAGTGGACTCAGCTCACTCACTCGATGTGGACCCAAGGGAGAAATGTGATTACCAGCAGCTACGTTGGGCTAGATGGGCTTCCGGGAAGCCTTGCAGTTGGCATTCATGTTAATCAGGCTGGGCTGTGCCTGGGCCAAGAAGTGGGGGCATTGGTCTGTGTGTGTGGGACCTGCTGAAACTGTGGGTAAAAGAAAAAGAAAAGCCCAAGAGCAGAACACCAGAGGTGTTCCTGCCAGCTTTCCTGAGATCATCTTTTTGTGGGTCTGTCCCTTAGGGTCAGCCTCACGCTTCTGTCTTCTCCATCTCTGCCATGCCCCAAGTCAGCTTGGCAAAGCAAAACATTGGTATCCAGGGCTCCAGGACTCACCATCCCAGCTTAGTCCTGGCATCAGCTTACATACCAGCTATAACGCGGTGGTAACACCTGCTTGCTTCCCTGAGTCACGTGGACTCAGTGCCGTCATGTGTGGAGAAGACCTGGCAGATCTTGGTCCTGTACTGCATCCTGCTGGCTAGACTGGAAACCATCCAGAAGGGGCTTTTCGTGGGGCACATGCCCAGCTGGTATTAATTGTTTTGAGCTGTGCTCTCAGCCTCTGCATCTTGTCATCGCTTCTGCTACCTCCTCCCACTTCCTCTATGCCTGTCTCATTTTGCCAAATTGTTCATTCACCGGGCAGAGCACACTGTGTCCCAGGGCCTGTGCTCACTGTTAGAGAATCAGAAATAAATAATAGCCAAGACAGACTGCCACACAGGGTTAGGGGGATGTGCATGGGGAGCCTGTGAGAGCCCAGCAGGGGTGCATCCCTGACCCTTAGCCCTCTCGTCTCCTCCCTAGGAGATCATCACCTCCATCCTCCTGAGTGGGCGAATAGGGCCCAACATCCAGCTGGCTGAATGCTATGGGCTGAGGCTGAAGCACATGAAGTCAGACGAGATCCACTGGCTGCACCCACAGATGACCGTGGGTGAAGTGCAGGACAAGTATGAATGTCTACACGTGGAAGCCGAGTGGAGGTAGGAATGTCATCCTACCTTCAAGCATGCCCGAGGCTTGGAATCTTCTAGAAAATTGGAGTGGCTTTCTAGACTTAGTCCTCCCACCATGTCCTGATGAGAATAGTTTTGAGATCTAACCTGGCTTCCGTAGAGAATCCTCATTTCAGGACAGTATCTAGGTTGCAGTTCCAGATGCTGTGGGTGCTAAGGTAAGGGGGAGCAGAGGGTGGGAAGGAAGGAGTGCCCAGGCCAAGGGCTGGTCTTTGAAGTAAGGAAACTAGTATCTGTGCCAAAAGTCTCATGGATAGCCCTTGCATGCTGAGGGTAGAGGAGCTTTGGCCCTGTGAGTCTTACTGCTCTCTTGGGAATCCAGCTTCCCAGTGTCAACCAGAGTCTGTCTTATTGCAGGTATGACCTTCAAAGTCTGTCTTGTTGCAGGTATGACCTTCAAATCCGCTACTTGCCCGAAGACTTCATGGAGAGCCTGAAAGAAGACAGGACCACGTTGCTGTACTTTTATCAACAGGTGAAAAGTACCCCAGTGTCTCATGGCACTTAAAATGCCGAGAGGAATCCACTGTCTTCAGGGGAGATGGAAAGATAAAGGGCAGCCTTTTAGAAGGCTTCCCCTCCCCACCCCCAGGCTGTTTCTTATGCTCCTATCTCCCATCTTTGTGGCCGAGTACCTGTGAAGCAGGAAAAGCGGGTTGGGTGCACAGGCACCGAGGTGTGGTTTCCAGATGCTTCTGCCACTGACCATCCGGGTATTCCCAAGGACTTCGTTAGCATGAATGTGCTTTCTCCTCTTTAAGTTTAGAGTGATAATGAGAGTTGTCACAGGGACCAAGTGACATCCCGTGGCAGAATACTGTCGAATTGGCCCAATGAAGAGCAAGTATAGTTCTTACCACTTCTCATGGTATAAATACTCCTGTTGTGGCCTCTTTCAAGCCACCAATGTGTCACCTGCTAGCTCACAGACCTTTCAAAGGTGTGCCAGCTGGCTCTCTTGAGCTGCCTGAACCCCTCTCACACACCTTCAGGCTAAACAAGTAGCTGCCACAGCTCCTGCACAGAGGAAGCTCTAAAGCAGTGCCAACAATCAGGCACTATCACTTTCGTTCTGTCTCTGCAGCTCCCTTTCTGTTGGCCAGACATCAACCCGGATGTTTTGAGGACTCTGAGTGACATTTATAACTCCTTAACGACATTTGCTTAGATAAATCGCTAATTCCTCCCCCAAATCTTCCTTCCTTCCTTCCTTCCTTCCTTCCTTCCTTCCTTCCTTCCTTTCTTCCTTCCTTCCTTTCTTCCTTCCTTCCTTTCTTCCTTCCTTCCTTCCTCTCTCTTTCTCTATTATTTTACTTATAAAAATAAGGACTGCATTCAAGATATCACACTTGCTAGGCAAATATTCTCCCACTGAGGATTAAGCCAGATCCTCAGCCATTTTTCTTCTTGCAGTGCCTCCATTTTAGTCTTTTTCAAAGATTTATTTATTTATTTTGTGTCTTCACACACACACCAGAAGAGGGCATCTGATCCCATTACATATGCTTATGAGCCACCATGTGGTTGCTGGGGATTGGTCTCAGGACCTCCGGAAGAGCAGTCAGAGCTCCTAACCCCTGAGCCATCTCTCCAGCCCTGCCTCATTTTTAGTTTATTTGTTTGTTTGTTGTTGTTGTTGTTGTTGTTTTTGAGAAAGGGTCTCTCTATGTAGCCCTTGTTCTCCTGGATCTGGCTGTATAGACCAAGCTGGAGCTCACAGAGATCCATCTGCCTCCCAAGAACTGGGATGAAAGGCACGGGCCACCACATTGTCTCAGAAGTATCTCATTAAGCTGATTAAGCTGGCCTTAACAAACTCCTGTAGCCCAAAGACACCTTGAGCCTATAATCCTCCTGCTCATCATGCAGAGTCGCTGGGATTACAGTCCTAACCATTAGGCCGCCTTCAGTTTTAGTCTATCAAACATGGCCATGGGTCAGAGGCACAGAAATGCTTCTCCATGGTGGGATACTGTCTTAATTACTTTTCTATTGCCGTAAAGAGGCATCATGACCAAGGGAAGATACTGAAGAAAGACATTAGGTTTATGATTCAGAGGGTAAGTTCAAGACCATTATGGCGAGTGTGGCAGTAGGCCAGCAGGCATGGTGCTAGGGCTGTGGCTGAGAGCTTATATCCTTATCTGTAGGTAAGAGGCAGAGAGAGAGAGAGAGAGAGAGAGAGAGAGATACTGGGAGTATTCTAGACTTTTTAAACAACAAAGCTTGCTTCCAGTGAAATACTTACTCCCACTAGGCCCTATCTCCTAATTCTTCCCAAACAGTTCCTCCAAATGAGGACCAGGCATCTAAATTTACAAGCCTATAGGGGCCATTCTCATTCAAACCACCAATAGGCAGACAAAGCCCAGTGTGTTTACCTCCCAGGGCCTCTGCTCCAGGAAGCAAAAATGAGGGCATGAGTCTGACCCTTGACCTTTTTCCCATCAGCTCCGGAATGACTACATGCAACGCTATGCCAGCAAGGTCAGTGAAGGCATGGCTCTGCAGCTGGGCTGTCTGGAACTCAGGTAGGTCACTGCACGCCCTCTTCTGGGAAAGATTGGTGCTGGCTTTGGACTTGTTGGTTTGTCCCTCTTCTAGGAAGTGAAAGTAGGCATGTGAGAGTCAGGAAGACAAGGAGAGGAGGCTAGTAACCTGTCTGGTCTTTATGATAGACAAGGGAGAAGAGCCACTCCCAATCTACCTGGTCTCTCCCCACCTATGGCCTGTTTCCGCCCCCCATTGCCTGTTCCCGCCCTCATTTCTAACTTGCCTGTCTCTCTGACCTGCCCACCCATCACTGCCACTGTTACTCAGTGATTCCAAATGTTTCTAGAACTCTAGCCTGGGTCTAGGAAACCACTCAAAGGTAGGGATCTCAGTCTGGGCTGCCCATTGCTGCTCCCCAAGCTCCAAGAGGTAGGTGCTCAGTCTGTACCTAAGTTAACACACCGTCAAATCAGTTTGCAGTGTTCGGAGATGTCATGTATGCTATTAATTATAATTGGAGACAGAATGGGTGTGTCTCAAACAGTATTCTACTAGGAGAAGATGACCAGATAAAGTTGAACTGTTCCCGGAAGGAAGTGAAAGATTTCAACTAGCGATAATGGGTGGAGTTAGGGTGGGGAACTGGGTATTCCAGACTTAGGAAATGTGGGGGCGAAAGCCTTGGCTGGAGAACCACAGGGAATGAGATAGTGGAAGCAATGACCGTTATGATGTCAGGCTGATGATGTCATTAGAATGACATTGTTAGATTGAGACAGGACAGTCTAAGAAGCCAGGCCTTACCCTTGGCTGTTGTATCCCATTGCCATTTGGGACAGAAGAAGACACTGTGGCAAAACCTATGTGCTTAGCCTGGTCTTGACCAAGGCGATAACACCTTCAGTTTGACCAGCCACGCGCTGGTCAAGCCTTCCTCCCCTGTTCTGCACCCCCATCAGTGTAAAAGTAGCTTCAACATCTGAGTGCACTTTGTGGTTACCTAGGGTGTAGTCACACTAGTGTCCCAACCCCACCCTGGGCCCTGTGGTCTACAAGGCCTTAGAAGATGAACTTTTAGCTAGCCTCTGAGGTGGTTTAGAGGCACTTAGCCTGGTCAGAATTGCTGAAAGACTTTCGAGGAGCGTTGCCAAGTGTTACTTCTGTTTGGCCCAAAGTGTCATTCTGGGGGATTTCTGGCTCTACCCATGATATCCATCCACATTGACTGAAAACAGAACTCTACTGACTCGTCTATGGAACTAGGAGTCCTTAGAGAGAGGTTGATAGCGTCCATGGTGGGGATTGTGCAACTGCAAGGTGAAGGTTCCATTTTGATTTGAGTATCTGAGATTGTTGGCTTGTTAAGGGCTTCTTATTTCCTTAGAGTTAGTGGCAGGTGGTCCCACAAAAGCGAGGACCCAAGTGTACCCAGTCTAGGGTCTGTCGTCTTGGGCGCGCAGAGCTGGTGCACCAGGGAACCTATGAAGTTTGTTACATGTGTCCTTGTCTGTCTTCCGTGTCTGCTGTAGTCATGAAGCTTGTTCCAGAGGTTACAGGCTTCCTCTCAGAAATGAGACAATGCTAAAAAGCGGATCTATTGAGCTTCATATTTGCGGGGCTCATGCTAGACTGTGGTGTTATTTGAGACTCCAGTAAACCACCTGTCCAGATCTGCAGGCAAATGACTTCATATTCTTACACTCTTCAACCATCCTTAAACTGATAGTGGTTATGGTCCAAATGCCAAGCATGGCACTCAGGGGTTAGATAGCCAGAGAGGTATCGGAATTGGCCTCTACAGTCGAAGGGCATAGCGTGTTACAGTCTGTTCCTTAATCACCTCAGGGCTGTCCCCAAACTCATACTGTTTCATGATCCAACATCCTGCCATGTACATCCTGAGCCTGAGAAAGAATCAGGCTCTAACTCTGAGGGCCAGGGCTGTGGTATTCCAGTGGGTATGTGGAAAACACCTAAGTAAACCTACTAAGCTTCCAGGCCCAGTGAGTGAGTTTCAAGTGGACAATGTAGAATACACGGCTTACATGGTGATGGGGTAAGTGGACGTTTAAAATCGGGTTATTACTATTTCTTACCAAGAGTAGGACACGTTTCTGAAAATCAGACCATACAGCAGAATCTTCTAGACCTATGGTTCTTTTCTTAAACTCATGGGCAATTGGTCTCCTTCTACCAACATCAAGGATTGCATAACCTGCCTACAGATAAATGACATCACCAGGAAAAAAAATAACATAACCTTTCTTGGTTTAAAGAAGCATGATGTGCATATAAGACAAGAAACGAGTGACATCAGACCTCAGGGGACTGGTTCCTGTTGAGAAGAATTGGGCTGGCCGGGAAGAACAGAGGGTCTAAAGTGGGGTGCCTGGACAGGAATGCTGAGTCTTCATTTGCTGTGCTGCCCTTGACGTGTTACATAGTCTCTCTGTGCCTGAAATTCTTCATCTTGAAAATAAGAATGGGTCTCCTGGCTCCCTCTGAGACCAGTCTGCGCAGATCAGCTCACGGACTGCCGAGGGTCAGCAAGCGGACTGCAGAAGCGACACAGCTTCTGGGACAGGCCCTATTTCAGGCCTTCATCTTCATCCAGGAGGCAGGTCTGAATGCCAGACCTCTGTGCACCTTCCCTGCAAGAGGAGAGCTTGCCTGAAGTGAGTACTCTGACCAGAGACTCAGAAGAGAGGTGGACTCCCAGGACAGCTGACAAAGGCTAACAGAATCACAGGAGAAACAGGCTCCAGCCAGAGACAACTATAACAACTAACACCAGAGATTACCAAATGGCAAAAGGCAAATGTAAGAATCTTACCAACAGATACCAAGACCATCATCAGAACCTAGCACTCCCACCTCAGCTAGTCCTGGTTACCCCAAAACACGTGAAAAGCAAGATTCAGGTTCAAAATCATATCTCATGATGCTGGTAGAGGACCTTAAAAAGGGCATTAATAACTCACTTAAAGAAATACAGGAGAACACTGCTAAACAGGTAGAAGTCCTTAAAGAATCACAGGAAAACACTGCTAAACAGGTAGAAGTCCTTAAAGAGGAAACACAAAAATTCCTTAAAGAATTTCAGGAAAACACAACCAAACAGGTGATAGAATTGAACAAAACCATCCAAGACCTAAAAATGGAAGTAGAAACAATAAAGAAAACCAAAAGGGAGAAAACTCAGGAGATAGAAATCCTAGGAAGGAAATCAGGAAACATAGATGTTAGCATGAGCAACAGAATACAAGAGATGGAAGAGAGAATCTCAGGTGCAGAAGATTCCATAGAGAACATGGGCACAACAATCAAAGAAAATGCAAAATGCAAAAAGATCCTAACTCAAAACATCCAGGAAATCCAGGACACAATGAGAAGACCAAACCTACGGATAATAGGGGTAGATGAGAATGAAGATTTTCAAAGGGCCAGCAAATATCTTCAACAAAATTATAGAAGAAAACTTCCCAAACCTAAAGAGAGAGATGCCCATGAACATACAAGAAACCTATAGAACTCCAAATAGACTGGACCAGAAAAGAAATTCCTCCCGATACATAATAATCAGAACAACAAACGCACTAAATAAAGACAGAATATTAAAAGCAGTAAGGGAAAAAGGTCAAGTAACATATAAAGGCAGGCCTATTAGAATTACACCAGACTTCTCACCAGAGACTATGAAAGCCAGAAGATCCTGGAAAGAGCTCATACAGACCCTAAGAGAACACAAATTCCAGCCCAGGCTGATATACCCAGCAAAACTCACAATTACCATAGATGGAGAAACCAAAGTATTCCATGACAAAACCAAATTCACACAATATCTTTCCATGAATCCAGACCTTCAAAGGATAATAACGGAAAAACACCAACACAAGGACGGAAACTACACCCTAGAAAAAGCAAGAAAGTAATCCTTCAACAAACCTAAAAGAAAACAGCTGTAAGAACAGAATCCCAACTTTAACAACAAAAATAACAGGAAGCAACAATTACTTTTCTTTAATTTCTCTTAACATCAATGGACTCAATTCCCTAATAAAAAGACATAGACTAATAGACTAGCTACACAAACAGGACCCAACATTTTGCTGCTTACAGGAAACCCACCTCAGGGAAAAAGACAGACACTACCTCAGAGTGAAAGGCTGGAAAACAATTTTCCAAGCAAATGGTCCGAAGAAACAAGCTGCAATAGCCATTCTAATATTGAATAAAATTGACTTTGAATTCAAAGTTATCAAAAAAGACAAGGAGGCACACTTCATACTCATCAAAGGTAAAAATCTTCCGAGATGAACTCTCAATTTGAATATCTATGCTCCAAATGCAAGAGCAGCCACATTCGTTAAAGCAACTTTAGTAAAACTCAAAGTACACATTGCAACTCACACAATAATAGTGGGAGACTTCAACACCCCACTCTCACCATTGGACAGATCCTGGAAACAGAAACTAAACCGAGACACATGGACACTAATAGAAGTTATGAAACAAATGGATTTAATAGATATCTACAGAACATTTTATTTTGAAACAAAAGGATATACCTTCTTCTCAGCACCACATGGTACCTCCTCCAAAATAGACCATATAATCAGTCACAAAATAGGCCTCAACAGATACAAAAATATTGAAATTATCCCATGAATCCTATCAGATCACCACAGACGAAGGCTGATCTTCAATAACAGCATAAATAATAGAAAGCCAGCATTCATGTGGAAACTGAACAACACTCTACTCAATGATACCTTAGTCCCTGACCTCAAGCTGTACTATAGAGCAATTGTGACAAAAACTGCATGGTCCTGGTACAACAACAGACAGGTTGATCAATGGAATAGAATTGAAGACCCAGAAATGAATCCATATACCTATGGTCACTTGATCTTTGACAGGGGAGCTAAAACCATCCAGTGGAAAAGACAGCATTTTCAACAAATGGTGCTGGCACAACTGGCGGTTATCATGTAGAAGAATGCAAATTGATCCATTCTTATCTCCTTGTACAAAGCTCAAGTGTAAGTGGATCAAAGAACTCCACATAAAACCACAGATACTGAAATTTATAGAGGAGAAAGTGTGGAAAAGCCTCGAAGATATGGGCACTAGAGAAAAATTCCTAAACAGAACAGCAATGGCTTGTGCTGTAAGATCAAGAATTGACAAATAGGACCTCATGAAATTGCAAAGGTTCTGTAAGGCAAAAGACACTGTCAATAAGACAAAAAGGCCACCAACAGATTGGGAAAGGATTTTTACCAATCCTAAATCTGATAGGGGACTAATATCCAATATATACAAAGTGCTCAAGAAGCTGGACTCCAGAAATTCAAATAACCCCATTAGAAATGTGGTACAGAGCTAAACAAAGAATTCTCAAGTGAGGAATACTGAAAGGCTGAGAAGCACCTGAAAAAATGTTCAACATCCTTAATCATCAGGGAAATGCAAATCAAAACAATATTGAGATTCCACCTCTCTCCAGTCAGAATGGCTAAGATCAAAAACTCAGGTGACAGCAGATGCTGGCAAGGATGTGGAGAAAGAGGAACACTCCTCCATTGTTGGTGGCATTGCAAGCTGGTACAACCATTCTGGAAATCAGTCTGGCTGTTCCTCAGAAAACTGGACATAGTACTACCGGAAGATCCAGCAATACCTCTCCTGGGCATATACCCAGAAGATGTTCCAACTGGTAATAAGAACACATGCTCCACTATGTTCATAGCAGCCTTATTTGTAATAGCCAGAAGCTGGAAAGAACCCAGATGTCCCTCAACAGAAGAATGGGTACAGAAAATGTGGTACATTTACACAATGGAGTACTACTCAGCTATTAAAAACAATGAATTTATGACATTCTTGGGCAAATGGATGTATTTGGAGGATATCATCCTTAGTGAGGTAACCCAATCACAAACGAAGTCACTTAATATGCACTCACTGATAAGTGGATATTAGTCCAGAAACTTAGAATACCCAAGATACAACTACCAAAACACACAAAAATCAAGAAGAAGGAAGACCAGCGTGTGGATACTTCATTTTTCCTTAGAATAGGGAACAAAACATCCATGGAAGGATTTACAGAGACAAAGTTTGGAGCTAAGACGAAAGGATGGACCATCCAGCAACTAAGCCATCCTGGGATCCATCCCATAATCAGCCACCAAACCCAGACACTATTACATATGCCAGCAAGATTTTGCTGAAAGGACCCTGATATAGCTATCTCGAGTGAGGCTATGCCAGTGCCTGGCAAATACAGAAGTGGATGCTCACAGTCATCTATAGGATGAAACACAGGGCCCCCAATGGAGGAGCTAGAAAAAGTACCCAAGGAGCCGAAGGGGTCTGCAACCCTATAGGTGGAAGAACAATATGAACTAACTAGTACCCCCAGAGCTCATGTCTCTAGCTGCATATGTAGCAGAAGATGGCCTAGTCGGCCATCATTGGGAAGAGAGGCCCCTTGGTCTTGCAAACTTTATATGTCCCAGTACAGGGGAATGCCAGGGCCAAGAAGTGGGAGTGGGTGGGTAGGGGAGCAGGGGGGGTATAGGGTACTTTCAGGATAGCATTTGAAATGTAAATAAAGAAAATATCTAATAAAAAATAAATAAAAAGAAAATAAGAATGATGTTAGCAGTAACATTCTTGGAGGACTGTTGGGAAGAGTGTTAATATATTTAGAGTCCTTAGAACAATAACAGAGTGTTCTAGAAGTAGTTGTTTATTCATTGAATCTATAAGGGGTCTGACATCTAGCCAATCTTGAAGAGAGGGAGAGGGACCAGGAAGAGGAGGTCACAGGCTCTGGCAAGCAGCGAAAGGGTGACCAGAACGGAAGAAAGATGTTCAAGGGAGAGCAGGCAGTCTCCCTCTGTCCCTGTGTCAAGAGGGAGGGTGAGGGCCTTTTCTTATCACTCTTTTTTTTTTTTTAAGATTTATTTTATTTATTATATGTGAGTACACTGTAGCTGTCTTCAGACACTCCAGAAGAGGGAGCCAGATCTCGTTACGGATGGTTGTGAGCCACCATGTGGTTGCTGGGATTTGAACTCATCACCTTTGGAAGAGCAGTCGGGTGCTCTTACCTGCTGAGCCATCTCACCAGCCCCCTTTATCACTCTTAATTATATCTGTGGTACAGGATTTTGTGTGCTCGAGGCAAGCCCTCTAGCACTGAGCCCCCCTCGGGCTCAGTTTACTCTTTTTTTTTTTTTTCATTTGGAGAAGTTTTAGGTTCACAGTAAAAGTTAGCAGAAGGCACAGAGGTTTCCCACGGATCCTGGGCCCAGCGCTCGCGCGCGCGCGCGCGCGCACACACACACACACACACACACACACACACAGAGTTTCCCCTATTGTGAATATCCCTCAAGAAAGGTGAAGTTCCTATGGGAAATGAATACCCAAAGATGCACCAGGATCACTCAAAGTCCACAGTTCACATCAAGGTTCACCTCAGTGTCACACATTCCACAAGTGTGGCCAAACATCATGCAGAAGTTTCACTACTGTGAACATCTGTTGTTTGTCTCGCCCTCCCCAGCCACCACCGATCTTTTTATTATTATGGTTTTGCCTTTCCCAGGGAATCACATAGTTGAAATGATAGCTAATTGATACTTATTTATTATTTATCGAAGGGTGCTTTACAGATGCCAAACACATCACTTTGTGTAAGTATTCTACTGTTGGGTCCAGGGTGGAATCCAAGAAAACATACTTCAGATGTAGAAGCTTAAAAGTGAAAGCTTTATTTTCGGAGTGTTCAGGAAGGTAGCCAGTTCAGGATCTGAACTGTATCCACGAAGGGAGATTGTACAACATTTTTAAAGGATGGGAACACAAAGCAGGGGGAGCTGGGAGAGATGCAGTGTGAGTTTGTGTTTTGCAATTGTATTTTGATGTTATGGGCTAAGCAAGGGAGCACCCGTTGGAGACTGGGCACCCAAGGGTACCTGGCTTCAAGGTCCTTAATTCATTCTCCTAGACATTGGGCCTGGAGCTCAGAGAGATGTGTGGAGAAAGGAGTAGGTCAGCCTCAGGCAGTTAATTAGGGCATAACAGGCGATTGATTATATGTTTTTACAACATATGCCTCTTGATTTAGATAGCAGCGATTTCTATATTCTTCACCAGTTAACAGAACATTAAGAAAACATTTGGAGAAGTAGAATAGGTGTTCATTCCTAGGCTTGGGAACATGAACTTCTTTGACCCTGTCAGCAGATGAAGAAGTTGTCCTTGAGAAGCTAGGGAAGTCCACAGGTCGCCTAAGACCTGGGACCTTGAATTCAGTTTTAAAAAATGAAATGGTAGTACATAGAGTGAGTTTCTTTTTCTTGTTCCCTACTATACATTAAAATATGAAGTTCATGGGTCATATGCTAGAATTAGTCAGAAGGACCAAATAACTTATCTTCTTTGACCAGATTGAACCAGGAATATTTTCCTTAGCCAGTGAGACAACAGAACTTTCTGAGCCAAAGAATCATAGTGAATGTGTCACCCAGGACTTGTTAAGAAGTGACTGACGGGGCTGGTGAGATGGCTCAGCGGGTAAGAGCACCCGACTGCTCTTCCGAAGGTGATAAGTTCAAATCCCAGCAACCACATGGTCGCTCACAACCATCCGTAACGAGATCTGGCTCCCTCTTCTGGAGTGTCTGAGGACAGCTACAGTGTACTTACATATAATGAAATAAAATAAATCTTAAAAAAAAAAAAAAAAAAAAGAAGTGACTGACAAGGTTAGGATTAGAGAAAGAATATTCACCTTGCTTTGCTTCAGAAAATCATCAAGGAATTTGACTTTGTGGTTAACCTGCAAATGTTGGCAACAAGTTAACATTTTTATTACTGCCAAGAGGATTTTGCATGTCTTTATTTTCCTTAGTCCTGGGGATTGGGTGTGGATCCGTTAGGAGTCTGCACCCGCCCATAGACTGCTGCCACCTAGTGTTTGCTTCTCAGAATTGCAGGCTCGCCCTGAGGAGAACCTACGGGTACTAGAGGCAGTCCAAATAACTGGCACCTCTTATCATTCCCCTCTTCAGCCTGAGAAAAAGCTCTATTTTAAAGTTTTGTTTTTGATTGACACATCTTCTTCTGTTGCTTTTGAAATATGAAATTGTTGTTAGCTTCCATCACCATGCTGTGCAGCGGAGCACGGAGCTTAGGTCTCTTCTCACATTTAACATTACAAAGTGGTTGGGTGTGGGAAGGTAAAGGCGTCCATATTGGGGCAGCTTCTTTAAATTGTGTAAGTCGGTGCTACCTGCCTAGCTTTATCTGCAGAGGGAACTTTAAAGCAGGTCTGGGGAAGCACTATTTAAGGAAGTGATTATCCAGCCCAAGAGTCTCTCCATCTTTGAAGCCTTTTCTGCCCCTCACTCACCTCATGCATCTTCCCACATGCTAGACTGTGTGGTTGGTTCTGTCTACCCTGGTAAACAAAAACATCAATGAATTGATGTCTTAGATTTGTGTGTGTGTGTGTGTGTGAATACTTTGAAATCTCAAAGCCCACCCCCAAAGGCTCACTTTATCCAACAAAGCCACGCCTCCTCTTCCCAACACTCCCACCAACTGGAATAGTCAAACATATGAGCCGATGGGGGCCATTCCACCACATTCTAATCCCCGGTCCCCCACAAACTTGTGGGATCATAATTCAAAATGCATCTAGTCCAACTTCAAACGCCCTGGTAGTCTTTCAGTTTCAACACTGTTTAAAAGTCTAAAATCTTCTGAGACTCAGGGCAATCTCTTAAACTGTAACCATGTATAAAATAAAAAAGGCAGACTGCATACTTCCAACATACAAGAGAACAGAATGCACATTACAATTCAAAATGGGAGAAGAGAAGACACGGTGGGAAAATACTGGGCCAACGCAAGACTGAAAACTCACAGGGCGAACTCTGGATCTTCTTGCTCCGTGTCTAAAGTCAGAGGACTGAGATGGCTCCACCCGAGGGGTTCTCAACCTCCCTGATGCTGCAACCCTTTAATACAGTGCCTTATGTTGTGGGGACCCCCCCAACCATAACATTATTTTGTTGCTACTTCATAACTATAATTTTGCTATAATGTGAATATATGGTATGCAGGAGATCTGATATACAACCCCCAAGAGGGTCACAACCCACAGGTTGAGAACTGCTGCTCTATTCTTTTTCTGCTGACTGCGCCGTGCTTCTCTCTCTTGGGATGCTTCCATTCCCTGTATGTAGCACTTCTTGGCAGGGTCTCATGGCTCCAGCACCTCCTGCACATTGGGATCTCCAGAGCAATCCAGGCTTAGCTTCATTCAGTGGCTTCAAAGTAGCTTCATGTAGGGACTCCCCTGCCACACGGTAGCTTCATGTGGGGACTCCCCTGCCACACACCTGCCCTCAGGGGCTCTCCTCAACCATGGAGGAAGACTCCATGGTCCCTTTACTCATGTATCCTTTCTGACTTGAAATCTAGGATCATGTGGATGACACTGCCATGTTTGACTGCCCATGTGGATAGAGCCTGGCCTGTTGAATCACATTTGCAAAAAATTTTCCTCTGTTATTGCTTTATTACCAACCATGGGACAGAATCAATATTAGGCTGTCTTGGACTCTCCTCCACCAAGAAAACTAATCCAACACTTTTTAATTTAGCATCAGGCAGGTTCTAAGGACAAGAGAAGTCAGCAGCCTCATATTTTTTGTTGTTGTTAAAATATCACAAGAATGATATAGAGCCGTGTATCCAATAGTGTTCTCCTCTGAAACCTCTTGAATGGCTCTTCCATAGTCTACATTGCTCTGAGCACTATTTTCTTCCAAGCCTGTGCTAGGATGGCCCATTAAGCCTTGCTTAAAGGATTCAACTGCTTTCCTAGCTAAAAGTTCCAAAGTCTTCCACATTCCTTCCCCCAAAACCAGCTCGGTCAGGTGTGTCATAACAGTACTCCACTCTGGGTACCAAGCATGGTCAGGTATGTCATAACAGTACTCCACTTTTTTTCCCTATTTCTGTGATAAAATGCCATGATCAAGACAATCTATAAAAGAAATCATTTAATTTGGATCACAATGTCAAAGGGTTTACAGTTAAGTTAATGGTGACAGAACGAAGGAACAGCTGACAGCTCACATTCTGATCCACTGGGAATGTTGAGAGTCTTCTGAAACCTCAAAGCCATTCCCCAACAAAGCCACGCCTCCCAATCCTTCCCAAACAGGTCCACCAACTGGGAAACATTCTCTTGGTAACTCACAAAGAACTAAATCCCCCTTTTCCCCATATTTGTGCTGTTAGAACAAGGCTGTGTGAGGGAAGCCAGTGTGTGCAGTTACCCAGGACATGTGTCATAGCTCACTCAGTCCTGCAGAGAATGTGGACAACCACACTGACTAGAACAGTCCCAGGAAGGCTTGTTATGAGGTTTTCTAGAAATGTCATAAGAAGTAGGTAACACTGGCTTGGGGAATTTCTAAAGCTGCCATGACTGATCTTGGAGAACTTAACCACGGGGACCTTTGGTAAGAAATGAAGCACACTAGACAGGCCCCTTAGAGCTCGTAGTTGAACTTCCTCCTGGAGCTTTCATTCATTCTGTGATTTCAAGTCTGCAGACCTGCCCTGCAGAGGCTCACTCCTCTTTCCTGGCATTGCTGTTTCCAAAACCCAGTAGAGAGAAGTGGCAGAGAGAAAGAGCCATAGTTCTGCATTTTCTAACTTCTCTTCTATTTAGGGACATTTAGGGATGGGTAATTCCTTGTCAAGATGGGTCTTTCCTGTGTACACACTGTAGTATACATCTCTAGATGCTGCTGTCAGCATTCGGAGCAACCAAAAGCTCCTCCAGATGTAGATAAAGGTTTTGGGCTACGGGGGATAGTGCCAAGTTGCCCTCAATTGAGGACACTTAGACCCATGCAAGGCACACTTGAAATGTGTTTAGGAAATAAAACATACACAGCGTCACGATAGATTTTATTTTAGTTCAGTTTAGTTTTGAGACAGGGACCTTGTAACCCATGTTCACCTGGGATACACTCTATAGTTCAGGCTAGCCTTAGACTTTGACATCTCTGCCACAGGCTGAGAGTCCAGGTATAACCATATTCTTGGTTTCATCTCCTGGCTTCCATTCATTTGATATGGTTTAAAACTTTCTACCCTTTTCTCTTTGCTTGGAAGTAGATAGAATAGAGGTATATTCCAATATTGTTAGCTAGAATTTAATAATATCCCTCAGGTAGTCATGAACTGTCACTACCACACTATCCTCAGTCGAATGTGTCCCTTTTTGATTGAGTAAAAAAAAAAAAAAAACTTTGATTTTTTTTTTTTTTTTGCCTTACTCCATTCTACCCTGTGGTGTTTTAAACACATTCAATATGGAGGCTCCTGTCCTAGTGTGTTCTGATTCTCATTCTTACTTTGTATCACTTCTTTTCCTATGTCAAATAGTGGAAACAAATGCAGATGATGGCCTGGGGTGTGTGTGTGAAGGGGGTGGATGTGTCATAGTGTGTGAGGAGGTCAAAGCTCAACTTACGGGAATCGGGTCCTCAGGCCTGGTGGCCAGCACCATTATAATCTGAGCCCAAGGACTGTTTGTTTTTGCTGATGCCCAGAGAGCTGCTGTTTTCTCTCTCAGCTACACATCTGAGAAATCCAAGGGCTAGAGCCCTAAAGCACACAGAATCTCTGGAGAACTCAGTTCACTGGCTTCCTCTTTCTTCATGGTTTCATACATACCTGGTTTCCTTGTTCTTTGAGTCTTGTTCCCAGAGACAGATGCTCATAGGCCAGCACGTGGATGTTGGGTGGCGCACTCTGAGGCTTCAGCCTTCAGCTTTTGCCCTCTTCTCCATGCCATCTCTCCCTCTCTCCGCCAGGAGATTCTTCAAGGACATGCCCCACAATGCACTCGACAAAAAGTCCAACTTTGAACTCTTGGAGTAAGTTTTGTGTCCGACAAGCATTTCCCCCCACCCCTCCCCCAGTGTCTCACTGTCCGGTTCACCTGCCCATCTCCCCAGGAGCCCTGGGGCTCAATTCCCTGGTCTCCAGGCCCTCTCACCTCCTTTTGTTTGGTCAGAAGTTCAGCAAGTGTATGGAATGTGGCTTCTGTTTTTCCTTCTTTCAGAAAAGAAGTCGGTCTGGACCTGTTTTTCCCAAAGCAGATGCAGGAAAATTTAAAGGTGAGGGAAGCAGAGATCAAGGAGCCCAGGGGGCCCTGTTCCATGTGGGTTCTGGGACAAGAGCTAGAGAGTCCAGAGAAGAGGATCTATTGCCTTAGGCTACCTCACCTAAGACAGCAGATGCATGTGATAGGCCCTCCAGGCCTGGGAATCAGGATGAGGTACACCTGGCTCACAACTGCCTTCGAGGTTTGATTCCTTTCATGACCTGGGCGGCGGGATTCCATGCCTCCCGCCTTCCTTCAAAGGGTTAGCATGTGCTTCTGTGGAGATGGTCCTGAGCTTCACGGATTATCTTCAGCTCAGTATCTGTCGTGGTGGGGACCCTGGGAGCCAAGTCGTAGGGGTAGGCAGACTTTCCATAAGATCTAAACAGGAAGCTGAGTTGACGCTGTACTCCCCCCATCCTCTGCTCAGCCCAAGCAGTTCCGGAAGATGATCCAGCAGACCTTCCAGCAGTATGCATCACTCCGGGAGGAAGAGTGTGTTATGAAATTCTTCAATACCCTGGCGGGCTTTGCCAACATCGACCAGGAGACCTACCGCTGCGAACTCATTGTAATGGCCTGTTCCTCTTACCCTCACCCTGCCTGACCTCCAGGCCTCTGGGATGGAACCCTAGTGGGCCATTGTGGGGGGGGGGGAGAGGAAGGTGATCAAAGAGAGAAAAGAGATGGGAAGAGGTGAGCTGTATGGTGGAGTTTAGAACGGAAGGGCTAGAGAGATGGTGGTGTTTGTCTACTTGAATGAGAATTTTTAAGAGCTCCTAAACAAGGCTAGGCAGTGTGGTAAACAGTCCCCTCTCTCCTTTTATTCCAGCAAGGATGGAACATTACTGTGGACCTGGTCATCGGCCCTAAAGGCATCCGTCAGCTGACAAGTCAAGATACAAAGGTAGAGAGAGCTCAAGAGCGAGCCTCAATCCAGCCCCGGCTCAGGTCTCTTCCCTCCTCTCTGCCTCTTCTTCTACCTCCCCATCAGCTCTTCTCCCCTAAACCCCCATCGCTCAGGGCAGAGACTTTATAATCTACCTGGGTGTAGATCTGTGGCAAGGATCCGGGGATAGCAGCGAGGGTTCGATGGTTCGTTATTTGCTGTGATGCTGGTGCGCGAAGTGTAGTGGGGAGTGAGAGGATGCCGTAGCTGTTCTTGTGGTGCATACGGAAGGTAAAATAAGTTAGTGACTTCCTAGGCACCTGGGTCCAGTTCTGGCTCTACCCCCCAAACCTGACATACAATCTTGGCAAGAGCACCTTTCTCCCTTTTTTCTTCTGCAACCTGAGCATCTTCGGTTTCTGAGACGGACTTTCCAGCGATATTCTCTCCATCCTCGAGAGAGGTTCCGCACCCCTCACCCTCACCCTCATCTTGACCAGTTTCCTTGGTCAGATCCTGAGGTTATATGGTCTTCAGTCTTCCCTCCTTCCTTCACAGCCCACCTGCCTGGCTGAGTTCAAGCAGATCAGATCCATCAGGTGCCTCCCACTGGAAGAGACCCAGGCTGTCTTGCAACTGGGCATCGAGGGTGCCCCCCAGGTGAGCATTTCTGGGGTACCTGGGAGCTCTGTGGGTGAGGGACTAGAGGTTCTCTGTTAACAGATCTTGTTAAGCAACGTGTAGGAGCCTAACACCAAACTCAATAATCTGAGTTCAGTCCCCACTCTCACCCTGACACCCAGCCCATGTACTGGAAGGCAAGAAATGACCTGTAGAGAATTGTCCTCTGGTCTCCACATTTATACAGAGGCAACTTTGTGGCCTCTCTCCTGCAGCCAATAATAAATAAATAAGTATAAACCTAAATAAAACTCCACCCATTATCCAAACAAGGTATGGACACTATGCTAATAGTAAGATTAAGGGAAATTTGGAGGAAAACTAGCTTTAGGGTAGGTAGAGGTGACTGAAAATGAGGTACATGTATAGCAGAAGTTTAACACTTAATGAATAAGCAATGGTTTAGAAATCAAGACCTAAGGGACTCTTTTTGTAGTTAGAAGTAGGAGAGACTCCTCAGACCACCAAACATTTGTCCCTCTTTTCTTAACAGCATTCACTGAGCCCTGAATCCCATCCACCTCCCAATTCTCAGTTTCTGCCTGTACACAATGAGTGCTCACCAAATACAAGGAAGGCATCGTGCTATTTGCTCAAAGATCAGAATGAGAGCCAGACCTGGCTTTGCAACAAAGATCACTAGGTAGCCAGCAGGAGGGATGGACAGTGCGCCCTCTGGTGGCTGTCTCTAACGACACAGGCAATACTCAGGAAAAGTGTGGGTGGAGTCCCACAGAGGTGGGGCCAGGTCCTGCAGCCCCTTCTTCCTCGCTGGGGAAGGGACTCTAGCCCAGGCTCTGCTTTCTCACCGTTGGCTGGCCCCTTCTCTACAGTCCTTGTCCATCAAAACCTCGTCCCTGGCAGAGGCTGAGAACATGGCTGACCTCATAGATGGCTACTGCAGGCTGCAAGGAGAACATAAGGGCTCTCTCATCATGCATGCCAAGAAAGGTGGGTTTCTCATTGGACATAGACTAGCCCAGAGGTGGATGGGAAAGGGAAGATCAGGCACCGGCCCTTAAGTGGAAGCAAGATTTTAGGAGTGTGAGGGGTTGCTAAGTCTATTCTAGGTGGTCAGCTGTTGAAAGTAACTTCAGGAGGGGCTGTGTGTGCAGCCTCTGGCATAGCAGAGCCTTTGATAACATATAACTGTTGTGTTCGCTGTGACCCTTAGATGGTGAGAAGAGGAACAGCCTGCCTCAGATCCCCACACTGTGAGTACAAGCGGGATGCCTCTATGGGACAGGGCTGGAAGACCACTCAGAGAGCACCACCGCCTCCCTTGTTTCTGAGAGAATGCTTGAGTCTCTTCATCTCATTAGGGTGTGTGTTCCCTACAAGTTTACACCCATGGGAACATTCCCTGTTCCACCTGGTGCTTTCTTGAGAAGAAGGCTTCTGTCTTTCCTTCAGCTCTTGCCCCTTGGAGTCCTGGGCTACACTCCCAGCTCACCGACAGCCAGGGTGGCTGTTTTTAAAGATCCCGCCCGTCCTGGGTGTGTGGATGGAAGTAGAGTGGGGCTGCTTGAGGTGGGATGTTTCAGGGCTCTGGAGTCAGCCAGCTCCTGCCCTCTTACCTTCTCCTACAGAAACCTGGAGGCTCGGCGGTCACACCTCTCAGAAAGCTGCAGCATAGGTAAGCAATGCTCACTGGACCCTCGGCCTCTCCTCCTCTCTCATGCTTGCCTGACGCCTGTGTGTCCTCTGCTGATGTTACCAAGCCTTCTCTCTAAGTCACAGTGGTAACTACTTTCTCTATTGCTTCTCAATGATGGCTCAAAAAAAAATCTATTTGTTGTACTAACAATTGTGAATCGTTTGTACCATGGTACTGTTTTGATCCTGGTCAGCTGTATCGGCACACACAATACAATAGACTGAATGACTCAAAACCAGCCATTTATTTCTCTGAGTTCTGGAGGCTGGCAAGCCCCATCTCTGTAGATTCTGGCTGGAGAAGGCCTGCTTTTGGGTTTGTCTACTTGCTGTGGGTTCACATGGTAGAGAGAGCAAGCTCTAGTAGTGTCTTGACCTCTTCTTTTAAGAACACTAATTTTAACAAGAGTCCTCTCTCCTCATGATGTCATCTGACTCTCACCACTTCCTAGAGGACACCAGACGTCACACTGTAGGGTAGGGCTGTGACATGTGGATTTGGGAGAGATGAAGACATCAAGTTAACAGTAGAGTAAAATGAGTGATGTGTCATTTGAAACCAACAACACTGAGAGGATAAGCTCGTATTCAAGCTAAGTGTCCCTGACTGTGTGGCTTCCTTGAATCCTGGTATAGGAGCCTGGATTCTCCTGCATGATCCCCCCCACCCCCACTCGATGCCCTGGCTTCTAGGGAGGAGCCATGCCTTAATTCCTGTCTATGTCCAGTGAAGACACATAGCCCATGGGCTGGGCCCTTCTGTCATTACAGAGTCAGACATCTATGCAGAGATTCCTGATGAGACCCTGCGAAGGCCAGGAGGTAGGTACTTGAAGAGGTTGGTCATCCCTCCACCGCTGTGACCAGAGTCAGGGCCCTGGGAAGTGACACCATGAGTATTCGTGGGACACCATAGGGGAACCTTCTGTCCTTCCTTCATCCTCATTTCATGTGCTCAGATAGAGAAAAACTGAGGAACCCTTGGTTTGGGAGCTGAGATTCTATTACAGATTGGTCTTGAATGGGTCTGTGTAGCTTCAGTGAGGACCTTAAGAATGTGGACCTAGGACCCAGGAATCAGGGATCAGGGGGCAGGGGATAGGGGGCAGGGCAATAGACCTTTCTAGAGCTGAGACAATAGAATCATCTAGATGCCATTTCCAGCTATGTCCTTGTATCTTTGCTGTTAAACCCCCAGGTCCCTCTGGGGAGGCCAGCTGGACTCTGGACTCTGTGATCCCCACCCCGTTTTCTCTTTCTGTGCAGGTCCACAGTACGGTGTTGCCCGTGAAGATGTAGTTCTTAACCGCATTCTGGGTGAAGGCTTCTTCGGGGAGGTCTACGAAGGTGTCTACACGAACCACGTGAGTCTCAGGCTCTTATCTGGCGTCCCTCTCCTCTGTCTGAGGAGTGATAGGGGAGTGGGGTTGCAGATAGCAGCTGGGTGACACACAGTGGGTCCTCATTCACATGGTGTGGGACTATTTCTGGAGCACTCAGGGAGTGAAGGAGACAAGAGTCATTCCTGAGATTGGGAAACTGTGTACGGGGGTCAGGGGGTTGGGGTGAGGGGAGAACACTTCGGGCTCTGAGGCTTGTGGGAGAATGCAGAGGAGGGAGGATGGGTAAGATGAGGTTAGACCAGGGCCGAAGCAGGAATCAGTGTTCAGGTCGCTGAAGCTGAAATGAGCCTTGCCTTTGTGGTTAGACTGCCAGCAGGCTGGAGAAGGCAGACCCCTATGGAGAGCAGAATGGTTGAAAGCCAACAGTAGAGACAGAAAAGGAGGCCCTGTGTGTGTTCTGCCACATACCTGCTTGCCTTTGGGCAGATCACGTGACTCTGTATCCTCATCTGGACACAGAGCATTCTGGTCTCTAAAGCTCTTTCTAGTTCTAACACGGAATGATCCGGAAGGAAGGAAACAAGGAAGAAAGCATGAAAAGAGGGAGAAAAATAGGGAGGAGGGGGGTGTGCCAGTCAGGAGCCGCACCGTTTGCCTAGGCTGGTAGCCAAGTCTGAGATGGTTGTGCTGAGGCTGGGGGGGGAAGGACGCCTTCTTCTGAAAAGCAATGGGGTTCCATGAACACACACTTCTATTGCAGAAAGGGGAAAAAATTAATGTGGCCGTCAAGACCTGTAAGAAAGACTGTACCCAGGACAACAAGGAGAAGTTCATGAGTGAGGCGGGTAGGCATCCCCTGGGGAGAGGCCCCTGAGATGCTCTAGCCCTCGGAAAGGGAGCTGGGAGGCCAGGAAGGAAGTCCGAGCAGTAATGGGATCCACCCCCACTCTGGATTGTAAAAGGTCTCTTGTCCCGTGTTCCACAGTTGGGGCAGGAAACTGCTTTTCTTTTTATGTGTCTAGGATGGGGGTCGGGAGGGTCGGGGGCTGTGTTGGTGGTAGAACACTTGCCTGGCATGCACAAGGTCTTGTTTGATCCTCAGCTCTGGGGAGAGAAAAGCCAAGTGTTTTCTGTGTGACCTTTAACCTGCTCCGTCTCCCTCGCCCTCCTTCAGTGATCATGAAGAATCTTGACCATCCCCACATTGTGAAGCTGATTGGCATCATTGAGGAGGAGCCCACCTGGATAATCATGGAACTGTATCCTTACGGGGAGGTGAGCTCAGGGGCTTGATGATGGGATACCATGTGACAACCGGGCTGTGGTGGAGCAAGGCATGAGAGGCGTTTACAGCAAGGGGCCTTTACAACTTCCTGCCTTCTGTATTTAGCTGTTAGGTGGAGGAATTGCCTAAACATATCACCATCTTTGAATTTGCCCCTCAAGGGAAATGAAGGGTCAGTGGCTATCAGTAGCCTGATGCCTTGGTGCAGGAAAGTCATTCTGATGTCCTATCTCTCTCTTTCCTGCAGCTGGGACACTACCTGGAACGAAATAAAAACTCCCTGAAGGTACCCACTCTGGTCCTGTACGCCCTACAGATATGCAAAGCCATGGCCTATCTGGAGAGCATCAACTGTGTGCACAGGTAGGAGGGGTGTCTTAGTCAGGGTTTCTATTCCTGCACAAACATCATGACCAAGAAGCAAGTTGGGGAGGAAAGGGTTTATTTGGCTTACACTTCCATACTGCTGTTCATCACCAAGGAAGTCAGGACTGGAACTCAAGCAGGAGCTGATGCAGAAGCCATGGAGGGATGTTCTTTACTGGCTTGCTTTCCCTGGCTTGCTCAACCTGCTTTCTTATAGAATCCAAGACTGCCAGCCCAGAGATGGTCCCACCCACAAGGGGCCCTTGATCACTAATTGAGAAAATGCCTCACAGCTAGATCTCATGGAGGCATTTCCCCAACTGAAACTCCTTTTTCTGTGATAATTCCAGCTGTGTCAAGTTGACACAAACCTAGCCAGTACAGAGGGGTGTGAGACCTTTAACTGGTCCCTGAGAAGGAGCCAGTGCATAGAACTTGAGAGTGATGTGGTCCTAAGCCAGAACCCCAGCCTGGCCTGTGCCTGGCAACTGAGATTCAGATAATCTCCACGAAACATTTCCTCACCGGGGAAACTTGAAAGGTCCAAGGATACTGTGAGGAAGTCCAAAGTCTGAGATCTCACTGTAGCTCTGTGCCTTCTGCTGCAAGTGCTGGGGGGAGGGGCTGCCCTCTGGCTCAGTGCTCTGTCTCCTCCACTTTGCCCGCTGCATGACACACAGCCTAGGAAGAAGGAAGTGGTCTAGAGAAGTGTCTGAAGCCTCCTAGGGTCTTTTGGTCTCCACCCTAGTTCTCGGGTATCCCTGAACCACCTTCTACTTTAACTATGGCCACACGGATGGCTCTTCCCTGCTCTCCACTGGCTTTGTTCTCATTCCCTTCAGAGCATGAGCCCCGAGGAGATCCACCACAGACACGGCCTGTGTGACTTTGAGCCTGATTCTGTGCAGAGCCATGGAGGACTCACAAACAAATAGTCCCCAAATCGCCCACTTCATCCACTGACCCCCCTTGGAGTGCCTTCTCAGTCCAGCCTGTGTCCTAGAACAAAGTCACAACCAACAGAAACAAGAATCCTTTTCCCTGGGAATCACATTCTAGTGTGAGGGTCAAATGGGGGTTGCACATGGCCAGGGGCTAGGGTGCTGTGCTCACAGGTGTGTTTCCTTTATGTATCTGAAGCTATGTGTTTTAAGAATCATCCTTTTAGTAGCAGAAACTCCAGAAAGTGGCATGGCCTGTGAGAAGCAGGAAGGCCCTTTGGGGTTGGTGGTGACACTAAGAAAGCAGATGACCCAGATCAATGGGCACTCCTTAAGGAGAGTCAGATGCCTATGAGTTTAAGAAGTTATACTACCCTGGTGGCACTCTCTTCCTGTCAGAAACCTGTTGGAATGGTCCTTCAGGCCCATGCCTGGCTCTCTTAGCGAGTACCAGGGTCCCGAGGCAGTGCCTCATGCTAGCCCTTGATTCTTCTTTCAGGGATATTGCTGTCCGGAACATCCTGGTGGCCTCTCCTGAGTGTGTGAAGCTGGGGGACTTTGGGCTCTCCCGGTACATTGAGGACGAGGACTATTACAAAGGTGAGGGCTTCCCAGTGGCCAGTACGGTTTCTAGAACTCAAAATCCAAGAGCAAGGAAGTCTGGGGTTCAGGCAGCCTCCGCCAGTGGTCTCTGGAGAGTAGGAATCCAACCCTAGATCGTATATCCCTAAATAATCCCTGTAAACCTCTTTGTCCACTCAAAGCCTCTGTGACCCGTCTCCCCATCAAATGGATGTCCCCCGAGTCCATCAACTTCCGCCGCTTCACAACCGCCAGCGATGTCTGGATGTTTGGTGAGTGGTGATTTGAATCTGGTGGGCCTGGCAAAGTGCTGGTTCCAATATCTATGGTAACAAAGGTCTTACTCTGCCCCTCAGGTTCCAATGGCACTAAGAAGTCCCAAAAATGCAGAGTCAGGGGCAGAGCAGTCATGACATGGGCGAGGGCCTAGTTGGGATAAACTGGGCTCACTCCCTTGTAAAGACTCTTGTCAAAAGCATGTACTACATCAGCCATCTCCAGGGACTGTGTGGGAAAGGCTTCATGGAGTCCTTAAAGAAAGCTGGCCAGCTTCAATGAGGAGGTGCAAGGAGAGAGAGAGAACCCAGCTGATATGTTGGACATTACCACTTTGCACATAACCCACCCACTGGGCCTGCAGCTGTGTCTGAGAAACATCACTGTTCTTCCTGAGTGTTCTCCACTTGAGGAAATGAAGGCTCAGAGGAGCCAGGGCCTTACCCAAGGACACAGGCAACAAGTGTCATTCCTAGTATTAGAACTCCTTAACCCATGAAGAAGAGGCTGTGTGTCCTACCTGCCCATGAGGAAGTTCTGATGGTCCAGATAATAGCCTCCTCTGGATCCCCAGCATCTTAGTAGCTCTACAGGGGAGTTCTAGGGAGTAGACTGTGGTTCGTGTACTATAGGTATAGGCTATAGCTGTCTTGGCTGGACCATTGTCATGGGCAGGACCTCAGGGGAGAATGTGCCTCCTCCAGTTGGGACCCAACACCAGTGGCCACAGTTATCACTCGGGAGAACAAGTTGGTCCCTCCCCTGAGTCTCCCCTCTCTGCTCTCAGCTGTATGCATGTGGGAGATCCTCAGCTTCGGGAAGCAGCCTTTCTTCTGGCTCGAAAATAAGGATGTCATCGGGGTGCTGGAGAAAGGGGACAGGCTGCCCAAGCCCGAGCTCTGTCCGCCTGTCCTTTACACACTCATGACTCGCTGCTGGGACTACGACCCCAGTGACCGGCCCCGCTTCACGGAGCTTGTGTGCAGTCTCAGGTGAGCATATGGCGGGAAACTCTAAGAAGAGGATGACACTTCAGATGCGGTGGGGGGTCTCCAGCCCCGTGCAGTAGGTATCTTTGTTCCCCTTTGTCAGACAGGGAGAGTTGGTGACTTGATGCCTAATAGTGATAGGTAAAATGGCACTTATACCAGAACTTCCTTCTGATCAGCACAAGGAAGGTGCCCTCCCTTCCAGTAGAAGCACACTGGGTGGCAGACAGTGTTGGAAGACAGAAAGTTAAGATCAGGTTCACTGTTCCATGCAAGCTCAAAGGTGAGGGCAGGCAGCCTGGGGAAGCCTTGTTTGATCTAATGCCTCATGGAGCAACTACTTATGCCTGGGACCTTCTCTACTTTCCCTCTCCGCTTGACCGTCCTTCCCAGTTATGGAAAAAACGGGGTTCTTTTGGCCTGTTATCGAGACTGTGCCCCACAGGTTACCTGTGTGTTCAATCTGTTTGGAGACCAGTATCCTAAGGCTTAGATCCTTCAACTGCCCAGCTGCAGTTTCTCCAGTGCCAGGAGGCCACTGGCAGGACTGTTGTCTATCTTAAGGACTCAGGGTCTCCATCTGCCTGCCTACCACTCATGAGTCATCACCTTCTTTTGGTTTCCTTTAGGGTATAGATCCGCAAACTTCTGTTAAGGACCCAGGTAGTAAATACTTGGAGCTTTGCGGTCTATGCAACCACTTGGCTCTACCATTGCAGCCAGAGGTACTGGTTAAGGACAAAGCTGGCTGTGTTTGATAAATTTTCATCTGTGTATGCCAAAACCTGGCATTATTTTTATGTCATAATTTTTTGTTTTGTTTTGTTTTGTTTTTTGAGAA